>JAJEKV010000030.1:10954524-11335488 GCA_021234155.1 Isoetes taiwanensis
AGAGGATCACGGTCTGCACTAATGTCTTAAACTGAATCTTTTTGAGACCCCAATCTGTGAGAGAGGCAATGTGGCATCTGGATAACATGTTGTATAGAGCTGCCTTGCCTCCTTGAATCCTTTTCCTGATACATTCTGCCCAGCTGTACTTGGCCGAGAATTCCAGCCCCAAGTATTTGTAATTGTCTACTATTTCCAGAATGTCCCCCTTGTATGTGAAAATTGGCCAATTTACAGTTCCTACAATCATGACTTTAGATTTTGCCAGATTAACCTTCATGTGCTTTAATTCACAGAAAGTAGCCAGGTGGTCGAGATGGGACTGTAGGCCCTCCGGTTTGTCTGCTATCAGAACTACATCATCAGCATAAAGGAGAAGTTGCACAAGGAAATTACCCAACCTGGAACCAGAAAGACCTTTGATGGCTAGCCACTCTTCAAGCTCGTCAATGTACAAGCAAAACAATGTCGGAGACAGCGGGCACCCCTGACGAACACCAATAGTGCTTCTGACTTCCTCAGGAAGATTAGCTGATAACTTGACAATTACCTCTGAGTATAGCCCTCGGATTAGCTTTGGAACTCCAATCTGCTCCATCCTCTGCCCTAAATCCCTCCGAGGAACGGTATCAAAGGCTTTTGTGAAATCTATGAATGCTAAATATAGAGCTTGCCTGGGTTTTTTTGCATTTTCGAACAACACGCGCAGGCTAAGAGCATGGTCAAGTGTACAGTGATGCTTCTGGAAACCTGCTTGGCATTTAGCCCTCTTCCCAGCGTCATCTGCCCATGAGCTGAACAGTTTCGAGAACATACTGCCAATCAGGATGGTCCGGTAGTTCCGGACATTGTTTTTATCACCAAATTTATGGATAGAGGAAACTCTGTTCGCCTTCCAGTTATGTGGCACCCCTTGCCTAACGGCCTAGTTCAACAGATTAGTCACAGCATCTATAGTCTCCTCTCCACACCATTTCAATAGTTCAATGCTAAGACCTTGCAAATCGGCCGCCTTTCCATTTTGCATGTCCATAAGCGTGGCATTCGCCTCACATGCTGTAAACAAATCTTCAGTTACTTCCTGTACTGGCATACCTTCAGAGTTTTGTGAATAAAGCTCCTTGACCATATCTAACAACTCCGTGGGATCTAGATCCGCTTGCTTTGGCATTGATGACATTTGTCTCCATAAGGTCTTGGGATGGAGACAAAACCATTCCTGCAAGTTGTCCTGCCTATGCTCAAAGCAGGTTCTTTTCTTCCTCTTGATCAGACTCTTGTACCACTTCGGTTTGTACAAGCACCCTGCTGGCAGTTTTGCTCTTGCTAAGCTGCATTCTGTGTCCCACCATTCATTGCTACATGTTCTTCTCTTTTTTGTGCATCCAAATATATCCGTGGCTGCTGCATGTAATAGTGCAGAGAACCATGTTGTGTCTGCTTCAACATCTCTTGTCCAAGTGACACCAGAGATTAACTCTTTCATATGACTAGCATATTGGCTGCTCTTCCTGTAATTAATTTCAGTCTAGGAGTAAAGCTTGCTTGATCATGCTTGATAGAGACATGTCCTGTTAGCTCAAAGTATAATGGTGCGTGGTCTGATTCCGGCAGCTTATCCATCACATAGAAATCATGTACCGAATGGTGTTTATTTGCTAGTAGATAATCGACTGTGCAATTTACTGGAGTTTGGAAAGCTTACAGTGTCATTCAATATTTTCAAGTTGCAAATTGTCTCCAGTTCCAGAAAAAGGTCCCCCATACTATTCTTTGTGTGATCAGCTGATTGTCTTTGGAAGGGCAGATCTTCATCTTCAAGCAGTCGAATGTCACTCAGATTGCCAACAAATGATGTTGTCTGTGAAGTCTTAGTCCTTGCATTAAAGTCGCCAACTAAGAGAACCTCTCCTAGATCTTGAATTTGAAGTATGTCCTTGCAGAGATCATGGAACGGATTCAACCGTAAGAAAAGTTTTTTCTTTCAAACTCAACTCAAATTGAGTACGAAAAGTTTTTTCTTTCAAACTCAACTCAAATTGAGTACCTTGGACATGTAGTTTCTCGGAAAGGTATTTAGATTGATTCTACAAAAGTGCAAGTGGTGGAAAATTTGCTAGTTCCACAAAAGTCATTGATGTACATCCCTCTTTGTGATTCTGTATCTATTACAAATAATATATCCGTAATGTGCTCAATTGGCTTTGTCAATAACATGTTTGTTGATGCATGACATGTCATATCATTGGGGATGCTTTCAATATAGGCTTTCAAACTTTGAAGCAAGTCTTTATGTTTTGCAAATACCGATTTTTCTAAGCAATATTTTATTGGTTGTACTCATGCAAATGGTTCTTCTGTACGAACAGTCTTAGAGTAGGATGGACATCCTATTTATTTTGAGAGCAAAAAGCTTAATTCTGCTAGATTAAAGTACATTGTTATAAAAAGGAACTTTTGGTTGTTCTGCATGCTTAAAAATTTTGGAAACATTATCTTATGAGTAGTGCTTTTCACATTAAAACAGACCAGCAAAGCATTCAATTTTTATTGATACGTGCTTCTGAAACACATGCTAGGTTAAGTGGACAGAGCTGTTAGCGTTTTAAGGGTTGTACTCACGTGATTCATTAAGCCAAATTCACAAAATAACGTTACTGATGCTCTTAGTCGTATGCGCCATTCAGATGACATTATTCTGGTATATAATGTTTTCCTTTGGTAGTGCGTAATTGACAATTTCTATTTATGCAAAGGATATCTGTTTTTCAAAGACCGTTTTTGTATTACTCCTCAATTTAGAGAAGCGGTGGCAGTTTACATAAGGCACCATCTCCATCGAGACATATCAGTGGAAAGAAACATATTGCCCACCAATATATATGGCTCCAGATTAAAATGAAAAACATAACTTGGTACTTAGCATCATGCTATTTTGCTCCGCTTTCTATGTGTGTGTATCATAATAGAGAGCTTGACTCCAAAAAACCTCTACATGAGCTCACAAAAGATGCTCTATTGTTTAAAGAACAAGGTGATGTAACTATAGTTGGGGATTTTAATGCTAGAACAAGAGGAAAACAAGCAGTCTCATACGTGAACAAAGGGGATGTACTTTTGGAAGAGGAAATAGCACTAGAATACGAAAGAAAGTCAGTTGATAGTGTTAACAATGTCATGGGGGACTACTTAGTGGAATTTGGCACAGTATATGGACTCAAAATACTGAATGGCATTAACAAGTTCTGCAATACTAGCAAATCAATATGCTTTAACCATATGGGAGAAAGCACGATTGATTACTTGCTGACATCATAGATAGATGGAATATGTAAATTCGAGCTTGAAAACAAGGTGATAGAATCAGGTCATGTTCCCTTGATCTTTGAAATGGAAGGATATATGCATGAAGAGTTGTTGACAAGAACATAGTCACCAAAGCTTAAACTGGATTATAAAAAAAGGACAATTGCAAGGCAGCGGTAGAAACAAGGTTGCAACAAATGTCTTGGACATGTGAGATACAACAGATATCAAGTAAGTTAATTGAAATAATAAAAGATGCAGCTATGGCATCGTTTGGTAGCACTGGAAAAAGATGCAAAGGGCGCCCTTCAAATAGTTGGTGGGACGAAGAGTGTGTTGCAGCACGTGCACAACTTTCTAAAGGATGTGTTCTGAAACCAAAATGGTATAAGAAGCTGGTCCGAAGCAAGAAAAAGTTCTACATGAGATCCAAGAATGAGATGTTAGGATAGATGTTCATAGAGAATCCAAGATCCTTCTATTCCATTCTTAAAAAGAAACCCTCTCAGCCCGAACTTCCAGTGGAGGATTTGAGTCAATTAGTACATTCCTTGCACTACAAAGTAACTGCAAAAGGGATGCCACAAGGGATAGTAAAAGAAGGACTGTTCATAATCGAGGAAGCGAAGAGCAAACTTTCAGAGATGCAGAATGGCAATGCAACTGACATGTACAGAATCTCAATTGAGTTATTAAAGTGGGGCGGAGATGAATAGTTAAGAAATATTACAGATCTTCTCAATAAGGCAGTATATCACGGTCTACCAAGAGAATGGAAGGAAAACAAGGTTGTGCCAGTTCATAAGTATGGCAACAAGAAGGTGAACACTAATTACAAAACAATTATAGTAGAAAACATTTTTGCAAAGCTTGTAGGTGGGCTACTGGAACGCAAAATCAGCACATGGGCAGATGAAGAAAATGTAAAGGCAAAATGCCAAGCAGGATTCCAGAGAGGTCAATGCACATGAGATCATGCTTTGGCACTGGGAGTGATGATAGAGAGAGCCAAAGGTCCAAGAAAGATGTTATACTTGGCATTCATAGATTTTTCAAAGGCCTTTGATACAATTCCTCGTGATAAATTAGGTGCAAGGATGGAACAAATTGGGATTCCTACCACGTGAAGAGGTGCGGTAGCAAGACTATATGATAGCTAAGATCTAAATGGAGATGAAATCAGAGATTAGGAGCACCATCAGGGTCAGGCAAAGTTGCCCGCTTTCGCCTACATTATTTGGCCTTTACATAGATGAATTAGAGACCTGGATCCGAGATAGAAGTATAGAAGGCACCAGGTTGGGAGAATTTGTGGTACTTTTACTTCTTTATGCGGATGATATGGTACTTATATCAGATAATCTGACTAGTCTACAATCTCATCTAGATACATTAGCATCTTTCTGTGAAGAGAAACAAATGAAGGTCAACTTGGAGAAGACAAAAGTCATGATATTTTGCACGGTGCAACATCCGAATTTCTGGTATAAAAGGGGAAAAGGTGCAAGTTGTAGAAGTTTATAAATACTTACGACTGGAATTCAATTCAAATTATAGATGGATGGATTGCATTAAGAAGAGGATAGCAGGTGGAAAAGCCGCGATGTACGGAATGTTGAGAAGATACCAAAAAGTCTCTTTTAACAATTGGGGAATGCGGAAGATGTTATTTAAAATATTTGTTCAAATGGTTGTATTATATAGTTCACCTATTTGGGGAGTGTCTTAAAAATAATCATACAAGAGGAACTTGGGATAAAGAAACAAACCCCTTATGCGATCATGTTGGTTGAAGTGGGTCTCATCCCTCTTGAGGCATAAGCTCTTTGTATGACAATAAATTATATAAATAGAGTGCAACAAATGCTGATAACAGATTACCAAAGATGGCTTTACTTCAATCCGCACAAAAAGGTTGGTACAAAGAGGTAAAAGATTGGGTCTCCGAATAGGGGATAGATGATGTTGACTGGCCAACAACAGAAATTGGAATTAGAGAACTTGTTCAAGAAAAAGCACCAGACAAGATGTGGCATAATCCAAGATCGAGGATGAAGATATACAGGGAAGAAATAAATCCGATGGCGACATACACAAGCTCTAAATACTTAAATACACATATATCAAGGTATAACAAGCATCCAATAGCAAAGTACAGGATGAGTTCACATAAGCTGAAGATAGAAACAGGGAGGTGGGAAAAGCTCCCTAGGTAAGACCGAGTTTGCACGGTTTGCATAGATAAGGTTGAAGACAAGTCAACATGTTTTTCTGCACTGTCCACTTTATTAAGAATAAGGGGAGGATTTGGCATTGATTATCCAAACTTTTACACTCTATTCCAGATAAAACCTAACAGACTAAGCTGCTTCTTTAGAGAAGTTGAAAACCTTAAACATCTACATGATTGACGTTGTACTTCTTTTTGCTCTATGACCTTTTAGGGTCCTAAAGAGTGTGATCAATATATTTTCATATTTTCATTTTCATATTATTGCCTCATCAAATTCAGAAGAGCTTTTTTTTTTTTTTTTTTGACGGACGAAAGCCAAAAAGTTTATTAATCAGATGAAAAATACAAAGTTTACATGTCTCATCTAACTGTGTAAGCACAAAGAAGATGCCACAGGAGCACGAGCCTGGAGCACAATGTACTTACTCCAGAAAGGGAGACTAACGATAAGAATCAATCCGAAGATACTGAATCCAAATGTGTTCCATCATATTTCTGAATCAAGAGAGGAGCACTCATAGGCTGTCAGTATCTTTTTTTGGGCCACCGTAATAACACCATGTGCAAATGAATAAATGCCTTGGAAGATGTGGTGTCTGCGACGCTCCCATATCGACCATAGGATCCAACCAGAACCAAGATGGAATGCCCTCTGTTTAGCTGAGGGCCATGCATTAGGATAGGATGCCACGACGATGCATTGGCAGTCCGAGGTACTGTAAACAAGTCTTGTAGCCAGGACCACGCTGGTTGAACCGCTGGACAATCAAAGAGACAATGCTCATAGCAACGTCAGAAGGCATTAACGCGCAGGCACCTGTGGATAACCTGCCACCATAGTACAGAGACTTTAGGGTGGAGCAACCTATCCCAAAGCCATCGCCATGTACGACACAAAGTGCACTGTGGAACATGTAGGTGCCACCCATCTGGCAACTGGAGGGGCTGTGGTGCTAAAAGAAGGCGATATACTGATCTGACAAAGTGCTTGCCTTTGTGAATATTTTCATGACAGTCCCATGGCACTCTTTCAGCAACACCAACTTGCACTACAAGAGGCAAATGTTCTGCGACCTTCTCCCATAGAGACATATCCCAACGAAAGAGCAGGAACTTTGCCTGAAATTTAGGCCAAGACAGTAGGTGACCCGCTTCATACCATGCTTGAATAGAGACAACGCCGGCCAGAATCCATCATCTCTATGTAAGGGGATGAACTGATGCTGCCAATGGAGGTGCTGAGGGGTCTGGAGGCAGTGATGCCCACCACCATGGAGTCTCCAATAGGGCGTGGATGGAGGGGCATGGCCAGAAAAGATCTTTGACTGCCTCCCATGCTGTCAACAAGCCACGCAAAAATGAAGAAGCACTTGGAAAAGGCTGCAGAGTTTGAAATAATGCCCAAGGTAAGACTGGTTTGACAGCCTTTTTGCCTAGAGGGATAGAGTGACCAAGGGCATGTTTAAGAAGGAGTAAACCAGGAGCATCATCTTCACCATTCAGAAGTCTCCAAATGAACTTTGAAATAAGGACTTTGCTCCGCAGTAAGAAGTCCATCATACCCATACCATCTGCCTATTTGGGAAGGATGCATTTCGACCACGCCACCTTAATCACAACACCTTCCTCAGTGCCCACCCATATAAAGTTCCGAACTATTGCAATGAGATCACGTACTTTGTTCTGCGGGGCTAGCAGTATGGATGCCATATAAACATGGGTACTACTAAGGACTGACTTGGTCACTGTAATGCGACCCGCAAGAGACATAGACCACCAGAACAAGTGCTTCTCCAAACCCTTAATGATCTCCTCCCATGCAGCTCCCATAGTAACATGGATGCCAACTGGAATCCCCAACGACTTGATACCTTGTCCATGCACAAGTAACTTCCATGGATAATCATGAACACACGCCGGAGTCGGAGTATCCAATGTCCATAAATTTGTACACTTCTGCCACCCCACAAGGACACCAGAAGCCAGTGAAAAAGTGTCTAAGAGCAATTTGGCAGCTGCAAGGTTCTCAGCATTAGCGACTAGAAAGAGGAACGTATCGCCTGCATATTGATTGCAAACCTCCTGTGTGCCATCCTCCATTGCAAGACCATGGAGAAGTCCCTCTGTGGTTGCGACGGTGAATAATTGTGACAAAGCCTCTGCGACAATTGTGAAAAGTAGTGGTGCTAAAGGGCATCCCTGGCAAATACCACGACCGAGTGAGAAGGCATATGACGGCTCATCATGGAACATAACAATCGCCCGAGCAGAGACATGCAGCTTCATAACATCTGATGTGAATTGTTCCCCAAATTCCAGTCTTAGCAGACAACGACGCATGAATTTCCAGCTAACACTGTCATAAGTCTTTGCAAAATCAAGCTTAAAGTATACAACTGGAAGGTTTTGCTTACGTGCCCAATAAATGCCTTCATAAGCAGCAGCAACGTTGTTCAGAATGCATCGTTTTGGAAGAAAACCTGATTGGGTTGTGAGATAGACTCTGCCAAGATGTCCTTCACCCGCTCTGCAAAAGCCTTGGCAAAGATCTTATATACAGATGACAATAAGGTGATGGGCCGCCTTGACCTTGGGGATGAGTGAAATGGCACCTGTGTTAAGAATTTTATTCAAAGCAGTGGACTGCCGAAAGTCACAGAAAGCATCATACACATCTGGCTCCAACCATTTCCAATACTCCTGGAAGAACTCAATTAGAAAACCATCCAAACCTGGGCATTTGCCTCTTTTCAGTTCAAAGACTGCTGAACCTAAATCATCAGCTGTCATAACCGCCTCTATTGATATGCGCTACTCGTCAGAGATGATGGGGGAAATCCTAGACAAAATAGCATCTCGCATTTCTGATTGAAAGGGAAGATATTTCTCAGCAATTAAAGTCTGAAAGTGGCTATGCAGATATTGCTTGAGTTCAGTTGGCTCTGTTAGCACCGAACCATCCGGCAAAAGCAATGAGGACATGGTTGACGTCATGTGAGGCCTCTTAGCCGCACGGAAAAAGAAGCCTGTATAACGGTCTCCATCACGAAACCACTGCAAACCTGCCTTCGTCTTTGCTTGTTGGATTTGCTCCTCCTCCAATGCTTGGATCTGTGCCAAAATATCTCGATCATGAATACCTGAAAGGAGCCTTAGTCGAGACTGGAGCAGGTCCTGATACAAGGTGTCTAATAAAGCACGACCTGCTGCTGCAGACTCTTGACCCCACTGTTTGGCAAAGCCTTTGACTGCCGCAATTGCATCCACTATGCCAGCCATGCCTCGACGTCGGTTGAAGGCAGTTGTCCAAGTGTTCTTGCAGCCTTCTTGAAAGTCAGCATTCTTTAAGAATTTTACATTCAAGCGGAAACATGTCCATTCAGGCCATCGCTGCTGCAGAGGCTCGTCTGAAAGGAATTGCGGATGGTGGTCTGAAACTGAACTGTCCTTGAGAAAGAACTGGAAGAGACCTGGAAGTACCACAACTGTATCTGCATTCCAGTAAGCTCTATCCAACCGAGAGCTTGCACGACCCCCACCAACTTGACCATTGCACCAAGTAAAGGAACCTTCACCATCAATCTCCGAGAGGTTGCACTCATGGAGTAGACGGAGCCACTGTTGGCATTCAAAGCCAGACACCACTGTAGAGGTAGCCCCCAACTGATCAGACTCCATTTCCACCATATTAAGCCATGAAATGTGGCAGCCCAAGCTGAGCATCTTCCCTCGCAAGGAGGCCCATAGTGCAGCTCTCTGATGGGCCCTGTTGTAGGCGTAAACATTAATTAGACCATACTTAACCCCTTGTTCCTGCCATACAATTAGGGCCCAACGATCAAAACGATCAGCCTGAGTGAAGATGACTGGCAAAAAAGGAAGCCATGCTATCACCACCCCTGCACTGGCATAAGCAACTGCTGCGATAAGGACATTAAACCTTCAACCAACCATGTCTGCAAGCTTTGATACGTCTCCCTTATGACACTTGTGCTCTTGAAGATATACAAACCGAGGATCCAATCTAGATAAGTAGAAAGAAATGCGACTCCGCTTGAGAGGGGAGGAGGCTACCCCCTGAATATTCCATGAAACTAACCGCATTGACCTTGTGATGGGGCCAATTCAGATGAGACCGCTGGTGTTTCAAGGGAATTTGAGGAAGTCTCCTGGGCATCTGGCATGGCAGTAACCTCATCAACCAAATCATCCCACTAAACCGGATCAAAGCGACCACAATGAGATGCAATGGGAGGAGCACACGAAGTTGGAACTGAGGGCTGGGATGCAGAGGAGTTAGATTCCTTAGCTGAATTCTGTGGTTGACGAGAGCCGATGGATGTTTTGGTGGTGGGTGGAAGCCACGCCGATCAATGTCTATGTACTGTCCACGAGCCTCTTCAATTTTCTCCCGTGACTTCTGAATTTCAGGCAGTCACAACATTTGATGATCCCGATACTGAGGTGAGAAAGCTGCAACTGGAAGAATGGGGGGGCAGCCACCGGGGAGTGAGAGATATCCATTGAGGTGGGAGATGATCTAAGACCATGGAGTGCCGGAGGAGCAGATGGAGGACTCTGCTGGTGAACCTTGCGCTTCAGGAAATACGAGAGATAGCTCAGGACCATTCAACAAGGATAGCTTAAATGGAAATAATATGGGCCTGCTCTGGACAACAATTGTTTGAGGCAAATCACGTTGAATGGGCCTTGCAACACAAATCTTGGTGATGCCATTGGTTATGGATTGTTGCAAATGGAGTCCAATCTCATTAGCAATGGCGGAAATGAACTTGGAATCATGTAGCTCCGGAGGGAAGGAAATCTTCAATAGCAAACCAAAAGGGGATACGTAAGGCATCTGGCTTAGCTGGAAAGGATCCAGGAACATACTGCTGATAGAGCAAGAAATGTTTCCAAGGAGGATCAACACCTCATTCTATGAGTTGAGCAGCTGGCTCAAGAGATTCAAACATCAAAAGAAAGCAAAACGTTGATCTTTTGCCACAAGCTTGATAGATTGATAAGCAGGAAGCTCTAGCTTATGAAGGTGCCCAAACAACCAAGATCCCACGTGCTTCAGATCCAAAAAAGGGCCAGTGAAATGGCAGACCACAGAACACGCAACCAACTGCTCCACATGTCGTCGATGATCTTCATGGCTACTCTGCACCATTGGAGCCCCAAAATGCTCAAACGTTGCCCTGCACTCCTGAACCTCATAAAAGATTTCATCTGATGCGAGCTGAACATCCATGGAGTCTTGTTTGGCTTGCAATTGCTAGAGATAGGACACAACTTCTTTCCTGTTATTATCCACCATGATGGCAATGGCCTCTGAGACACGAGCTGAGGTGGCTGGCGTCGCCAAGCCCTTGCAAAGCCACTCAGAAAATCACACACCACTAACTCGAGCCACTATGTCAGATGATCTCCAAGGTGAGGTCGTCGCAGCTCGGGGGGTGGAAGACGAAGTCACCCCAGGTTGCGGGGAAGGAAGAAGGGGAAATTCCTCCTGCCCTGAGGGACCTCAAATGTGCGTTGGACGCACCACTTATCCTGCAGAAACACCGGTTTGTGTAGGTTGCACCACCATCCGAGCACTACCTCTACGAGAAGTCCGCGTGAAAGAGCTTCCAACCTGTGTTGGAGGTGCCACTTGTGCAACACTATTAGGTGCAGCATTGTCCAGAGGAGCACTCTACAGGCACTTGAGATCTCGACTGACGTGATGCACCTCCAACATGTGTTGGAGGTGCCGCTAACCCAGAAGCAATTTTAGCAGACAAAGAGGGTTTTGCTTGACCCATAGAACTTCCAATGATTGTCGGAGGTGCTAATTGATCAGAGCACACCACGTGACCCGAGGAACCTCCAACGTGCATTGGAAGTATGACACTTTCAGAAGAGTTTTCCAATGACACATGTTCGACACGTCTTCCAGTCTCATCAGACGTATGGGCAGAGGCATGAACTGCAGTCGAGGCAACTACAGTTGGAATAGAAACTGGAACATGTAACTGAGAAGAGGAGAGAGATTGAGCTCCTATCTCAATTGAGGCGGCCCCACTCGTGCCACTAGAAGACATGTTAGGCAACACCGAAGGATTGAGGTGCACCGAAGAAACCAAACTCTTAGGAGCCGAAAGAGCACCCTCATGAGCCATTTCGTGTGCATCACGTACACTTATTATGAGAGAATCTGCAGCATATTCTTTTCCAATTCCTCCATGTACTATGATAGAACTACCAGAAGGACGTTTTGGCAGGCTGCGACTGGATCTTGTCATCTCCACCAAAAAGGGGGCAGGTTTCAACGCTGAACAGTCTTTCGCAACAGGCCAATCTCTGAGAAGATTAAGCACCACTGGATGGAGTGCTCAAAGAGCTCTCCAACAAGCCCAAACTCGCCCAAAATTGCCACCAGATGCAGAAGTTATGGCCAATAGAAAATTGCAGCCAAACCCTAACACCGCCAAAAGAGAGCCGGGACTATCAGGCGAGTTTTTTCCACCAGAATAGAAGAATCAACATACAAATCATATGTCGACGGAAAGGGCGTGCGACGAGCTTTCTAACAAGCCCAAGAACACCCAAATCTAACACCAGAATCCCGAGTTATGAGCAAAAGAACGGGGCTGAAACCCTAAGCACTATCATGAGCGCCTCCCAGCACAAATTCAGAAGAGCATGCTCTAACTTATATCCACCTATAGTTTGCATGGCAGAATAAGCAAACATATTTTACTTTTCAAACTTGATACAATAGAAGCTATATTTCTTATAAACAATCTACCATCCAGATTTTAGATCCCTCATCCAGCAAAACTAGCAGCCTCTTGCTGTTTCTATCCTCTTGTTGTTTCTATCCTTCTTGCAAATCTAAACTAGGTTTTTAAAATAACACCTAGCAATAGATTAGAACTGGTAAAGACTGCTTACCTCAGCATCTGCAACACCCGACCGATTTCACCAGCAGATACAATTTGTCATTCATGCCAGTCGATGCCACAATGAACACAGAGCAAGCAGTTAGCGGCAACGCCAGGCAGACCATGACTTGAAGCAACCCCGTCCGAAGCTCGATGAACACTAGTCATTCAGCTTGCTTCTTGCACAAGCCACTTGCCTCAACCTCACGATTTGCCTCTTGGACGGGCGAATTGCAGCACATATATCACACTAAAATCCACATCCACCAATGCGTATCCACTCTCTAGCACCTTCTACGGCTACAATCTGGCCAAATATCCCAAGTTATTTTCTAAATAATTCTTTTGCTATTTCCATATTGGAACCCAAGCGAACATGGATATTAAAGGACATATGGATAATGCTCTAACAAAATGCCATAAGCTTCTACGACATCAATTGCAATTACCATTGCAAGCAGACTTTTTTCTGTGATGATTGCAAGATCATGCTCATTTCTATGAGTAAAGAATTCTACGATTTACCAAACGTTATAGTGATGCCTTCATGCCAATCCTGGATGTCATTACATGGCTTCTCCATCCAAGCCATTAGAGTTTCTGAGATTCTCTTACTTTTGAAAGGCTTCTATAATTTTTTAGAACATTCTACAACTTTTTGAATTGTTCTAGAAGATTCTATAACACTTTACAGAGTTCTACCATATTCAAAATGTTCTAGAACTATCTAGATTTTTCTAAAAGGTAATCTAAAAATAGAAGGTTTTTGAAAAAACTATCTATTTTTAGATTGAGGTGCTTACCCATGCGCTTCTGGCGTTAAAGAGCTTTTAGAACACCCCTAAACTTTTTAGAACATTCTACAATTTTTTGGAACATCCTAGAACCTTCTAGAACATTCTAGAACTTTCTAGCCAGGAACCAGAATGCCCATCCTCATGCGGATGACCTTCTTATATACTGGAAAAAAAAGGCTCTTTTTTGCATCTATGCATGTGGGATATTTGTGTATGCCCTAGATTCTAGAACAATCTTGAACATTCTAGAACCATTAAGGTTGGAGGTATCCTTTAGTATATAGGAAACATCAAAATTTTCAATGATTGAAGGCCTGATCTAGTGGTTAGAATGCGAGGCTTGAGGGGCAATGACCAGGGTTTGAATCCTCCAAACAACATAAAAACTTTTAAAAACCTCCCATTAAGGCCTGAGCATGAACCGTGGACCGTAGGATCTTGGATCCAATCAAGGGCCATGGCATATATTTAAACCAACGACTAGGATTGCGCCATGTGGCAGATCTCACACATCGATGATCAAGATCGAAATCAATGTGGACGTAGGATCGTCCACCTCCTTGGCCAAGTGGTGAGCCGTCCAGGATGCACAGTGGCGCCTTCCACAATCAGGATGGCCCGAAATATCGCAGCCTACTAATAATATATAATATATATATTTTGATATATGATGATATAATATATATTAGAGTATGTATGGGGCAAAAAATATTTTGGCCCCTCTGGGGTCTAGGGTTGTGATGTGTATATATAATAGGGTCTATATGGGTCCAAGTCTTTTGCCTAAGGGTCATTTTGTGTGAAGGTAAGATTAGGTTACAATAAGTACTTGGTGAACGAATCTTTAGAACATAAAATAATACTCGTTTGTAAAATAACAAAAAGACTAGAATGGCATGACATGCCATTTTGCATTTTGCCCATAACACCACAACAAAATAATGACATGGCAACATTAAAACTCGTGTTGAACCACGATTACAAAATGAAAGTAAGCACGTGCCTTGTACGCTGTTAAGTAAAAGAGAAGCTCAACATGCATGCATTGCATGGATGCATGGTATGCATGCATTGTGTGCATGCATTGTGTGCATGTAATGTATGTTCATGTGCATGCCAAAACCATAGGTTTTGAGTAAAAAAACTAACTAGCACGCGCTCTAAAAATACTGATGGCTTACTCTCATACAAATACAACAACACAATCATATAAAAACCATAGCAAAATGGTCATATATTTATACGTTTTGTTGTTTTAGAAGATAAAAACAACAAAATAAAAAAACAAGCAAACACACCTTTAGGCCATCAGAGGGCAACCCTCCGTGCGCAGCACCTTGTTTCTTCCTCATTGCTTCCTTTTTTGGTAAGAAGGAATAGTGCAATTGGCAATGGCTCTTTGCTTAGTGTTTTTCATAAACATACACATAAAGTGGTCTGCAGCGGACTACACAAATGTTTCGCGACTATTTCTCTCTTGTTTGTTGTTTAATTTACGTTCCTGGGATCTGGATGAACGCAACCGTTCTTGGCGCCTGCGGCTAGGGCGGTGTGAGAGAAGGGAAGCCGCTCTTCTCTTCTCTCCAATCGGCACTGTTGCAACACTTCAAGAGATCTCTTCATTTCTACAGGTGCTAGCCAGGGTTTCTTGCAAATCTTTTTGACGGATCTGTTGCATCTCAAGATTGTCAGATAATCTGTTTCTTGAAGCTTCTTCAGGGCGGCTTTCTTATAAGCATACAGGTAATCCACTAACGTGGTCCTTCTGCTCTAATGCATAGAGGCATTATGTTTCTTGCAAAAAAGGAAGAGCTTGGGAAGAATTTTTGGCTACCCCAATCTTTGTTTATCTCCAATTAGTGGAATAGGCTACAAGGGCTCTTTCTCAGGAGATGCTAAAGTGGCCGGACTGTCATAAATTCTTCTTTTCTTTCTTTCTTTAAGCAAGAACACACTGAAAAGGCACATACTAGGTCTATAAGGTGGAGCAGATTTCTGCAATGCGTTGAGAAAAAGGGGCTTCAGGTTCTTCTGATTTCTAGCAGTCTATTATATTAATCCAGATTCTTTAAACAGTTGTATAATTCCCTTCCTCTTGCTCTTTCCTACTAGCGAAAAGATCTAGGGTTGTTTTCTTGGAAGGAAACAGAGTTCTTTGATCACTATTTGCAAGTTTATTAACAGACTGTGAGATTTCTTGAGAATGCCGAGCTAGGGATCTTATTGTGACCAGGACGATGCTCCCATATCATGAACCATACTTTGGAGGAGAGTTTTGGCGGCTGGGCTGTGTGTCTAGCCTATTCAGGTTGGCTGACTGGCACATCCCAACAACGCAGCATCTCTATTTGATTTCACAGATGTAAGTAGATTTGTAGATATGATCATAGTTTGAAGCATAGGTGGCTTCTTTGAGCAGTGCTGGAGATTGCTCAAGTTACTCTTCATTTCTTTCCTCTTCATCTCTATTTTTGCAAGAGGTTTCTTTGAGCATTCAAGATTTGTCTGCAGATCTTGAAAAATGGGCACTTGACTCCTGTAGTACTTTGTTTAACTATGAAGATGTTGATACTGTAGTACTAGTTGAATGAAGGAAGAGGTTGAGAGAGGTTTACGAGTACAAGAGCTTCAGACAGAATTTTAGATCCATGTGGGATCCGTTATACTTAAGCTAAATCTGATCCATGAGGGATCTTTATGTTTTAATTCTTCCAATCTGTTGAATACAAATTTTCTTACCTTAAAAAAAATAAAAAAAATAAAAAAAATAAAAAAATTTACGTTCCTCCTCTGCTACATCTCTCGATTTGCGATCTCATTTATAATCTATCCATTTTGCATTTTGATGATGGGAAATTCGATTTATTTTCCCAGCCCAGTCAGAGGGACTTGCAGAGCCATGTGTTCCCAGCCCAGCCCAGCCATGTGTTCTTGAAGAACGACTTGTGGGAGACTCTATGAGGCAAAGGAAGAGTACGTTTAAGAGAATTAAGGGGCGTTAAAGAGTTGAGAAAACTTGCTGCAGAACTGTAGAATTTATTTTTTGATGGAGATTTGTAGTGCTGCATTAAACAAATTAAATGTCATTATTGATTTTGAGAAACGTTATCTCTAAGGGAAGGGAAATATTGCAACATGCATTTTTTTTAGTTTGTCAAAGGCCCCAGTGCCTAAGCTTAACTTCCCTATCTTGTTTATTTTAGACTTCTATTGTGTTAGAATTATAGATGTAATACTATGTTTTAAGTCTTGAATATAATGTTATATAAATAAGGTTTGCAAATTATCCCAGGCATAAGGTTTTGGCAGTGGTTGACCGGGAAATGGGGGTTAGGGTTTTGAGGAAATAAAATTTAGTTTGCAATCAATGGTTCAGAAATAGAACTTGCTGGCTTCAGAAATAGAACTTTGATGGCTGGCATCTGTAGCACAAGCATGGTGGGGCGGCAAAAACGGCATGCCGATTACAGACACATACAGGCAAAAATGCCATAGCTAGGCATCGGAATAGCTAGGCAAAAACGCTTACAGGCAAAAAATGCCTACAGGCAAAAACGCCATAGCTAGGCAAAAACGCCATAGCTAGGCATCAAACGCCATATGGTATGCCAAGAACAATTCGGCAGGTCCTTCTGCAGGATAAATCCGGCACTTCCTTTCTAATGTTTCTAATGTTGCAGGATAAATCCGGCACTTCCTTTCTGCTGTGGTCCCTGTTTCGGATTTTGTAGGGCGAGGTTTACAATCAGGTTTACAAGCTGTGCTTCAGATTATGCAGCACAGGCTGTGCTCAGTGGCAGGTAGGGCGGTTGATGTTGAATGGGGCGGTTGATGTGGAAGCATGCTGAGGCCGTCAGCTACAGGGCAGAGGATGTGTGGTTGTCAACTACGAAGAGGCTTATGGAGCCTTCTACTGTAGCCGATTTTTTGCATGAAGCTTGGACGGGAGCCTTATGGCTATGGTTTCCAGGGATTGTTGCTGGCGATGGGGCTCATGATAGGCATGACTGTAGAAGATAATCCAGTATCTTGTTCGGATGGAGATAAGCCAGGACTGCCTCCCGTGTTGCAGTTCTTCCAAATTTGAGAACCTAGTTTGCTGGGTTTTGTTGTTCAAGCATGTACTTACTTTGTGCTCAAATTTCTAATGAAATTGCAGTGTTGTTTGTGCTAAGGCACGTTCTGAGTAAATGCTCTTGACTCTAAGTTCTTATAGGTTAGTCACTCTTCTTTGTTCTTATGTGTCTGTTGTCAATGCAATGGTGTTCCTGCATTCTTTATGAGTATAGACTGAAGTATACCATATATATGTATATACGTATAATAGCCGTATGGGGTGCGCAAGCTCATACATGGGTCTGATGTGTAAATTCCACGGCCCTTGATTTGGCATATTCATAGAACTATGCTTGGATCCAATGATCCAAAAAAAACAATAAGGAGTGAGCAATAAGGAGCAATTACGGAGTGATTTAATATGTTTCCATCTATAAAGCGGCCTCTATGATTTGTTCCCGTTCCCATTCCAAATTTTAGGTCCATGTCCTAAACAGAGATGGGAAAGAGAAATTATAACACTTTTATTCCGGACCCACCCATCGCGCACTTGCACCCATAAATAGTGGTAGTTAGGCCTTGTTATAGTGCAAACAAATCTTGTCCATTGATTTTTTATCTTAACGGTCTGCAAAATATGTTACAAGGGAGGGGGGTGGGGGAGTGCCGTATATATTGGATGCCGGGCATATCCGTGGTATATCCATGTTTTTGACATGTTATAGCCACGCCCAGAAAAAATTACATGGCGTTTTTGTGGACTTGGCAATTTTGCCATTTAAGACTGGCTATAACATGCCCACATCCGATATTTATCGCGATGGGGGGTGGGCGGTAAAGGTGCATGCGCGATAGGAGGCAACCCCACCCTATGCAGAAAACCCTATGATATCTTTCATATAGAAAGTTTACGTTTACTTCGAATATTAAAATCGTATCTCATTGATAAACCCTAAACCCTGAAGCCCGACCTAAAACTCGTTTTTCGGCAGGTTTAGGTCGGCCTTCCCCTTCCACAGGGAGTCCGATAGTCTTCCGTCATCTTTGGCGTTTATCTCATCGTTGTTTCTTTTCTCATACTAGTTTCTTATTCATTAGCCCGAGGAACTTGTTTGTAGCTTTGAATGGGGAAATCAAAGAAAAACAGCGTAGAGGTATGGCTGTTTCTGTTTTGTTGTCCCTTGATGTTTTTTTATCGTACTCTTGTATGCTGCAGGTTGTCAAGGCCGTCACTGAAGATGTCTCCGGCAAGAAGAGAAGTAATATTTAGTCTTTGTTATTTTTTTGTTCGGGTATACCATCTTGGTAATTAATTGTTCAATCATTATATCAGATAAAAGGCAACTTGCAGAGGACTCATCAGTCGAGCCTGCATCTAAGAAAGTGAAAACAGTAAAGCAGGATGCAGTGCCTGAAAAAGCAGTTCTCCCTGCGAAGAAAATTGAGAAGGCGCAAGTAAATGGCGTGAAAGAGGTATCTTTTGTTATTAATCTGTGATGGGCTGCAGTAAAAATGAGACTATAATTTACCCAAACGACTACCAGGTCAATGGGACCAAGAAATCCAAAAAACAAGTAGTGAAGAAAGTAAGCAGTAGCGATGAATCGGACGAATCTTCAGAAGTAAGAAATCTTATTCTTTCGTGGGCATTAAAAGGTTAGAAACCGGAGGCCTTAAGCCTTGCATTATGACTTTGAATTAGGATGAAAAGCCCAACGTGAAGACTTCAGTCAAAGCTGCTGTTTCTAAGGATGTAAAAATGGCAGATAGTTCTGATGAAAGCGATTCTGATGATAGTGATGAGGAGGTAAAGTCATCTACTGTTTATGGCTTTTGAATCCCAAATTTTGTAATGTAATTTACCCTTGATTTGTATAGCCTGCTGCAAAACCCAGTGCAAAAGTACCAGCTCAAGCCAAAGCACCTGCAAAGGTTGCTGTTTCAAAACAGACGAAGATGGAAGAAAGTTCAGAAGAAGAGTCAGAAGACAGCTCGGATGATGAGGTTTTGCTTTTTATCTTCTCTTTCAATTTCTGTCAATGAGCGCATCTTATGTACAGTGAACTTGTGTAGCCTGCAGTGAAACCCCCCGCCAAGGTGCAAGCTGCTGTCTCTAAAGATGCTAAAATGGCAGAAAGCTCAGAAGAAGATTCGGATGAGAGTTCAGATGATGAGGTATAGCTTGTTTTGCTAGTATCTTTAATTCTATGAATATGCAGTAAGCCACCATCAACTTGTGTAGCCTGCAGCAAAGCCTGCAGCAAAGGCGGCAGCAAAGCCTGCAGCAAAGCCTGCAGTGCAAGGGAAAAAGATGAAAGATGAATCTTCTTCTAGTTCAGAAGATGATTCAGACGACGATTCAGACGACGATAAGGTAATCCCATTGTGATATTTGCTTGCATTCATGTTACCATATCCTTTATTTTCTTTCATGTTGTAATTGCAGCCCCCCACAAAGGCTGCAGTGAAGGTCCCTCCCAAAGCATCTGCTAAGGTCGAAACAGAAAGTGACAGTGATGAAAGCAGTGAGGAGGTGTATATACTTTCTGTTTTTGAGAAGTAGATTGTAGCTGTTTAGAGCAGGCATGTTTGACATTTTTTGGAGATGTTATTGCTTGTCATTTAGTTCTCTACACTTTTATTTTTATAGCCTGAAAAGTTTTCTGGTGTTTTTGTGTGCTTCTTGGATAACTGCTCAGAATTAGGTTCATGGGTTTTCTATTACCCTTTTTCTTTCGGGTTTCTAGTGGATCTGCTCGTTTTTAAAAAAAACACAACTCTACAGGAAACAAAGGCGAAGCCTTCTATAAAGCCGTCTGTTGCTGCTGGAAAGAAAGCTGCTGAAAGCAGTGACAGTGATGATGAAAGTGACAGCGATGAAAGTGAAGATGAAGGAGATACTAAACAGGTTATATTTAGGATCTGAAACATCAGCTGGTTCATTTACTAATTGGTGGTAGTTTTGCATGTCGTAGCAGATTGCCAAATCACAAAATGGCCAAAAGAAGCAGCAGGTGTCACAAGTACGGGATTTGATCTTCATTTTGACATACAAATAAACAAAGAATAACTTTAGCAGTCTGTTTTTACAGCTTAATGCACAGGCCAAGTCAACCAAGGCGGATTCAGACACAAATGATAGCGATGATGAAGATAGTGATGATGAAGAAGATAGTGATGAAGAGGAGGTAAGAAACCAAGAAAAGCTGATACTCTTTTTCTGGGGTAATTTTGTACTGAATTGTTATATTTTAGGCACCAAAGACTCAGACACCAAAAGCCCAGACAACAGCTAAACCTCAGGCACCAAAGTCCAAGGCTCAGAGTTCAAGTGAGAGTGACAGCGAAAGTGAAAGCGAGGACGAGGCAAGTAAAACTTTGGCACCATGTGATTGTTTAACAATTATGCTAACAATTAGATAAACTTTTGCAGGTTCCAAAATCAAAGTCTATTTCCGGAAATGGCCAAACAGTAAAATCTGAAAAACAAGTCGAACAACAGAAGCAAGCTCTACCCAAGACTCCTCAGGCAGCTACTCAAGGTGGTAGCAAAACCATTTTCGTTAAAAACTTGGCATGGGCCTGTGATGAGGACATAGTGTAAGTTCCCATTGCATTCATTTTGATGTTTTTATCAAAACATACTAATGGTCATGGATTGGCAGTGCTGATTTTTTCAAAGATGCTGGTGAAGTAGTTTCTGTGAGGCTTGCTCGAGATGAAACTGGAAGTTTCCGTGGTTTTGGCCATGTGGAGTTTGCTACTGAACAAGCTGCACAAAAGGTTCGAAGTCATCAATTAGTTCAAGAGAAATTTCTGAATATTTATCCATCTGTATTTACATTTCTAGGCTCTACAAAAGTCTGGACAATCACTTGAGAATAGAGAGATATTTTGTGACCTTGCAAAAGAAAGAGACAGAACTGGTACACCTGGCAGTAACACAAAGAGGGAGTGGGGTTCACCTGCCGGAGAATGGAAATCGCCAGGGTAGGAAAATCTGTTTCTGTTGTCCATGATGTTTTAAGTCTTTGCTAAGACATGGCGTTTTTCAGCAATTCCAGGATGGGAAGTGAAAAGACAGTTTTTGTTAAAGGTTTTGAGAAGTTTGATAGTGAAGACAATGTAAGCTGTTTCACACTGTTATTCAAATCTGTTCTTATTTTGTACTCATTTGGTAATATAAATGTCACAGGTACGGAACTCACTTACGGAGTTCTTTGGGGTTTGTGGCCCTGTTGACAATATCCGTCTTCCTACTGACAGGGAAACTGGTAGTATCAAAGGGTAAGACTCTTGGCATGGTTGATTGTTGCTGTACATTATGTACGTATGCATCTAACCATTAATTTCAATAGATTTGCGTACGTCTGTTTCAAGAACCAAGATGCTGTTGAGAGTGCTTTGGAGAAAAATGGAGCAGAGCTAAATGGTCGTTGGTTGGTCGTGGATAAAGTTGATTCTGATGGTGGTTCCCGTGGCAGTGGTGGCCGCAGTGGTGGTCGTTTTGGAGGTTTTGGAGGTCGTGGTGGTGACAGTGGTGGAAGAAGTGGTGGCAGAGGGGGTAGAGGTGGTGACAGAGGTATTGTATTAAGTTGCCTTAGTTTGTTTCTTTCTTCAGCATCTGAATGGGGATCGAATTGTAGGTGGGCGAGGTGGTCGCTTTGGTGGACGTGGTGGTGGTAGGCAAAGTGTCAGTCTTGTTGGAGGCACAGGTAAAAACTAGATAGTGCTCTATCTGTATGTCCTGGCTCTCTTCTCAAGTTCTTATTATTTTAATGTTCCGTTTTTGCAGGGAAGAAGACTACGTTTGGTGAAGACTAGTAGGGGATATTTCCAAGAGGGTGTTTGACTCACGGAATTGTTTGAGACCTCCAACGAAGATGAGTGGTATAGTATGGGTCTCATAGCTCTATGATCATGTTGCTCATATTCTGTTTGAAATTTTTGACGATTTGGGCATTGCCAATACGCATAAGGAGTGCACAATTAAGCACTAGGCATAAAATAGCCAGACCATTGTAACCTACTTTTATGATTTACCATCGTGTACAGGTCTGGCCATGTGAGATTGCAATTGAGAGGAATTGAATTTGCTACATCTTTGAAAATGTAAATTGCGCAACAATTTGTTAATTTTTTGGGTGAAAAAAGTAAATGTGACCAACGTTCTCTCTCCGATGGTTTTAAGTACGCCCGATTTGGGTTGGCCTCCCACGGAAACCCTTCCGGGTTTTAATGGAAACCCTTCCGGCTTTCCAGGGAAACCCTTCCGGGTTTTAATGGAAACCCTTCCGGTTTTCAATAAAACCCGGAAGGGTTTTCATGGAAACCCTTCCGGTTTTCCAGAATTTAAAAAAGGGTTTCCATGGAAAGCCGGAAGGGTTTCCACATTGGAAAATCCGGAAGGGTTTCCATGGAAATCCGGAAGGGTTTCCACAAAATTATTCAAAATATTTACACACGTGAGCCTTTATGGCTCATGCCTTTCCACACGGACGCCCGACATTAAGGCGCACGTCCTTCGAGCGCACGTCACTCAAAATTCAAATTTTGAGTGGAAACCCTGATTTCCTTGCATGATGAAAATTGGGAAGGGTTTCCATAGGAGGAGGAAAGTAAGAAGGGTTTCCACAGGAGGAGGAAAACAGGTTAGGTTTCCATATGAGGAGGAAAATAGGTTAGGTTTCCACATGCAGTTAGAAACTCCATGGGGTAAGATTAACTAAGAATTGAGACCAGCTTTAATCTCAAAAATTCTGGCACTTAACACCCAATATAACATGATCTCAAAAATTCTGGCACTTAGACACCCAACATAGAACTTCTTGCAAGGTACAAATTATGGGAAGTTCTGGTTTTAGATCATGGTTCTTTTGGTCAAATTATTTTGTTATCAAAGCTTAAAATTGAATTGAATTGGAAGTTTTAGAATCTCGTGTATTAAACTGCCATGCATGTACAATGTTTGACCAGGATAGTGTGTACTACATTTCCCAACCTTGGAACAAACTAGGCTAGGGATATCGTCTGGAAATGCCAAGGGGAACAAGTGCACGTGTGAAGTTGCAGTATATTACGTTGCATCATGGCACTATGCTCTACATAATCTCTATTGCATAACCTTTGTCTTTGTTAAATATTCTTCCGTCGTACATGCAAGCGACCAAAAGGAAAAAAGAAACAAACTTAAGTAAATGATAAATGTAACATGAAAGAACCATGTCCTTGGCTTTCTAGTTTGATGAAGAATCTAGTTGGATATCTTGATAATTAGTTTTATTCAGATACTTTAACTTCTTCTCTTATGAACTTGTAGTTCCATGTTCATAGTTTAAATGTAAAGCAATGGTCCAAAATAATCATGTGGATCACATTCTTACAGCATGAACCTAAGAACTTCTCATTTATCACTGAAGAATATCAAAATTTTAACCTTATAATAGTTAAATCATAAAGCATATGATAGGCAACACCGTCTCAAAGGATTCAGTACTATTTATTTATTTATAACAATGGTCCACAATAATCTTGTGGATCACATTCTTAGAGCAGAAACCTTCAACCAGTTCTACATGTAACCTTAACATGAGAACTCAGTTTTAGTTCTATTTCCAACTTTAAGTAATAAGGAAGCTTCAACAGAACATTTTCATGGAGGCTTTTAAAGCTGGAACTTGGAAGATGGAACAAGAAATTGTATTAAGAAGTACAAAACCAGTCAAACCTGATTTGGATAACTCGGATTGTTTCTTGCTTCATGCATATGCCAAGATACATTCTTTCAGCATCAAATAGAAATCGCCCCTTTATCATAAGAAAACATTTTACTACAGCTTGCATGAAAGAACAAAACTGCAGCTGCCACACCATAAATATGTAAACACTGTTTATAATTCAAGCATCTTTCGGTGCTCTGAACACAAAGCAAATCTAAGATTGTCCATTATGTAACAACAATATAAACATGCAATAGCATTATGAAAGCCAAGGACTTACCACAGATTCTTTTCCATAGAACAGATTCCCAGCTTCTATGGTGGACAATTTTTAGAATACGAGTCAAGGCAAAACTGGATCTCATCCCTGAGCATACTGTCTATTTCGAAATGCTTATATCTAGCTATATTCGTCCAGAAACTTCCATTTCGAAATGCCTTTGTACATTTACCATTTTGAACAACTAAATTACTCCAACGGCTATGCATTTAGCTCTGACAAATGTATCTGGGAGCAAGAGCTAGCATAATCGGTTATAGGTGGATCTCCGGAATAAGAGCAAGGAGCCTTCAAGCAGGTCGAAATCACCAGTATACGGCAGAACTATAGTCTGTTTTTTGAACACAAGGATTTAAACCTGGACGTAGAATAGCCAAAAGCATGTCCATTGTGAATCTATACCTTTTGCAGGTCGCCAAGTGGCTCTGTCTACCAACTGTTGGAATTCAACCTTCAAATCCACCAGTATATTTTAACCTTATAGAGATATTCCCCATTCTGTAAATGCGGCACAGCTCTGTAAATGACCTAAGGCAGCATATCTATTACCAGGAATACTTGGAATAAGGCAGATCCCTTGAGTTAAGAAATTGCAGCCGTTTCTCACAGATGCCGCATATGCTGCTTTTCCAAGTACAAATCGTCACTATATAGCATCAAATGCATTTCGAAATTTTTAACTGTGCTACCATATATCCAGATATAGGGCAAAACGTACCTTGTAATGCTGATATTTTGCAAAATCCGTTAACCCTGTTTATAAGTAGGCACAGATCATCAGCCAAATTTTGAGCTGCTCTTTCAGTTACCACACATGCCGAAATGCAGGCACATGGATTTTCGGCCAATATAGGCCATGGAAAAAGCCATTTTGAAATTCCAGACCATGCATTTCAATGATATCCATGCGAAATATTTGTCTGGCAGATCCAAAATTTTCTTTGCCTGTTACCTTAAGTCCGACATGCTTCCTGCATGTATTATCTAGCTCTTTCACATTTTATCTACTAGTGGATTGGCAAATGGCACTGCAGAGTAAGTGTATCACTGTGGCCACATACGTGCCAAATCCGGCTGGGTTTGCCATACCAAATCCGACCGATTTTGCCATGTTTGGTGTCTTCATGCATATGCCTGTTTATGCGCCATAGATAAGGCAGAGAACTAAATTGATTCTCAGAAATAGGGTTTACCAGCCCAAAATCGATATACAGACATTATCCTGGACCATTGCATTATTTTTTGCACTCTTACAGCTTCGTGCACTCTTACAGAAATTTTGCCGCTTGCTGCTAGGTCTTCTTCTTTCCTGCAAAAAGAAAAAAAATCAAAACACAGGGCCAATGCCAATGCTTCAAGAACTCAGAAATCCACCGGAACATTGGCTTCTTCATTCATACCTGATTGAATCACTCACTAAAACCGTTCTTGAATCGCTGAAACACTTCCGCCTTTGCCTAATCCCCTTAATCCCCTTAAACACTTCCTGATCTGCTTCTAATTCTCACTTACAGGAAAGAAATCGCCGGAAGAAGAGTAAGACAAAAAAAAACCCCCTTTCTCTAAAAAGCTTTTCAAGAATAGCCGTAGGAATTAATTTCTAAGAATTAATTACCGGTGGATATCTCTTCCCCCAAAAAATAATCTATTTATATTTTCTTACGGAAACCCTTCCGGGCTTCAAGATATGGAAACCCTTCCGGGTTTCATGGAAATCCGGAAGGGTTTCCATATTGAAGCCCGGAAGGGTTTCCACTAATTTATTTAATAACCCCAATCGGGGGGAGATAGTGGGAGCGGTCTCTCTCTCTCCGTCAAGCATCCTTATTGTTTTTTTTTTAATCATTCGATCCAAGCATAGTTTCATGAATATGCCAAATGAAGGGCCATGGAATTTACACATCAGCCCCACGTTAAGTTAGTGCACGCCATATGCCTAAATATGTATTTACATACATAGTATACTTAAATCCATACACAAGAAATGAATATACTTACCATTGTGTATTCATAAAACACAAGATAAGAACAAATGAGAGAAGAATAGAACAACAGAACGTGGCATCTATTGAAACCGTGGCATCTTCACCAGAAATTGGAGTCTTCTTCTGAACCTCTGCGGAACCCAATGCACAATCTGAATTAGAGCTTCAATTTGAGCTTTGCCATTGCAAACTTCAAAGCCCTGGATTTTAGATTCAAAGTGCAAACTTCGAAGTTTTGGATCTGGATTCATAATGTTTTAATTATTTCGTTTGGTATTTGGGGAAAGTATTTCTGGCATGGTTTGGCCAAGATTTCGCCTGGGTATTGTATGCAAAATCGTATGCCAAGCATAGTTTTTAGCTGATTTGAGCTGCTTGCTGGCGGCCGAAGGTAGTGGCCCAAAGATTTGTATGGTTGTGTTCTCAATGCCTGTCTGAGTGGTTCGAATTTAGAAGGACATATGGCTGTGGAGATCGGCATGACAGGTCAGGATTGCATGCCTGCGTTCTCGATTTCCAGAGTTGAGGATTGGAGCGGCATGGAACAGGCTGATATGTCCAGTATGCGTTCAGTCTCCCTGCTCTTTGTAAATAATTTAGTGGGGATATAGTATCTATGCCGGGCTTTGTGAATAATTTAGTGGGGAGATAAATTTAGTGCGGAGATAGTATCTACGCCGGGCAGCGAGACTGAAGGTTATAAAAATTTGTTGGCCCAGAACAACGTGGTTTAACCATCTTGTCCAGCTTCCGAACAAGCTCGAGCCGGTCAGATTCTATCATAAAAGTTGAAAGCTTGCCTGATATCCGGATTGTATTGCATTTTGAGAATTTGGGAAGGCATTTTAATCTCTCCATCAGGATCATGTGTTTGTATTCAAGAAAGAAAAGTCCTAAGAATCGTCTGAATCTGTGCCTCGTATTCAAGAAGATGGACAATGACCGCGAAACCGCATCCGGCTGGCTAATGCATGAGTAAGAACTTAATTCAATGTTTGAAAACTCTTCCAGATTGAATTCTGTAATTTCAAAGCGTCTTGGTCAGATCTGAAGAAGCTGTAAATAACAATTTGTTGGCCCAGGTGCTTGGAGGCAGATCTGTATTGCCGCGGTTGAGTGGAGGCCAAGGAATTTCTTGCTCCAGGCAGGATCGATTGAGACCATGGTCTAAAAATTTTCGATCCGGACCATAGAAAATGTCATGCGATTTTTTTGCCAAAATCTTAGTAGCCGTGGATCTGGCACAATGCCAAGAATATGCTACCCATCAATGACTAGAATTGAAAGTTGAAAAGAAAACCGATAAAGAAACAAAAATAATGAATAAGATATGAGTGTTGTTTGATCTGGATTCATAAACCAGGTTTACATAGAAGCCTGTAATTTCAACTTCCATCTGCATCTTCAGCTCCTCTGCATCCGGCTTCCCTGAAATTTCCCCTCCTTTGCTTCTTCCCGCCTCTCTGCTTCTTCTTCTCTGCTTCTCCCGCTTTTCCTCTGCTTCTCTGCTTCTCCCGCTTCTCCTCTGCTTCTCTTCTTCTTCCCTGGCCGCCATGCTCGGACTGCGACCGCCACGAGTTTGCAACTGTCAACATTAGCCAAGGTCCATTTTTTTTTTTACAAAAACCCTAATCCCTATTTTCCGCCAAACCATTAACAAAATCATAGTAAGAGATAATTTGCCAACCTTATCGTTAGTTGTTGCCATGTAGCTTATGTCTCTTCTCGCGAACTTTGCATAATAATTTCTGTGGATACAACAGTACATTGCCACTACAAGCAATGTATCGCCCCACAAACCTTGGCTGCTGCCAAGATTTCTCTTTGATACAATGTACCAGCACAACCATCACCCAACACAAACTACTACTGTAATGTCGTTACATTTGCATCTTATTTTATAGAGGTTGCATATTTATGACTAACAATTTATATATTTGCATAATTTGTTCTCCACGTGTCCTATAATTTAACCTACTTGTCCAAGGAAATTTGGAAATTCTTTGAATGCATTCAGTTACTATGTTAATGAATCAACGCAGGCTTTAGGCATCCCGTGTTACGTTAGGACAAATAGTCTTCCTAGATAAGCAATAGCGGAAATTGAGAGATTTGGTCAGTGCCGAGTTGTACATACCTAAAGTTAGTATATAGCGCTACATATGATCTGTTTTTAGCATGGTTTGTCTAGTTAGGAAGAGGGAATAAATGAATAAACCATTGCATGATATCTTCATAAAATATTAGTATTTAATGGAGAAAAAAGTATAAAAAACAATGTTTTCGTCTAAACTCCTTGCATCCATTTTCTTCATATGTGAATCATACATGCTAAGTGGCTATATAAGAATAAATTGAAGTGTATGTTATGATGATATTATATAGTATTACCGATGAATATGTGGCCTTGCTAGGCATTAGTTGCAATGGTGTATAAAAGTTGAAACTATATATGCAAAGTTACAAAACTTAGATATAATCAATGAATGATTGCATATTTGACAGGAGATGACATTGTCATGGCCATGACATTTGCATGCATGTAGTGCTCTATATTAAGCATACAGTAAGTTTGCACTTGCAATGTGGTAAGACAAATTGAGTATTGTAATTAGAATGTTAGAATTTAATGTATGTACAAAATATTGCACATGCTATGTTAGTTCATATGGAAGTACATCTAACTTCAAGGTGTTGAACATGGGATGGTGGGTTATGTGATATAAAACCTCAAAGGTTTGGGCAAGCAGTAGCAAGAGGATGGATTTTGTAAGTTCTCATTTTATCTTCTATCTTTCGTAGAAAATCATGCAAACAAAAACAACAAACATACATACATATACGACATCAAAAATGCAAAAGTCTCCACGTGTTGTAACACAATAGTTTGAGATAGATTTATACCTTGATCTCTTTTTGTCTCAAATGTCTTAAATGGCTACCCCAACACACTGGATGAAACACTCATCCTTTTAGACAAAAATGAACTAGACTTGAAACAACTGTTGTTGGAGGAAAATGCAGAAGCATTGTTTTTGGAAGGAGATGATCCTACACCCGCATCTTAATGGATGCTTTAAAGACATCTACCTACCAAATAGCAGAATATGGAGCAAACATTACAATGGCAAAGCAAATGATGGTGACAGTGACGTCCATTACTATCTCAACTGAAGCATTACATAAGGCAAACAGACATTTTGAAGATTTGGCTTAGCTTCTTTAGGATTTGATCATTAAGCAAAACTGAGAATTGGGTTCCTGCCTGAGAATGAATCAGGGCCTCTCTATGGATAGAAGTCATCATAGCTAGCTGGAATAAGGAATCCCGTTGGGGGAATAACACGCTGTATACGTGCAATAGAGCCTACATATGGATGCCAATCAGGAGATCGTCGTGCAACTTCCAAGTGTCACAAGCGACATTCTTCTCAACATTGTAAATGTCGGGCATTGAGAGCATGCCATCCCTAGCCAAACTCTCCTTCCCTTTCATATTACATTTCAGTTTCCAAGGTTCTTGATGCATGCTCATGACACTACGAGGTATGCGCTATAGCACCAGCTTCTGTGAGTCCTATTTCTTTTCTCTGTGATAACCATATGGCTAGATTTGCATGTCTATGAGCTAAGGAATAAGCTTGAATGCCATGCTTAGAGGCTTGTTAGAGGTTGCATACGTGAAACGAAGCGCGAGCTTCTCTGACTTTTTAAGGGATTATCTATGTGATTGCTTTGATCTACTAGCTGGGTATGTAGGATAAGATTATGTGCAACAGGTTGGAAGCTTAATTTGCAATCATATGGCATGGCAAAGTATAAGGCAAGTCCATGTAAGGTGGGCTAGATCAGGTTGAATTTGGAAAAGGAAGGTCGTTTTAATAAGATTAAAGGTTTCTAGGGCTTTCTTGTACGGTTGCAAAGACCAAGAGCTGCCCAAACTAGTCCAATTGAAGGAAAATAGGTATCGGCCATTCAGAAATGCATGGTAAGCGTTGAATTAAGACAAGAAAAGATCTGGATATAGCAAGAGATTGAATGGGGTTGAATCAATAAGGGATGAATGGGCACGAATCAAGGATCATTATGGGTCTTAAGAATGATTCTAGAGCTTTAGGTTGTCAAGAGCACAAGATTGAACAATGGAATATGTGTGATTTCAGGTCAAAATTCCATAGCAAGGGCTCATAGGATAAACCCACACAAAACCAAGAGGATTGCAAGAGATCAGACATTGCCAAGGTAGCAAGAAGATAGGAAAATCATGTAATCTTGAGTGAATCATGGAGAAAACACTTACAAGGGGCTGGTTTGGCTGGTTTTAGATCAGAAAGGGTTGATTTAATGAGAAGAAAAGAGCTCTCTTCTCAAAACCCAAGATTGAGGCTGCCACAATTTCTTCTATATTGCCGTTACAGTGCTTTGACATGAGATTTTGTATTGCTTTGACGTGTATTTTTTTCGCCTGTATGTGAACGAGTTAAATATTTGTAATAAAAAGTGAAAAACCTTCCAAAGGATAAAGCTTAAGGTCTAATGGAGGGTAAATTTTAAGGTCTGCTGGAGAGCCAACTCGACTATCACAATTCTAGATAAAATAATCACTAGTAAGAACATGCATTGTTGATAATGGTTGATTTTACTTAACTAAGAAATTATGAAATATATGTTTAATAATTCCAAGACTAATGAGTTGATTGTACTTTTAACACCTAAAGATGGAGCTTGAGTTTATGATCAGTTGACAAGTGTTACGGACAGTTGCTTTTATGAGACCATATGAACTTTTAAGGTGGAATCACGTGGTTCAGGTACTTCACATTACTTTGTGCTAGTAAATTCATTAGCTATAATGATAAGTGATATTTTAATATAGAATTCCAAAACCTTAACTAAGCTGCATTGCTATAAATATTGTGGCTTGAGTTGATGCAGCACATAATGCGAACCTACATTGGAGTGGACATCATCGAGACTTGATCTTTTAGGCACACGCATAGTAAATATTATAATGCACATCACATGTCATGGTCCATGTTGTTGCACCACGATCATATTTGCATATGCTCTTGGATCCTCCAGGACGGGCTTTCTGGTTCGGTGGTCTGGGTTGCTCTGGCATGGTCATGTTCATCTGTGTTTTTATGTTATATTCATGTGCTCTGTGACCCCAGGCATAGTTCTCCTAGCAAGGATGCTAAGTCAACTCTGTAACTTTATGGTAAGTGGTCCTCCAGCGCCGAATGTGGGCTGAGAGTATGCGCATAGAAGGTTCACCCCACCACTCCTGCTACAGTGCTTGGAATGTAAGATGGCTGGGTACTTTTCTGCCAATAGGACCTGCATGTGGGCTGTTGTGCGTCATGATGGTTTGATCTCTTTGTTATGTTCTCTGCTTTTAATGCTTATGTATTGTATTCCTTTTGCCATTTTAGTTAAGGTTTCCGCCCTGATTTACCTCTTTGCAAATGAAACCTCTCATCGCTCTCCTATAATTTGATCATGACCTTCCTTTTTATGTTTCTATCCAATCGCTAGTGGCTAACCTAGAGGGAATTCTGCAGCTCCTCACGTTACAACGACAGACTGACCAGTTGGTTATAGTTCTTATGATTGCCGCGGCGAGATGCTTTGGTAGAAGATGCTCATGGAGGACCTCGAGAACTAGATGCTCACGGAAGACCTCGAGAACTACAACCTTCTCCCGTAACCAGTGGTTTGATGCTAGATGTAGGGAGCTCAAGCACTGGCTTCGACACATCACAAACCTGCTCTACGCCCCATCTTGATTAGACATTACCATCTTTTCATAAAAGGAAAGAAAGCTCGATTCATTGCGGAACATCATATCTTCAAACATTCATACGCAGGTAGCTCAATGTGAGAAATGTGCCGAGGAAGCCATCGGGCTAACCTGTTGTAATCCAAGAAGCCACCCGTATAATAACCAATAATGGAGTGTGATGCTAAATTCCCTGCACATTTAAGATGAGGCTCATGATTAATCTCCATCAAAGGAACCCCAGTGGCACTGACAAAGGAACTACAATATGTTATATAGAACATGTCTTTTGAAGGAACTTCTGAAGACATTAGATCTTGTTTAGCTCTAAGCACATCCAATATCGACTTAAGTTCTTCGTTACTGGCAGAGGATAATATCTGAAGTTGTTGAACCAGAGATATCTTTCTAAATCCAATTCGAGAATGACATGCATGAAACCCTTGCCATAGAATCAAAAGTATGCCAGGCATGAGGAGCATCATGTCCATGGGAGACATCTTCAAGAGTTGCTTGACTAACATGCATAGTATCCTCCTCCACTATGCCTAAAGAAGTGGCTTGCTGACCTACATCTCTATGTACCAAAGAATTATCAGCAAATTTAAAAAGAAGTGGAAAGTGTTTCACACTTAATTGAATCCATCAAAACCCTGTCTTAAGAAGACGACTGATGTAGTGCTTTGCAAGGTCTAGCCTCCTCAGCCACCTTGATGCTCCGCTGCCTTCATGCTCTGCAAAAGCTCTCATTAGGGCGGATTTGGGGTCTCAAAATGGCCTCCTATCAGCCATTCCACGTCATATTTCCGCTCCTTTTTTTCCATGCCACCTAGGATACCAAACTCTCATAATTACAGATTTGCTTGGAATATTCTTCCGGAATAAGGGGGATTGCACATTCATGGCGCCATATGTATTTAATTCTGTTGGTTGTCAGACGGACTGATGCAACACTTGGCGCTTCTAAAATGCCACTTGCATTATAGCATACCGGCAACTCATGACGGTGTCTCTTGGTTTGTCAGATACCAAGCGTGCGCGTCACCGCCTTCTACATTTCAAAATTTGAATGTGTAGGTTGAAGCTTTGTATCAGATCAGACTTTCATTTCGAGGCGCTGCGGCTGCGCCTTAACCGATCTTCACTTCATCCTAATACAGGCTTCCCGCCCCCTACAATTCGAAATTTGAATTTGCTTAATGTATAAAAGCATGGATTGTAGGAGAATGGACTTTTCGATTTCCATATGCACGTTGCAAATTTCAAAAACGAAGTTAGTACGGACGTTCGGCTCACACGAAGCGAATTGTGTTGGGGCATAAAAATACCACACCTTCATTTCGCGCCGTGCGATCTACACAGTATGGAAGTTGCTTGTTGTCAAATTAAACTTAAACACAAGTGAGGTCGGCACTTACGTGGTTTTCTCGAGGAGGGTTTGGAGTGTTTTTTTTTTTCCCCAATTATCAACATAGTGTGACGAAAGCATCTTGGTATTAAATAGTATGTTAAATTCGAATTATATCGGTGTTCATTTTCAGGTTAAACTCAAATCATATAGGTTTAGGAATAAGGTTAAAAAAGGAAGATATTGGATATTTAGGAATAAGGTTAAAAAAGGAAGATATTGGATATTTAGGAATAAGGTTAAAAAAGGAAGATATTGGATATGGCTCAAATTTCGAGATATGCACATAATGGCATGTAATGATGGTTGATAGGACCGAATACTTAATCATTCCTACGATTTTCACGCCTAATCCAGCCTATATCTATTCCAGCCTAGATTGACGCCCATTCTCCCCCAATCTCCGCCCAATCTTACGCTAGATCCTCCTTGTTTCTCTAGTCCATCGCCATGAAGAGATCAGCTACGGAAGAGCCGGAGGTGTCCTCCAAGAGGCGCCTATTACGGCTGGAAGAGGTGTTCCCTCCGCAGTTCCCTCCGCTGCCCACGGTTCTTGCTCTGAATGCCTCTGATTCCTCTGATTCCTCTGATTCCTTTGACGAGGAATCAAAGAATGAGGAATCAGAGAAACTTTCGGAGCAGGAGTTCATCACAGGTGTTCTTGAAGGCTGGATAGGAGATTCTTCAGAGAATGAGTGGTCTACCGAAGGAGAAGAAGCCGAAGATGATGAAGAAGATGAAGAAGTTGAAGACGAATCCGCTGACTTCGAGGAGCTCATGGCGTTAGTTCATGGTACATGCATGTTTTCTTTCTTTTCTTAAGCATTCAACTAACGGTTATTTCTTATTTGCAGATGAATGAAATTTGTTAGGGCAGAGCACCTCTTATTTTTTTTCCTTGTTCTTAGCCTCTAGCTTGCCTCTAGCTTGCCTCCAGCTTCTTACCATATGACTGCAAGCCTCCGGGCTTTTTTGTTGTGAATAGTTGAAGCCTCCGGGCATTTAAATTTACAAAATGATGTTCTGATGTAAAGCCATACGGCCATAAAAAATTTTGAATGTAAAAAGTTTTTGCTTCTAATTCCATTTGAATACCTAACTTGTTTTTTTACTGTACATGTGTTACCACTCTTAAGTACATAAGTCATTATCCCTTTTCAAAGAGCATATTATTTTTCAAGAAGGATCACACCAAGCGAATAGTACATATGCAACAAAAATGGAACACACTAAATTCGCATCGTGTGTTCCACTTTCTTATTTGTTGTCAAATTAAAATTAAACACAAGTCCCTCATCAATAGTCTCCCATTTGCATATAAAATATCTATCATTCCAAGTTATATTATGTTTTATGAACTAAAATGGCCTCCTATCAGCCATTCCACGTCATATTTCCGCTCCTTGGGATTTGGGGTCTCAAAATGGCCTCCTATCAGCCATTCCATGTCATATTTCCGCTCCTTTTTTTCCGTCAGATTTGCTTGGAATATTCTCCCGGAATAAGGGGGATCGCACATTTATGGCGCCATATGTATTTAATTCTGTTGGTCGTCAGACAGATTGACGCAACACGTGGCGCTTCTAAAAAGCCACTTGCATTATAGTATACCGGCAACTCATGACGGTGTCTCTTGGTTTGTCAGATACCAAGCATGCGCATCACCGATTCTTGTCTTGCCCTATTTTCATTTAGAGTCCATGGCCATACAAGCTTCCCGCCTTCTACATTTCAAAATTTGAATGTGTAGGTTGAAGCTTTGTATCAGACTTTCGTTTCGAGGCGCTGCAATTGCGCCTTAAAAGTTCGTAACCGGGATCTTTACTTCATCCCAATACTGGGCTTCCGCCCCCTACAATTGAATTTTGAATTTGCTTTTGTATAAAAGCATGGATTGTAGGAGAATGGACTTTTCGATTTCCATATGCACGTTGCAAATTTCAAAAACGAGGTTAGTACGGACGTTCGGCTCAAACGAAGCGAATTGTGCTGGGGCATATAAATTGTACACCTTCATTTCGCGCCGTGCGATCCACGCGGTATGGAAGCTCCAAATGATGTGTGGATAAGGATCCAACTGACTCACGAATATGCTCCAGTCTTCAATCGCAAAAAGGAGGTCTAAAAATAAGAACTTAGACCTCGACATGTTGCGTCTTGCAGGCTCAAAAAGTGTCGACATCTGGGCGGATGGCAGTTTATATCCATTGGATCCGTTGAGTGGCAAGAAACCGTCATTTCGGGACGTTTCAAGTTTAGTCCGATTTTGTGGTGACGGTAACTCTGGCCTCTTGGGATATTGTGAGAGATTGAGAGAGGATGAAGGCATTCGGAATCAAATACGATTCCTTGAGATGAGCCGCTTCCGATTGTCACAAGAGAATTATAACTTAAACCAACAGCTCTTTTTTTCTCGCTTCATTACTCCAATTGTGATGAAGGAAAGGAATGACGGCTTGGGGAGGGAAACTTCTTTGAGATACGAAGTGGACAAGTCCAAATTGGTGATAGGGCAGCTGCAAGAAAAGATCCAAGAGCTCGAAAGAGCAAACTTTGGGCTTCAATGTAGGTTAAAGAATTTGAAGAAAACACCCCTTGGCTTAAGAGAAAGGAAGAAGCACTATCGGCCAGATAGAGGAACCGGAGTTTGGATCAGGTGCATTCAGACGTTGTGGTCACGGCCACAAGGTCCGGCTTTACAACACTAGCGAGAGGCCAATTAAGATCCGGGGAAACTAGAAGCAATCTTGGTTACGTAGTGAAGAACCTAGCGACAAACAGGGAGATAGTGGACATGATTTGTCAGCCCTACAACTCTCCTCTCAAGAAGATGGTATTGGAAATGGTACTAGGAGAGATCTACAAGAAGTTAGAAGCGACAGATGTACAGACTGTTTGTGATGATGTAGGCATCAGTAGGCTTGGTTACCGTTCTCTATTCAAGCCATTCCACGAAGCGTTGAAAAGAATGGGCACAAAAAAAAAAAGTATTAAGCTCCGTCCACAAATTGTCGAGAATACAAGGGTTACTAGGACAAAGATGGTGTATGCCATATTAGGAGAGATGCACCACGTTGAATGTCTTTGGTCCCGCCATAGCCATAAAAGATAAGAATGGCAAGGATTGTTGTGATATAGTTGGAATGAATGAACATAATAATCTTTGGGTTGACCTAGTTACTCTCTTACAATTCCTTGTCAAATATTATGACTTGACAATTCACGTAAACTAATGGTGAGATTGAAGTTTGCATAAAATTGGATGAAATGGAACCCGACCAAGTTTGAGAAGTATGAGAGGGTATCCGTTGTCATCATGAATAGAGCAATTGAGAATGCAATTGCACATGCTAAATCAAAGAGCAACAAGAATAATAAAAAGATGTAGAGGTGACGGACAAGGAGAAGAAGCGTCTTAAAAAATGGTTCTCATGTCAATCAAAGATGACACACGGTGGTTAGGTCTCTTTAAAGTTCGAAAAGAAACCCACGAGGTATTGAAATGGGTGTTCAATCAAACCCGACATCCCGAGTCTAATATCTAGATTCGAGGGAGGGGAAAAATTGCAAGTAGATCACTATGGATCTTACAAAGTAATTTTTCACTTGGCGTCCCGATTTAAAAACTGAGAAAGCAATGTACAACATAAGTGGAGGAGGACAAGGAACATGCAAAAGTTATGCATCTTTGCAATCATGCAAGGAAGTCAAGTCTTTTGGGAAGACTGTTTCAACCTTGTCCCTTAACCAAGCAAATGCTCCTAATAGAGGAGAAAGAAGATCCCAAGTTCCATGGCATTTTCCCCATTCCATTAGAGAGGGTTCATATCCGACTTTGCACTTTTTGAGAGAATCATCGACAAGATGATATTTTTGAGCCGCAGATTAGTGTGTGGAACATTTCGGACAAGAAGAGAAGAGAGGAAGGAATTCGTAGAGTTGAACATATTCTATCGAAGCGTGTTTGTATAGTGGCAATGTAAGATTAGAGCTCGATGAGAAACGGGCAGGAACAACAAGTGTGCCTCGTAAGGTGTCAATTGGAGGGGTGAAAGCTTCGGCGCTTCATAAAGAATCATAGAGAGGCTCGAACGGAAACCGATGGGAGAAAAGGTCTATGAATTTGGAAAATTGCTTGGTTGATGCGAGGCGATCCCGCCTGAGATGGCGTTCGTTCGGCATTGAGGAAAAAAAAAAAGCATGGGATGCATTGTGCGAATTGTTCCCATACATTCGGAGAATGGACCTCACAAGAGAAGATGCGAGAAATGTTAGGTGCAAGCGAATAACAAATTTATTAAATCTTTCATAGGCGCATGGGGAGAGAGTGAAGTCACGCACTACTTGCACATCTTTTGGGCTCATGCACCTTGGTTTTTAGGAAGTATGGAAGCCTAGCGAAGGTGGAGTGCACAAGGCATGGAGAAGTCGCATAAACAAGCTAAAATAGCCTTTCATCGTAACACTCAAAGAGGGGTGGAAATGTGGGAACCAACCCTCTAAGGCATGATGGAGAGTGGTTTTATAGAAGGGCGATGGCTAAATCGACAAGAAGGTCGCTTTAAGGAGCAACCCGAAGTCGTAAAACACCATTGGCATAATGTGAAGAGAAAATGGAAAGTTGCTTGGCAAAATTCTAGGGCCCCACTAGCATCGCAACAAAGGGAGATCTAAGAGACAAAGAATCGGTAAAAGTATACTTGTAATGTGTAGCATGTTCACACGACGCCTTGAAGTACTTGCCTCCAACCTTGTTTGCACAAATCTGTAGCTTCGCGTCGTGTAATCTTATTTGTATCATCTACACGGCGCAATGGTAGAGTTCGCTATTGCTTGCATTTATGTGGCTTCGCGTCGTGTGAAGCTTTACAAGATAATAATAAAAAAAGGTTACTTTTGATTAAAGTTGTGAAAGATGTTACATTGAAAAACAAAATACAACGACTCATTGTTGCTCGGTCGGCGAGCTCTTCTTCATTATCTTCATCATCATCATCAGCTCTGTCCCTCGTCTTCGCCTTCATCTCTTCTCCTCAAGCGAGCAATCACCCTATCCAAACGTTCCTCCAATCATCCCACCATCTCTTTGTACATGTCCCGCTCCTGTCCCAATAGCACAACGTGTTCTTCTGCCTGAAGTAGCAACCTCGTTGCCGTCATAACCACCTCAGTGCAGTTGTTGGGGCATATCATCCTGTCCAGCCTTCTATTCAACCGCCTGATTTGCCTCTCACGGCTCTGAAGCATGAGAAGGTTGAATTCATTCTCTTCTTCTTTCTTTTCTGCTGAATTGTAACGCTTGTTTTCCTTTAGAAGATCATCTTGCTCCTTCAACCTCTTCATTAGAACACCCAACACTATGTCGGAAGGGAGTTCTATCCTCTTGCATTTTCCCTTATCGGTTGAGGATGTGGAGGCCATAGATGACAAATGGGAGGGGCGTTAAGATTATAGAAGTGAGGAGCAAAGACTCTAACCGTGGAAGGAGCACAATGCAAGGACCTCAATTTATACATATTAGCTTGAACATATTAAACACGACGGTATTTTTCATGCATGACGTGTCGGCGGATTCATGTCGGTTGCCGCTAGAACACATTAATGGTAAACGTCCATTTGGAACACATTAATAACTATTCTAACTACAACGTATCACACCACGAAATCTGCACACGAGCTTTAAAACCCTATGAAGGGTTTAAACCGTGTGATCCGGCCTTGTCATTCTCTCTACCACGGATATTGAAAATTAAAAATAGGAAACGTAATATTCGGCACATTTGTCAAAAACTTTTCCCATTGAGAAATAAAACCATTACAAACATTAAAAAAAAAAACGGGCCCCTCTAGGAGGAGCCCGATGCCTATGATCGCCGGGCAAGCTCTTCCTGGAGGGCAGTGATAATTTTTTTCTGCTCCTCCAACATGATTGTGCGCCCCAGTACGTTCTCATATTCCGCAACCTTATCTTCCCGCTCATCGAGTTGAGCTCGGGCAGCCTCTCCCGCTTCGATTGCGGCCCTAAGCCTCTCTTGGAGGTTATATCTCGTGGCGCGCAATTCGCGGTCTAAGGCAGCCCGCTGATTGTCGCGCACTAAAATCACCTCCCTATAGAAGGCGGCCTTGTCCTCTGCCGCAACCAGCTTGGCGACGTCTTCATCATTCTTTTCTTTTAGAAGGCGGATCCGTTCCTCCGCTTCAGCACGAATGTTCTGAATTTCCTTGACCAGAACTTGAGACAAGATCTCGGCAGGGATGGAACTGGAGCTGGAGGCCATTGAAAGTGATGGGAGAACATGAGAGATGGCTGAGGGCAGATGTAGTAGAACAGGAGATGGCGGATAGGAGAAGATAAAGGCCTCCGACGTTTTATATAGAAACTAGAGATACGTTGGAATCTACGGTTGCGAGTACCGATAAAGTTGTGTAATAATCCTACGAGGCGAAATTATAGCATGCAATTAGGCAACGGTAGCCTATGTTCGCATCATGGGATCCGTCATATCCTAGCCGTACTGTATGCAGGCCGTACAAAAGACAGTGTTATTGTGGCAGCGCATGCCACGTCCTTGGCATGACGTTGTCATCCACATGCCACGTATGTGAATAGACGTTGTCATCCACATGCAAATTCGCATTTACCTGCAAGTTATCACATAATCTAGCTAGATATTTGTGTTACATATACTTTTCCATTAATAAATTAGGAATTTATACATACAACGAGGTGTACGTTGTGGAGATCATACGACGCGAAATCCATTGATTGCTACCTAATTGCAAGCATGGCATTTCGCGTCGTGTGATCTTTTAATAAAACAAAACAAGAGAACAGATAGAAGCAAGAAATAGAGCAAATTTTTCTTTGAAACAAAAAATATATATACAATGGCTAGGGATCTTCATGATCCCATAGTTGGCAAAAAAGCTGCGTTCTCATCCTCCGCAGCTCAAAGCTTCTTCTCCATATCTTCTAGCGCTGCGAAATATTGTGTCGCGATTAAAGCGCCTCGACCCTCTGACTATTGGCCTCTCTGGTACACAGTTAATGTTGCCGCTGAGCTCAAGGTCTCCAGCTCATGCGGCAGCCCCCTCGTGAATTCTAACACATCCCCCACCTCCATCTTCTCGGCGGCGAGGCGGCTGTTTTAAATCGTGAACCTCCTTGAATCTCTTCATCACCACAAAGAAGGGTGATGTCCGCGGAAGCAGCTCTAGGCCGATTAAACTATTGGAGGAGGATGAAGATGCCATCGGAGGAGAAGGCTAAGGCGGAAGGCGGAGAAGATGAGCAGAAGGTGGAAGGCGGAAGAGGATCGGAGGTCGAAGGCAAGATAGAAGGTCTTCTATTTATAACAGGGATTTCGTAGTAGCTTGAGTCACACGACGCGAAAAAAGCCGTCGGTCAGGAAAATGGACCGTTACTTCTCGCGTCGTGTGAGGAAAAAGGACCGTTACTTCTTCTAACGTCTTTTCTTCCAGAGAAAGCTCGTGTGATAATTTTTATTGATAATTTCGGTGATACAATCTATACATAAGTAATTTTACTGATACATAACTAAAGATAGAACTTCTCATTGAAGCAAAATAGAACGGCATGGAGATCACACGACGCGAAATCCATTGATTGCTACCTAATTGCAAGCAAGGCATTTCGCGTCGTGTGATATTTTAATAAAACAGAACATACATTGGAACAAGAGGATAGATAGAAGCAAAAAATAGAGAAAACTTTTCTTTGAAGCAAAAAATAGATAGATACAACGGCTAGGGATCTTCATGATCCTCTAGCTGATTTTCATGTCCTGCAGCTGAAGCCGTAAGGTCGTTAGTTCTCATCCTCCGCGACTCGGAGCTTCTTCTCCATATCTTCTAAGGCTGCAAAAATCTTTTGTGGCGGTTTCAACCGCCTCGGCCTGCGGCTCGTCGCCTCTTGGTACATGGCGAATGTTTCCGCGAGCTCAATATCTCGCCGTCGCGGCTCCCCCTCGTGAAGGCTAATCGCCGACCGCCTCCATATTCTCCGGCGGCGAGGCGGTTGTTTTCATCATGGATCTCCTTGAATCTCTTCATCACCACCGCAAGGGTGATGTCCACGCAGCGACTCTGGGGGGAGTGCTATCTTGGCGTGGTCGCTTGCTAGAGGAAGATGATGATGCCATCGGGCCGCGAAGGTGGAAGGCGGAAGCCGGTCGGAAGTAGAAGATGAGCGGAAGGCGGAAGGCGTCGGAGGTCGAGTGGACATCGGTCTTCTATTTATAACATGAGTCACACGAGTTGCTTCTCGCGTCATGTGAGGAATAAATAAATTAATTGTTTTTTTCCAATAATATTTCATTTCTTGAGATAAATATCACACGGCGCCAAAACCTAGATATGATGTAAAAATCGGTGATGTATTTCGGCGTGATGTGAATAAATACAAATAAAATAATTTTTATTAGGATTTTGGAAGGACAATCTGCGTACATAAATAATTTTACCGATACAAGTTGGAAAATATATAACTTCCAATTTTTCAAGCTTCGTCGTCAATTTCATGCTCTTTCAATCCCCTGCCGCACTGATCCAACAAGGCAATGACTTCCATGTTATCGACCCCAGCTTCCAACCTTGGGTGAGTCAAGCCCGCCAGACTAAAAATTTAACATATTGCTCGCCAGACCGGCTTGGTCATCAAAATATTGTAGCACAACATCCCTTAGAATTGCTATCACCCTTTCGGTGTTTGATGCCAATTGGGAATGGTTCCCGAACATGCATAATGCACGGATGTAATAGACAAACTCTGCACCTTTTGGACTGAAAGTTACAATAAGACGCGATTATCTCCCCATTAACGAATCTTGAGATATATCGTAACAATGTAGAGTCCTTCAATCTTTCCTGTCCCCCGCGTGCATGTCGGCAAGAAAAATCATCTACTTCCCACAAATAAGAACCCTCAAGCTTATCTTCTTCACATTTATCCTCATCTACGAGGCTTATGCTTGCCGCTGATTGATCAAGGGCCTCGCCAAAACCAGAGATCTGTTGGCGACTTTGCGGAGAGACGCCGGAATTCTTCTTCCGCTGGTAGATTAAGCCTCATCTTGAGCAAATCGAGACTCCAGCCTCTCATAGGCTTCTTTAAGCTTTATAGCATTGCGGTATAATTAGACACTTCAAACATCTCTTTGTCCAAATCCTCTTCAAAATCTAGGCCTAAGTTTACCCATTCGCCAAGGTAATCTTGATAAGCTCGTCTTCCCTAGCACACATTAAGTAAATAAAGACGGGTTCCTCGGTTATATCACTTAGCAATAGGTATTCTTTGCCTTCCACTAAAATTGGCGTTATGTCGGACAACTTCTTTTCATCCTCATCCCCATCCTCATCACCTTGAGAATCATCTCCCTCCTCGGGTTCACCCAAGGCCGGTCGTCGAAGCTAAAACTCCTACATTCTTGCTCTTCTTCTTATAGATCTATCTCCATTTCTACGTCATAGTCGGCATCATCACACATAACTCGACCCCCTTGGCTTAAAGATTTCATTGTTTCCGGTGTATCTTCGGTTTGGCGAAAGCGTAATGCAATAACTAGCAAATGCAAGCGGCAAAGAGAAATAAGATACCTTCTTAAGCACAAGGACGCAGCCGGGGGGGAGCCCGTTGCCTGCGGATTCTTGAAAAACATCTTTCCTGTTTGCAAATGGGAAGCCGCCTCCTCTAGAGCTGGTTTTGGAATCCATGAGCCAGGGACATCTGCAAAGGACGTGCGCTGAGACCAAGCGGTCGGGTGAAAGCTAAGGCAACCTCGCGATAGCATCCAAGCTCTCGCATCGCTTGCCATGATGTTCAACTCCTTGCAATAGAACGGATAAATCGCGATCGGCGCAACTTCCTCGTTGTCATGAGGGGCGGATGCATACCATTCCGGGAACTTCACATAACAATCCATGGCGAAGCGACATTTAAAAGCAAGAAGATGTTTAGGAGCGGTAAGGCGCATACTTCGAACTCAAGTAGCCGTTGTCGATTATGAAAGGGGACACAACCGTTGTGGGGAGATTTGTCCGTACATTTTAGGGTTAGGGTTAGGGTTGGATCACACGACGCGAAGACTACTATGTGCAACAAAAAAGCACAATGCTTGCTGCACGTCGTGTGATCCTCACGTATAACATTAAAAAAAAAAAAAAAAAACAAAGTCGCGAAGCTAGGCTTCTAAGAAAGAAATGGACTAAGAGATTAAGCTTATAAAGCCATTACATTAAAAAATATTATACATATGAAAAAAACACAAAGGCACTTCACGGCCTTTTTTCTGGGGGGTCTTTCTTCTTGTTGTATTCAGCCATAAAATTTTGACCATAGTACTTTCGAGATCCCTTATATTAAGACGAGGCGCATGTCCTTGGGCATGATGACCACCCGCTTGGCATGTATTGTTTGCAGCCTGCGAGTCCTCGAACAGGTCGACACCAACCGCTTCCAAAGCCATTTGAAGAGCATTTAAAGCGCTGTTTGAATTTCAGAATCGGTATGATGTATCGCACCACACTCTTGCGTAATCTCTTTCACGAGGCCCGCAAATGGGAGGCGGAATGACCATCTCGCTTAACTCTTCGATACTTCTTAATCTCGCTTTTTTAATGCCGGGCTTCGTCTTCCGCTTCCTCCGCCACTACCCTCACCCACCCCAAAGATTTGGAGCTGTTGCTCGGCCGACTCTTCCGGCCGTCTCCTCACCCCAAAGATTTGCGTGTCGCTTCTCGGCCGACTCTTCCTAGATCTCCCTCATTTAAATTTCGGTCGCCTTCCCCTTTCGGGCCCTCCTCCTTTGATTTGAAGGTTCCGGCGCATCCACGGGAGGAGCAGAGGGCTTGATAAGAGCAAGAAGAGGCGGCTGTCCAATAATTAATCCGGGCGTCATATTCTGCTCGCGCCCGGTCTCTCACATTTCCATCCTCCGTCTCCCGAACGGAGTGCACCTCCCTACTTACTCCGGAGCTGCTTCTCCCGCCGTTTGTCATGCGGATTTCTTTTCCGGGTCTTCTGTTAGGCATGCTCCAGTGTTGTTACGTGCTTTTTACCGCATTGCACATGCGATGCGTCAAGTATTTTACGTTATCATACCTCGTAGCGCATTCTCCGAGTTTTTAACGTCTCAAAAAAAAAAAAGACGTTAAAAAGTGTTGTTACCGTACCTATAAAATACGTACCGTACCTATAAAATACTTGTAAAATACTTACAGTACCTATAAAATACCTATAAAATACGTACCGTACCTTTAAAATACTTACCGTACTTGTGTTGAAAACTCCAAAAATTTAAAGCAAAAATATTTCATTTTTCATTCAAATGCGTCTGCACCCTGCAGTGCGGTATGCTAAAAATACTTGAAAGGTACCGTACCCGTACGGATCCAACACTGGCATGCTCGGAGGAGGAGAATCTCTATCAGAGACTTCAGATTCAGATGAAGGAGGCGGACTAATGTAATCACCTAGCCTTACACCACCTGGATGGATCCTTGCAGTTTGCTTAGTTCTTGCCATGGCTTCTCAGCGGATGGCGCTTTATACTATGAACACTGACAAAAATAGACAACTGGCAAGAGATAAATAGTAAAAAACAGAAGTTAAAGTAAAATATGATGGTAACGTTTTTAAATAATTGTACGGAACCCTAAAAAAAATATCGGACAAAATACGGAACCCTAAAAAAACATCGGACAAAAACACAAATAAAAAACCGAGATTCAAAGCGCTAGGCGATAGACAATTTCTTGTTGATCGCGAACTCACTAAACTTTACATTTCCCTCTTGCCTCAGAACCAACCCTAATGCCATCAATAAAATAATGGAAGTCGCCGAGCAATCTCCTCTGTCTCCATTAGCACTCTTAGCTCGATAATGGCCATTCGCTTTCCATGGTGGCTGTATAAATGACTTCCTCCCTCTCCATACTCGAATATCCACCGCATCGGAGTGTTCTCATTATGGTCCTCAAACGGCTCCCAAAAGTTGTGCAGCCTCTTTTTCCGTTTCCTTCGTTCTAGTTGACAATTAACGATAAATATTGTTTTGGAAGAAAGTATCTCGAACTTAAAGGAGGACTTAACTACGCGGACCTCTGTTAGTTGACCGGATGATTAGTGGAATCGAACATCCCGTGTCGGAACCAAAAATAAGCCATCCACAAAATCGGCGGGGGAGAAAGCACATTATATGTCTTGAGACTTTTCAACTTCCCGCGCCATCCGAATATGTTAGCAAATACCTCAAACGGTGTGAAGATTTTGAAACTCATCCTCACGCCTCGTTTTCGGACATTCCCGCTTGCACCTCGTCGACCATGCATTTCTTCATTGCAATTACATTGTTCTCATTAGTCCGTGGCTTACAAAGTTCACTTAAAGGGGCAATTCAACCGCCTCAAGCTCGGTTTCACGACCTTTACGTTATAATCATGTCCCTAAAACCAGATGCCTATACCCCGCAAGGTCACGGCATCCATACCTTGGAAAAGGACGATTCCGATGTCTATGTGATACACGACAAGTACACTACTAATACTTTCAGCCGGAATGACATCCACGACGTCTGATAAACATAAACCTGCACAATAAATTTGTTTGTAAACACGTGTCAACGAAAGAAATGAAAAGATAAGGAGATCACACGACGCGAAACTATCTCTACGCAGTTAAGTAGCTGACAGCTAGCTTCGCGTCGTGTGATCCGATTAAGGTGGTTACCATTTGCGGGCAATTTTGGGAAGCTGTTTTTGGTGGAGATTAGCTCTTTGGCCATATCAGAAGGGGTATATGCATGTCGTATTGTTATACTTTCTACTTTCTGGCCGCTAGAATTCAACTTGAACTCTTTTATCCTACCTATCCAATGTGTCCACACGTCTGATCGCCTTTGTCGCTTAACTCTATGCGCGCCCCTCGTTGGTGGCAGCATACTCACCCACGAACCTATTGAGACAAAACCTCCCACTTCTTGACCTTGGGAGTTCTGTAAATGGGGCAAGAACACAGAAATTACAGGAGACATGGATTGCAGATGAGGAGTGAAGGCGGAGAGGATGCACGTAGAGGCGCCGGAGTGACAGTACAGAAGTTTGGCGCCAAAATTTGACAAGGGAGTTGGTGACGCTGACAGTAGGCGTCAAAGTCACCATTATTTTGGGCGGCGAAGCGACTCCCGAAAAATACGGGCCATTAAAATGGTTGCAATAAAAGCGCAGGCATCCCCTATGAAAATACGCCATGTGGATGCCAAGTAAGCCTGCTCATCCTTCTACCTGCCAAGTAATACTGACTTTCGTAAAAAAGGCGCAAACCTGATTGGTCCTGGCGAATCTGACGTGGAAATCTTTAACCCAAGATAAGGGCCATTTTCAGACCCCAAATCCGCCCTAATGTGCAAAGTCCTCTCGAAAGAAAACCCTTACCTATATGCTTCCATGTTGCATGTATATCAAGCATGTGTATATACATGCATAAGTACGTATACTGGCCCATCAAGTAGCCAGGTCCGTTACAGTCTCCCCTTCTAAATTTAACCCATGTCCTCATGGGTTGATCAAATCCAAGTATTTCATAAGTCCATCAAAACTATCCTTATCATATATGCACCAAGCTTATACAAGAAAAATTGTACCTCAGTATCATCAAAAGTTGCTTCTATTACTTATGTGGAGAACTCTCCCTTGACATACTTTCATGCTACCCATAAAGGCTCTAGATACTGCTCCTCCTCCTGAGGATACCATCTTCAAATATGTCTAAAAGAAGAACCATTAGCATTATAGTTTCACAACCTCAACTTAATCTATCATCCATCTTACATCCATGGATTCACTCTGCAATCCATAATTCACATTTTCAACACTCAAAGACCTAACATGCTCAGTTACCAATTGTAACGAGCCTGCCGAGTCGACCCTCCTGATAACTTGAAATCTTGCCTAAACTTGCGATAATTGTGGGTCTTTATGATATTGGTGAAGAATTGAATCTTCCTTTGCAGTTGAAAAGAACCATTCTTATAAATCCAACATCATAAAGATATGATATAAATTCCAAGGAAACACTATTCACAATGTATTTCCAATATTTAGCTTGTAAATCAACACATAAGCTTCTTCAATAACTTAATCTCGGTTTCCAATACACCGTTGCCACAAGGCTGAGCAGCATCATCTTGCTCCTTCACTACATGCACTCAAAGGGGTTAGTCCTCACAGCTAAGTGCGGATCCCTAGCTGCCATTGCATGCATGGAATAAAATACTGGATAACAAGAACATAAGCAATTCAAAGAAATAAGATCCTATGGTGCAATGCTAGACAATCAACAATGGGAATATAGTACGTTAGCATCAAAAGCAGAGAACATAACAAAGAGATCAAACCATCATGACGCACAACTCAGATGGGAATCTCAACCAACCTACATGCATGCCATGTTAGCAGAAATATGCCCAATTACATTCCAAGCCTATAGCAAGAGTGCTGGGGTGAACCTCGTATGCTTATACCCTCTTAGCCCACGTGTGGCATTGGAGGACCTCTTACCATAAAGTCACAGAGTTGATGTAGCATCCTTGCTAGGAGAACTATGCCTAGTGTCACATAGCACAAGAATATGACATAGAAGCACAGATTAACATGAGCATGCCAGAGCAACCGAGGCCACTGAACCTGGAAGCCAGACCCCAGAGGATCCAATAACATATGCAAAGACAACAATGGTGCAAAGACATAAACCATGACATGTGATGTGCATTATAATATTTACTATACATGTGCCTAGAAGATCAAGTCTCTATGATGCTCTCTCAAATGTAGGTCCGCACTATGTGCCTCATCATTTCCATGTTCATTTTATTTACTTGTCTATAATTAATACCCCTCATTCTTAATTTAGGTACCAGTTTATTCGTTTTATAGATAATAATATGTTCTCCTTTGCAATTAGTCAACTCTCAGTAATGCCATATGTAGTGCCATGTGCTTTACTTCCTGCGGCAATCATGAATGTTATCCAACAAGGAAAGAAAGCATGGCTAAAGGTCTGATACGTGTTCTATTCCTCATATCTATTTCAGTTCTGCAGCTCAAAATTATGTACTACCTATTATAATATCGTGAATTTTTATAACCCTTGGATATTCAAATTCTTCCATGGGGAAAAGTTGGCTAAATGTGATCAACCAGATTCTTTTTTTTCGATGCAGGGCTATAATATAGAGCATGTGCCATCATTGCAAGAAAGCCAACTACAGGCCAGGCGTGAATATGCATTGAAATTTAGATAGATTATATTTATGGGGTCTAGCTCAGTCTATAACAACTTCCAGCCATATCTTTATGTGTCTTGCAAGGTTCCCACTTTGTCCACATCTGATTTCTGCACTGGCTTAAATATTTGGGATAAGAAATATGCTCCATGGAAATTTATTATAGATCTTGCAGCCACTGTAATAGTACCTGTGTAACAGCAAAAATACCTATGTATAGAATAACAATATCGTACATTAAGATATAGGCATTCAATCTTGGAATGGATCTCCCCAGACACACTAAAATAAGCCAATTGGTGGTCATTGTCAAATCCCAGATACCTTGCAGGCTAAGCTATAAGCTTGTAAGCTCATTTTTAAACTTCTGATAAGCTTTTCCATAAGCCCGCAAGTTTGACTTTTGTGTCTTCCAGTCTAGGACAATCTCGTAGAGATAATGAACATAATAATTTATGGAAGGAGAAATTTCACTCACCTCGAAATTTCATAAGGAAATTTCGATGGTGAGTGAAATTCTCCGACGAAATTTTATCCACCTTAAAAATTGCCCGTTCTTGAGCTCTGATGCAGCCAGATTTAGAGTTCGAGCAGCATTGTAAGCAACCAGATTTCTAATAAAAGCTCTATCTATGGCACCCAGAAGGAGCCCTGGTTCTGTCTATTGCTTAAACATTGCTCTCCACCTCCATCCGTCAAATGTTCTGATATAGAACAGAACTGCACTGTAAGCAAAGTCTATTGAGCATGGCCAGATCAGAGTCTGTGTAAAGCAGCCGAAGTTGCATACCCTAAAACCGAAGCAGAGAGTTGTTTTCCGGCGTTTCCAGCCAGTCCGCCTTTCTATTTGCATCCCTGCCTTTCGATTTTGCATCCCTCGTTTCGATTTGCATCCTTACTATGGCGTTTGCATGAAACGGAGATGAAGGAAGGAAGGAAGGAAGGTTCTTTTATCGTCCGCGGAGGCCAATCGGCCTATGGGACCCAAATTACACGGGTGCAGCAAGCCCGTTGCTACCCGGATTAAAAAACCCCCCCTTAGGAGGGAAAAACCGTCGCAGCAACAAGCCTGCTGGCAGCTGTACAAATATACATATACACATGAATTCCCGGCACCTCAGGTAGGTGCCCGGGGGCAGAGGTGAGTCCGCAGATCCAAAACCTCTTGAAGGTAGGAGCCAAGGGATCGAACTGACGGCGTACTGAGTAGCTCGTGCAGGGGCAGACCAGGTCGCACCAAGAGAGTGTAGCGAGCCCGAATCTGAGTATAGGCAACTCTGGAAGGCATGGCTTTCATCCTCAACAACCCCCAGCGGGCAACACTGACAAAGCCTGTCCTGGCGCGGCTCTCCAACCCACCGACCTGTAAGAAGCAAGGGCTATGCAGAAACAGACTAGAAGGCGGCGCCGCCCAAGAACGCCGCCACAGTTCAACAGAAAATTTCGCTGTATAAAATCTTGATGAATTAGGGCGAAATTTTAAGGTGGTTAAAATTTCGCCTGTGGAACATCACTGCAAGACTCTCTATGAAAACTGTTAATGTTCAAGAAAGCACAAACGTAGTGTTATTATATCAAACAGAAAAACTTGCAATTGTGAAAAAACTAAAAGCTTGAGCAAATAAATACATGTACCTAAGCTTTCCTGCCAAGTATTATAGAGGTCGATGAACTCTAATAGAATGGAGGCTTATGAAACGTCAAGGTAAGTGGCTGTGTCTTCCGGGCAAGAATGCCCTGCCACTTCACGTTCCACATTACGACTAGGATTTCCAAGCTCCTCTGCAATGTGTTCAATGTCTTCAGTCATCAGTCATTCAAAATTTTAAAGTTAGTACCATCGGTCGCTTCCATAAACACTTCCCGATCATTATGATACATCATGCATTCACTTACAAGTCGAAAGCTAACTGCTTGCAATACTCTGCTGCAATTTCTTGTGTTCTCTCTGGAGGATTTTAGGGATATTGAAGAAGTAACAACCCAATTATAACTTCTTCTTTAATATGGTGCTATTACAGAGCCGGCCAATAGCAACCACAACTAGCGAGACTACTACTACAGTATGGTATTTTCTCTCATTGACCGTGGGATGTTAAACTTAACCTAACCATCTTGCTTTTCCCCTAACCATCTTGCTTTTTCCATTTGTCGATGGTCGGACTTAAGTGGACCTCTCCTAGGTCACTTAAAGTTCCCTTAAAGAAAAAGAGTTTAGTTAAAATGTTAATATAACTTTTATTAGTGTGAAACTAGCCTTGTTACGTTAAGCACAGTTAAAAATTAAATAAACTTTTAACTTAACTACTGACAACTTAATTGCCAGTGTGAAAACAATCTTCGGTTATCTGCCCTCAAGAAAATGACCGTAAAGCTCTTAAATCATTCTCAAGGCCCATAATGATCCTCGATTCGGCACCATTCAGCCCATAACGATATAATTCAAACCATTCAATCTCTTGTCATATCCAGACCTTTGCTTGCCTTAATCTGGCACTCACCATGGTTTTCTAAAAGGCTGATATCTGTTTCCCTTCAATCGGAGTAGTTTTGCAACCATACAAGAAAGCCATGGAAACCTTTAATCTTATCAAAACGACCTTTCTTTTCCAAATTCGACATGATCTAGACCACTTTACATGGATTTGACTTATACTTTGCCATGCCATACGATTGCAAATTAAGCTTCCATCCTTCTGCACATAATCTTATCCTGTATATCCAGCTAGTAGATCAAAGCGATCACAAAGATAAGCCCTTGAAAAGTTAGAGAAGCTCACGCTTTGCTTCACGTATCCAACCTCTAACAAGCCTCTAAGCATCCAAGTCAAGCTTATCCTCAGCTCACAGAATGCAAATCTAGCCATAGCAACATCTAAAACCTCAGTTGAGTCCATCGAAACCCCACCTTAAGAAGATGATTGATGCAGTGTTTTGCAAGCTCTGGCCTCCTCAGCTGCCTTGATGCTCCTCTGCCTTCACGCTTTGCAAAAGCTCTTGCAAAGTCCTCCTCAAAGGAGGCAAAAACCTTGCTTATATGCTCTCCATGCTGCATGCATGCCCAGCATGTATACATATGTACGTAAGTACATATATTGGCCCATCAAGTGGCTAGGTCCATTACAGGAATCTTGGAAGAATCTTTGGGAATTTAGAGGAATCTAAGGGAATCTTCATAGAATCCTTGAGAATGTAGGGAAATCTTGGTGGAATCTTGGAGAATCTAGGAGAATCTTTACAGAATCTAAGGAAATCTAGGAGAGTCTAAATAGAATTTTGGGAAGTTTATGGGAATCTCGAAAGGGTCTTTGGAAATCTTAGAGAATCTAATGGAATCTCCATAAAATCTTTGAGAAAGTGTATTTAGAGAAATATGCTAAAATACCTTTGTATTTGGTTGACCAGGGCCATTCCAAAAAATAATTGAAATACAAGAGGTATGCTGGTAATATACTAAGATTATAGGGGCATTAAGGTAATATTCCCTAAGATTTATCTCTTGGTATCTACAACAAGAGGTGTTTTTTAGAGCTACATATGAAGCAAAGAGAAGCGCATTGCATTTTTGCCATTGTTTCAACAACATTCAGTCATGCCATTATCATCAGCAGTCCACCAGAGATTGACTAATCAATGAGAGATATATAGGTGGTTCGGGAATTCTTTTAAGCACAATCAACACATTTCCTCTTGGATCTAGCCCAGCTTATCAGCTACATACTATGCCCTCCATTTCCATAGAAAAATCGTTATTTTTAGCAAGAACTTTTCCTGCTATTTCTAAAACTGTAGTGTGAATTTTCAAATTTACACGGTAGGTTACAAGGGTTTCCCGGAATTTCTTGAACCAAATTAATGGGATTAATAACTAGCGAGATAAAGTGAGGTTAGCACTAGCAGTTGACTCAAACAAGATGGTAACCTGTTGTATAGGGGAATGGAGGACCAACCTCCATTCCCCTACAAAATAGAAATTGGGGAGTCGTCCAGGATCTTGGGCAGGGATTTTGGAGCAGAGTCCAGCATGGACAGAGGGATTTGAGAAAAAAAACGGAGGGATTTCAGCAAGATCTGAGAAGAAAACGGAGGGATTTCAACAGGATTTTCAAGTTTTAGAGGCATTTCTGAGCATAGTTTTGACTAAGAGTTTCCTAAGCAGAGTTCCGGCTGAGTTTCTACCATGTTCCACCTGCTCTCTTCCATGTTCCATGTGAAGGACTGAAGCATTAAAAATAAACGATTTAGTTACCTTCACAGACTCCCTGCCGGATTAGGGCAAAGCAAGCTTGCAAATCACTGCGAAAATGGCACTAGGAACATCTTGCAAAGAGCTCAAAGAGCTGGCCGGAAAATCTTGAAAAGAGCTCAAAGAGCAAAGAACACCTGCCGGAACATCTTGAAAAGAGCTCAAAGAACTCTAAAAAATTGCGGCGGCCACGAAACCCTAAGCTCGAAGAACCCTAAAAAAGAAAACCTGCGCAGCCGGTTGCTCGGAATGGGTCGAGCCAACTTCCATTCCGCACTGTAGGGGTATGCCACGTGTCATCACCATAATACACGCCAGCAAAATCCGACGACCCAATTTCTATTTTGTTAGGGTCGAAAGGAATATGCTGATCTAGCCAAAGTGGTGGAAGTTTTTTTTTTCCCATGTATGTGTTGTGATCAGCCAACCAAGAAAGCATGGATTGCACGTGGCATTCCGACACCTAACAATATGATATATGCTGCTCAACATTTCTAATTCATCCTCCAACAAGCTATGGCTTCTCCGACGGATCGCCCACAACAGTTTTCTGGTAGCCCCACATATATTCAGAAAGAAAGACATGGACCTAAGCTTGGGATGCTGCCCCTTGTCTTCCTCATTTTCTATGAAGTCTCTGGGGGTCCGTTCGGGGTCGAAGATACTGTAAAAGCAGGTGGGCCTCTTTTAACCCTTCTGGGCTTCTCGATCATGCCTTTTATATGGAGCGTGCCAGAAGCTCTCATCACTGCAGAGCTTGCAACTGCATTTCCTGAAAATGGTGGCTATGTAGTATGGATTGAGGCTGCTTTTGGTGCATTTTGGGGTTTTCAAGAAGGTTGGTGGAAATGGCTTAGTGGAGTTATAGATAATGCTCTTTACCCTGTTCTGTTCCTTGATTATCTTAAATGGGCAGTGCCCAGTGTTGCAGAGGGTCCAACTAGGGTAGTTGTTTTGCTTCTCATCACTGCTGCTCTTACTTATTTGAACTACAGAGGCCTTGCCATTGTTGGCTTTACAGCAGTTCTTCTTGCAATCCTTTCGTTGCTTCCTTTCGTTGCATTGGTGTTCCTTTCAATTCCAAAACTGGAGCCTAGAAGATGGCTCATTGTGGATTTGAAGGACACAGATTGGAGATTATTTCTTAATACATTATTTTGGAATTTAAATTATTGGGATTCAGTGAGTACTCTAGCAGGGGATGTAGAAAATCCAAGAAAGGTTTTTCCTAAAGCTCTGAGCTATGCTGTTGTGCTGGTTTGCATGTCATACATTCTTCCTCTCTTTGCTGGAACAGGGGCATTGGAGCCAGAAAGGGCTTCTTGGACAGATGGTTATTTTGCAGATGTTGGAATGACACTTGGTGGCCCTGTTCTCAAATGGTGCATTGAGGCAGCTGCAGCTTTATCTAATGCAGGCATGTTCGAAGCTGAGATGAGTAGCGATTCTTTTCAGCTTCTTGGTATGGCAGAAAGAGGCTTGCTCCCTGAAATATTTGCAAAGAGATCTCAATATGACACCCCATTGGTAGGCATACTATGTTCTGCATCTGGAGTAGTGCTTCTTTCCTGGCTCAAATTTCAAGAGATTATCGAGATTCTGAACTTTTTATATTGTTTTGGAATGCTCCTGGAATTTGCAGCTTTCATTTGGCTGAGGATTAGACGGCCAACCTTGGTTAGGCCCTTCACAATACCTCTTGGCACAGTTGGCGTCACACTAATGTGCCTTCCAGCTTGTGCTTTGCTTGTTCTTGTTATGTGCCTTGCCACACTTCAGACAGTTGCTTTCAGCATATGCTGTAGCATCGTTGGCTTTCTTCTATATGCAGTCCTAGAACATGTGAGGAAAGAAAAGTGGATCAAATTCCGAGATGAGCCAGATCTTTCAATACTTTCAACGCAAGTTCTTTCAGAGTTGGATGTCAAAGACCCCGGAGAACTTGATGAGGAGGCCAGGCTAATAGAGCAGTGAGTTCTTCTTGCAGGTCATTTGCAACTTCAAGTCAGTTGCATTTTCTAATTGGATACCGTAATTTACATTTATTAGTGAAATAGATGTAATATAATATCTTCAATGAAATCCCACCAAGCAGGGGTGCTTCACATTCGATTACGCATTTATTGCCCCGGATGCACAAAGAATTTGGTGTTCGTTTAGATCATGGATTTTGGTAAATGTAGTCCTCAGGTATTAATAATGCCAGTTAGGAGTTAGAATGTGAGATGCTCTTTCTGCTCACTAGAGATATAAACGCCCAGATAATAGGAATCACTGATGAAAATTGTGGGGCTCCTCAAATTTATCTGGAGATAGGCACTCAAATTTAGCAGTAATCATCATTCTGCCCATAAAGTCTGGAAGTATGGTCTTAACCCACCAACATCCTAGTTCCTGATTCTAATGAGTATAGTCTCATCTTTCAACTTAACGAGTGGCTATGGATAGAGCCTATCTTTTCTGTCTAGGATTGGTGCCACAGATTTAGTCAACCCCTGAATTCCAGTAGAAGGCACGTTTGGCTAAGGGCGCTGCTGTCTTGAAGGTTGAGGTAAAGAAACAAAAAATACTAGGTTGTTAAGTTTGACACAGCATATAATGGCTTGGAGAACTAGTATCTGCATATGCTAGTTGTTTTGGGTAAACAACGAAACGGACCAGTTATTAAGAACATGGTAACGATCTAGTATCATCCATTTCAAAAACTGTGAGCCAGCCTTGCCCAGCCTATTACTTTTAGCCTTGTCAGTGAGAGGTAATGATAATGGTTGCCTATGAAATTTGTTTGAAACGTAGAATTTTGGTCTTTGAACAGTTTTCACTTCCAAGTAACTATTCAATATATTCGGTTCTATTTTCTGTAAAATTCCCCTCAACAGTCTGTTCAATATGCAAAATGTAATGTATAGGACCAGCTACAAGTAGATAGTAAATGGTTTAGAAACTGTGGTTTATGTTTTAATTATAAAAGCTCTAATTATATCTACAAAAACTTACCCATTGAAATCTGACCGAAATTATGATGGAACAACAGATGTTTCCAAAGTGGCAGACATCCAAGTGGATCATGGCGACGGCGACAGTGGAAGTGAGCTCAGCATTTGCTATTGGTTCTGAATATTGATCATCTCACTGAACATTGAGCGTGTTAAGCTTTAAGCTTCTGACCGAAATTATGATGGAACAACAGATGTTTCCAAAGTGGCAGCATCCAAGTGGATCATGGCGGCGACGACAGTGGAAGTCGGCATTTGCTATTGGTTCTGAATGTTGATCATCTCACTGAACATTGAGCGTGTTGAGCTTTAAGCTTCCATTGACATCTTAATATAGGCTCAGAGCCTGCGTCTGTACTGCTGAAGAATGCTATGGCCACAAACTTTTCTTGGAATTGCAACGAAGAATGGATCTGTCAAGGTTACAGCCAAAGGTTGGAATCTTGATGCTCTCTACATTTGGAGGATTGGTTCGGTTCGTATATCTGGACCATTGATATGAATGCATGCATTCAGCACAGATTGAAGCAATGGATGTTTGTGGCTTCGGCAGAGCATTTTTGCCACTGTGTAATGAGACAGGGATTAGTGCAGACGGCTTATAAGCTCTTCTTGACTGATGTAGCTGCTCCAGTTTAAGCCTAAAAAAGGGATTTCATACATGTATGAAGGATGTTTGAGACAGTGGCCAGCATCTTTCTAAAGGGATTCTTCAGTTGAAGGAATGCAAACAAACTACAGTGCTAGTAAATTGAAAGCATGAAAAAAAGGCTCCATGCTCTGATTGTATATGAGCCTTGGTAGCTTTACATGCATAGAGCATATACATTGATTGGCACATACATGAGAAGCTCAGATGAAGGTGCACATATTTTACTTCCTGTAACAGGACTGTTGGAGAGGCTGAATTAGCTCAGTCAGTTGGGGGCAGAGAACAGGATCTTTCCCCATGCTTGTAGGTCACTTTCAGGCGATGTGGTGGTTCAATTATTTATTTATTTATTTCCATTATTATGGATGGTAGAAATATATCTATAATTTTAAACTTGTGGTTAAGTTGTATTGAAGCACGTTAGCAAGGTTTTTAGATTATCCTTCTGGTATCCTATCCTTTATTTTCATTCTAAGCATTTGCAAGAGCATCTCAGCCTCTCTGCAAATGCAAGAAAATTTGGATCTAGGTTTGCGGATAAGCAAGAGCAGGATATTCAGATCAATTTGCCGTCTCCATTTAGTGGCGTAAGTGCATTCTACCCTTGTATATTCAGATCAATTTGCCGTCTCCATTTAGTGGCGTAAGTGCATTCTACCCTTGTATTAAGATGACGGATGAAGTTTTCAAGTACCTTGATGGTAGGAAGGTGGCGAAATTTTTAAATCACTAAGTGTTTAGTTTTTGGATATACCAAGTAGAACCTGAAAATAAGCATCCAAACAAGACTGGCCTTTCATTGGATTGTTAAAACATTATGTAAACCACATCCAACCCAGGCTAGCACGCTGTTCTAAAATGGTTCTAAGCCATATTATATGCCATAACTGGTGTATAAAGAATAACCCGTAGGATGAGCTGGTTATGGCAGATAACTTGATCCAAGATCTATCAATTACAACCAAGCTCCATCAGACTTGATCCAAACTCCATCGATTACAGCCAAGCTGCATCAAATTACAGCCATGCTAGAAGATTCATTGTTAATTACGTGGTAGTCCTGCAGTTCCAGCAGTTTTCATGCCTCCCTTAGATTCAACGTAGGGATTGCAGGGATGCCGATAAACATCCAAGCCTGCCCGTTGAGCTGAAAGAAACCACATTGACAAGCAGAGGTTTTGTGAACTTTTTAATACATAACTTATGTTTATTGGGTTGCAACAATATCAGCACAGATATTAAATTGACTTGGAACAATATCAGCACAAATATTAGACATGAGCACATAACCTGCAGTACAAAAGGAATCCAGGCTAACGATTTCATCAAAGCACCTATTACCCATTTCCATATTACCATGCATTCTGCATGCACTAAGCAAGGCCCTCAACCCTGAAAGATTAAGGTTCGCCGTAAGGAGAACTTGTGCGTCCTGGAGAAGACCTGTGCGGCCTAAAAGATCAACCATGCAATTATAGTGAAACAAGTTTGGTGTGATACCATGATGCTCTCTCATCGACTTGAAATAGTCGTGACCTTCATCGACTAATCCTGCATGACTACAGGCGTTAAGGAGAGCAATAAAAGTTGCATCGTCTGGCCTAATACCACTACATTTCATGCTCTCTAAACATTCAAAAGCCAGCATAACATCTCCAACTTGGGCATATCCTGCAATCATTGCATTCCACAATGCCACACTTTTATTCAGAGAATTGTTGAATACTTTATGCGCCTCAGTCAAGCGTCCACAGTTTGCATACATATCAATGAGGGAAGTTCCCACAAATATATCAGGCTCTAGTCCACGATCCATTGTGCGCTCATGGATATACCTGCCTTGCTGTATGGCTCCAATGCTACCACAAGCTTTTAAGATGTTTGAGAATGTAACATTGTCTGGAGAAATACCAACATGCTGCATGTTCTCAAAACACTCCAAGGCAAGCAGGCTTTCACCATTCTGGGTGTAACCAACAATCATTGTCCCCCAAGTGATCATATTTGGATTTACGAGATTTTGGAAAAGTAGTTGTGCTTGCTGTAAGTTGCCACATTTCATATATCCATCAATCATTGTATTCCACGACACAACATCTGGGTGTTCAAGCTTCTCAAAGACTTTATATGCCTCAACCAAGCTGCCACATGTGGCATACAGATCGATAAGTGCATTCCATACAACAATGTCTAGTTTCAAATCACTCTCTAATAATTGTTCATGTATGCATCTGCCTTTATACATGGCATCTATGCTCATACATGCTTTTAAGGTACTTAAAAATGTGACTTTATCTGGTTTTACACCATCATGTTGCATGTCACTAAAGCATTGAAGTGCAGAAAGACCATCAGAGTGCTCAGCATGGCCCTCAATTATTGCACCCCATAATGCCACATCCCGCTTTACAGAGTTGTTGAATAGTTTAAATGCCTCCACCAAACTCCCACATTTGCAATACATATCTACAAGGGAAGTCTGCACAAAAATGTCCAACTGGAAATTGCATTTTAAGATATGCTCATGTATGCACCTTCCTTGCTCTAAGTATCCAATGCTACCACATGCTTTCAAGATGTTTGCAAAAATAAGTTCGTTTGGATACAGGCCACTGGACTGCATCTTATCTACAAATTCAAATGTTAGAATACCTTCAACATGCTCAACAAATCCAGCAATCAGTGCACCCCATGATACCACGTTTGCATTTGGCAACTGATCAAACAATTTGCAGGCTTCCACCAAGATGCCAGACTTAGCATATCCATCAATCATAGTAGTCCACGACACCACATCTTTATTTGGCAATGTGTCAAATACTTTCCGTGCTTCCTCTAGGCTCCCACATTTGGCATACATGTCAACAAGTGTGTTACCCACTAAAATATCAAGTTCCACATTGTTTTCAATTATCTGCTCATGAAAGCAGCGTCCTTGTTTGAGATTTCTTGTTAGAATGCATGCTTTCAAGATAAGTACATTGATGAACTTATCACCTTTCACGTCAGACAGCAGCATTCTATCATACAAGTGGAGGGATACCTCATGATGTCCAAACTTACCATGAGCATTCATAATTGCAGTCCATGTATAAAGGTTTGGTTGTAGGACTACACCAAATGCTTCATTTCCCTCGATAAGACTTCCACAAGCTGCAAATAGACTAATGAGATGGTTCGCCAAGACAGGAACAGACTCCAGTCTGTTGTAGATAATGATGGACTGCACTCTTCTACATGACTCCAAGTCATTCCGCTTCATGCACTCCCTTAATAAGTAATAAGCTTGATCTCTGAACACAGGAATCTCCTCCTGTTCTCCCTCATATGGGCATTGCCGTTGTTGCATAAAATTGTCAGAAATCCTGCAAACAATCAGAATGCCAATGTCAGAGAAAGATCAAGCAATTAGCATAACTAATTGTTCTAGAATTTGTACCTTGCTGTTGTCAAACGTGAATAAGGCTGGAACAACCATTCACCATGATGTCAGAATTTCCAAATATATCAACTTGTGGTTCTCATCCTTCCTTATCCAGAAAAAAGCTTACACATATTTACATAAAAGAAATAAATGTACTGGAAAAAAGATAAATATCATGCTTTCAGAACCTTAACTAGGAAAAACTTACTCCCAGCCATAGATAAAGAGTCAACTCCTGAAAGAAATGTATGCTGCTGATATGCTAAAGATTGTAAGGTATTCAAATTTGGAATAGATTCCTTTCGTGAATAGTAACATTTTATCTTGCAGTTTATTATGTATCTCGTGCTTGGACTTGCACGTGAAATGGAAAATGCTCCAGTCAGTAGCCTTTAGAAATGGGAAAACGAACCAACCTATTGTTATTTGTAATGATGCACTCCAGGATGATACAATAAGTACTGCTATAACCAGATACAGTCCGAGGATGGGGATATCATGTGTGCCGATTTACGTACCAAAATGTTGAAGGCTGGCAAAAATTCTCTGGCAAGCAGGGCCCATGTCAACCGAGGACATAGCTGCCCCCATGCCATTTGTTTCCTTAAAAGATTTGAAGCAAAGGATCCTTAAAAAGGGCGAAAGCGCCAAGCAGGCTATCCCATAGGCAATTACAGTGGAGGTTCTTTCCCGCGATCCAAGGCCCATTGCTGATTAGAGCATGACCCTTGCTAGATTAAAGCAAACTGCAAGCAAAGGTGAAGAAGGATTACGACATCCAGCTTTCATAGAATTTAAATTTACAATTCAATAAATAGTTTAGCAGATGCAGGAAACTATAGTTAAAAAAAGTTAAAAACCTTTCAGAACTTAATATTATGCCATAACAGCGAGAACTTGCAGCCCTTGATCAAGGAGCTTGTACATTAAAAGAATGTTGTAATAGATACTCTGGGATAATGGCAAATCTTCATGGCAGATGTTTCTAGCCGCGACGTACCTTCTGATCGTGGGACAAGCTCCTGTTCTTCCTAGCTGAGAAATGGCCATGAGTTGGCATTTACGTGGACCATAGTTGTTGCTCTTAAATAAAACTATTTTTTGAAATTGCTCCGAATATTCCATTCTGGCCAATGGCTGCAAATGGAAGGGCAAAGGTAACATTATGAGATAGCTAGATATCAGAGATAGTAGTTTTTTAGATAGATAGATAATATTTTAACGTAACATTATGAGAGCAATTTTGTTTGGGATATAAGCCTTGTTCTCGACGCCTTGAATATGTCTGATTTCCCATCTGTTCAAGCAAAGACCATTTTAGAGCACTATATCAACAAAGTTGCTTTGGAACTTAGAAGAGCACATCCATTCTAGTTGCACTAGAATGATGGAAGCACTTCTACAATGAGCATGTCCACAATTCGCTATAACCAGGTGTGCCTCTTCCTCCTCTTCTTTTGAGATCTGAATGTGTTCCCAATTCAATGCGATGGTTGCTCTCCCTCTTATGATGATGATGAGATGATGTTCTCACGTCAAACTAGATTCTCAAGTCCATTAGGCAACAAAAACCATATCCATAAACTTAAAGTTAGGAAACAATTATAGCCTATGGTTTAGATTATTTACAGTAACTTGTCTCACCATCAGTACTCAACTTTGCAATGTTGCCCACCCTTAAATTGCCCTCTAGTCCTTCCAAATAAGGGAATTTTTTGTAGAGGCATTATTCATAGGGGTAAAAAAAAATGGCCTTCCTCATGAAAAGGGCAAAAATATATACATAATTAAAAATAAGGGCAACATTTTGAATAATCCTTAAGATTTTCTTAAGGCCCTTTTTTTCTTTATAGAAATTATTGTAATATTTTATATTTCACTAATTTGTTAATTTTTACACCAATTTCACACAAATCAGTCTTACCATTGGCTAAATAACAAAATTCAAATTTTGTTTGCAAATCATTAATGCATGTGCTGGCCACCTGGCCATCTTCCCCTAATTTGACGACTCTAATTGCTTCTAACTTGTCCCTCTGATGTTCTTCCTATTTCCAAGATCTTGCCATGTGACCATTTTTCTCCAATCTGACGGCTCTACTTGCCTCTAACCTAACTTTATGTAGTAAAAGGTGCCCATGCATGCCCTTACATGGGGCTCTGGCATTAACTTGCTTTAATGAGCTCGCCAGACCCTGACCTCACATAAGGGCCTACAGGGGTACCTTATCTCCAATATAAGAAAGAGTACGCTAAATGAGGCCTTTTGCCTCCATGTCATCTGTCATGTTGTTCTCGATGCTCCCACCGTGCATGAGACATGGAAAAGAAACTTCTAAACAACATAGAATCAATTCCATAGGTGTTTCTTATATATATTCGCAAAACTAGAGCATTCAAGAAAAGCGTGGTGTTTATCTTCTACGTTAAGAAATCTATTCTATTCTATTCTATTCTATTCTATTCTATTCTATTCTTTTTACTGTAGGTTCCCGCATGATTTGACAAGATCTTAAGCTGTGTGGGATATCAAGTCATGCTCCACCTCCAATATATGGATTCTCAAATGAGCTAGAGAGATAAGCTTGTGTCCTTTTAGATCCATCTCGTATTGAAGTTTACTTCATCATATACAACCATTGGATCCACCTGGCATAGATAATAGTCCATTTTTTTGTGCCAAAGGAAATGCCCATAAGCTTTCTCTTTCTCTTTTCCTTTCCCTTTCCTTTTCCCTTTCTCTTTCTCTTTTTGGGTAATGAAGACCCACTGAGTAAAGCAACATGCCTATGCATATGAGCACACATCCAAATACTCCTCAAAGATCAAGTGCCTCTTACAAAGTCAAGTGAAGAACAATGATAAGTCTTAGCAATGCTATCTTCAGCATATTGAAGAACATGATAATCTACCATATCTAGACCTTTGAAGACCACCAGTCTTCATCTTTTCTAGATAGTCTAAACTAGCTCGCCTGATGCCAAGGGGGGTTCACCATTTTTTATGTATAACCTAGCTGCATGCATGAGGAGGTTTCTTTTTTTTTTCTTTTTTCTTTTTTCTTTTTTCTTTTTTCTTTTTTCTTTTTTCTTTTTTTTTTTTTTTTTTTTTTTTTTTTTTTTTTCTTTTTTCTTTTTTCTTTTTTCTTTTTTCTTTTTTCTTTTTTCTTTTTTCTTTTTTCTTTTTTCTTTTTTCTTTTTTCTTTTTTCTTTTTTCTTTTTTTTTTTTTTTTTTTTTTTTTTTTTTTTTTTTTTTTTTTTTTTTTTTTTTTTCTTTTTTCTTTTTTCTTTTTTCTTTTTTCTTTTTTCTTTTTTCTTTTTTTTACCTATTTACATATATATATATATATATGTTGAGTAGGGCGATCCTTTTTTTAGGGTTGTGGACACTAGCCTAGGTAAATTTTATTTGGAAGGGGTCATAACTGGCTTGTTAAAAATCCATATACAGGGGGCTTTTTTGCCACCCCTTGAACACAGATGGCATATCCCCCCTACATATGAGGGCACTCCTCTTGCCTGATACTAGATGAAAAGCTTGGCTTTGTAACTTCATCCAGGTATTGAGGTAGATTGCTAAAAATACTTGTTGACTTGTTAGTGAGAACTGAAAAAGGGAGAACAACTAATCCCATACATGTCTAAGATGGCTACACATGAAGAAGCAATGCTCAATAGTCTCAGTTCCACACTTGCATAATAGACACGAATTTAATACTCTACGATCAAGCCTGTGGATGAGCACATTAACCCGGAACACTTATGAAGAATCTACCATCAATGTACTGCCACTTTAGGATGAAGTATCTTATCACATGCTCGTCCACATCTGCTTCCATTGAGGGGCAAAGAGTTGAAGGTGCCACTTGTAAGAAGGAAGAAGAACATCATTACCAGCGAACAACTTATACATAGAGTTCACAAAGTATGCACTTCTCAACCTCCTGATGACAAATCTGACATCAATATATCGACTTCTTGTGGCAGATTAGGTTGTAGGAAGTCAATCACTTTTGGCCAAAAGCTCCTCCCATCGCCCCAACGAAAATTTTAACTGGAATGCCTCCCATGTCAACAAATGGCTTAAGTCATGCCAAGCTATAATTGTGAAGACTCCAGTCAGTTTCCAATGCCAATGACTTATTGGATCAGTAAATCAAAGTGATGCAGTATCATCCAAGCGGATCCACCAAGAAGGTCAACTGAGCACAAGTGGCTGGGTTGATAAGCAATAACATTTTGACTATGTGCTAGGATTCTAATAAGCTTTTTAAAAAGAGAGAAGCATTAGGATAAGGTCGCAAATCATGGAAAAAAACCCTAAGCTATATTGAAAATATGTTTGAATATAGCTTTACCAAAAGGGATGCGATGGCAAGAATCTATGCAATAAAACGCAACCCAAGAGAATCATTCTTAACCTAAGTAAAGCCTTCAAATGAATTTAGAGATCATGACCATGCTCTACAAATGGATATCAGTCATGTTCAAACCTCCAGCAAACTTAGGTTTGATGCACTTAGACCATGCAATCTTAACCACGCTGCCTGCTTCATATCCACCCCCAAATAATGTTTCTAATGACACCCACAATCTCTTGAAACATTGATTGGGCAGCAAGAATGGCATAAGTCATATAGACATGACTGTTGCTTAAGACATGGTTAGCAACTGTCGCCCTTCTAAGAATAGAAAGCTTAGCAGTATTCCAACAAAACAGGTGCCATCACAACCCCTCTATTATGACATTCAAATTATCAAAAGTTGAGGCATGAATATACACAAGAATACAAAGAAGCTTGGCTGCGTTCCCATGAGGCAGTACCTTCCAAGGATTAGCAAGAACACATGGTGGGAAGAGTTTGTAAAACACAATACTTTTGCCAACCTATCAACATGCTAAGAAAAAGGTGCAAATCAGGTTTATTCTCCTAGATTTCTACCAAGTAAGTCTGGTGCATTGTGCATGCCTTGCTGGCTTGCATTGGAAGGCTTTCCACTTGAATTGCAAATTCCTGATTTTAGACTACTGCGTGTTCCTTTCCACTTGTGTTTCTATTCCTCAGTCAGTGGTGGTTGAGAGCGGTCCCTTTTTCTTCAAATACAAACTACATGTGCATAATGGACTAGAGCTTGCCAAGATGTTTCCTAGTTGAAACTTCTGCTCCTTATAGATCTAGGCAGACTCCTGTATCTGCCTCCCCAATTACTTCTACACCATGTCAGTTAGCATCCTCTTCAGCTGCATGTCCTGTTGTGTCATCTTCTGATGTGTCTCCTTCTGCACCAATTAATTCACCAGTATTACCGTCTTTTGTGTCTTCTCCTCAAGCTGCTTTTGCACCACCACTTCCTTCCAGTGCATCTGCTTCTCAGAACATGTTATTGAACCCTCTTCGTGAGGAGCAACATGCTTGCCTTCAAGATATTGCTCGCAAACAAACTTCTAGAAGAAGGATGGTCTTCCCCATGTATAAAGAGGGCTGCACGCTGCAAGAATAGTTCAGCTCCTCTGATTCACCCGATAACTTCAGTATCTACTACTATTGTTATTGTGGATGTCCCTTCACATGATCCAGTGGCATTCAGACACCAGAAGACAAGTGGCGCCTGCTCTTAGTGATTTTATGGATGTGGAACTTCGGTCTGGTTAAGTTTATTTGTATTGAAAATATGTGTATTATTCTTCTTTTTGTTGTGAGAAGAAAGTAGTTTTTCTTTCATTATGTTTAGACATGTGGCTTTGCTTGGTTAGATCTGTTTATCCACTAGGTTTTTAGTCCTATCTCTGCATTGTATCATGTATTTTTGAGAGTGATTAATAAAGTCTGATGTTCTTCAAAAAAGGGGGGACAGAGGGCTCTTCCAGAAAAGGTATTGAAAATCTTTCAGACATATGAAGCTTCATCACATTCTTTGTGAATGGGATATCAAAATTTAAGGACAATATGCACTTCTCCAAAAAATTCCAATCCATGCTTTCATAAGCCTTGGCAAAGTCAAGTTTAAAATATACAATGCGATGGGCCCTTAATTTTTCCCAAAACATGCCTTTATATGCCACATCAATATTGTCAATGATATACCTTCCAGGCAAAAACCATGTCTGGGTGAAATAGCGACTCAGTAAGAACGCCACGATGTTTCTCTGTCAGTGCTTTCACAAAAATATGTACACATTGTAGAGAGCAATGTTATAGGATGCCAATTTGAGATGGCCTTGTATTCCTCACAGTTGGGGAATAAGGGAAATGTTACATGCAATATTTGTGGTCAATGGCTTGGATAATTTCTTCTGCCACGAATTTCAGCAGGTAAAAAAACATGTATTGATTCTTTTTTGTAATGCATGTGTTTAGCTTTGTCTATTACTTTAATCATAGCTCAGTCACCAAATGCATGAGTTGAATGATGCAATGCTTAGAGCGATCTTGAGAAAGAATTGAATCTTCGTCTTCAAACCCACAGTTAGAAATACATATACACTTGAAATATAATTGTATACCACTCTATAATCCAACAACAATAAGCTCCCTAGATGACAAGGACTTCTTGAAGATATACAATTTTCTTATAAGTTAAGAAGACTGCACCCATTTATGCACTTCAATTGTCCTGCTGAATATCTAGGACAATGACTAGAGGGAGACTGGAGGGTTCCTCCCCGAAAAGCTTCTGTTGAATATGGCAGTGATTTTGTTGCATATTAAGTATCCTCCAAAAACTACAAAAGCAAATGTCTAGTTTGCAAAACGAAGTAATAACCCTAAAGAAGACAGTAGATGATTTGATTATCCAGAATTTAAAATTGACGAAGCAAAACGTAGAACTACAGAAACAAAACCCTATCTCTTCAGGAGATACGAATTAGCAAGCACATCTCGATGAGCTGCAAGACAAATTGGCACAAACTGTAGCTGCCACAACAAAAGAGCACATGCAAATTCAGTAAGAAATGGCAGCAACAGAGAAAGCTGTCCAACAAGCAAAAGCAAAGAACTTGAAAATAGTTGGAATTGAAGAATCGAAAGATGAAAACACCACATAGGTAGTGGACCACTTTTTTACGAAAACAATAGATCCACAATTTCTTAGTGGCAAAGGACTTGGAAAACCAGGTACATCAAACAGGCCAATTCTAGTTAGATTTAAATCAGTAGATGAAAAAGAAAGAATTCTAGAAAACAGAGGTGCTCTCAAAGGGCATTGAATTTGGCTTGACAATGATCTTACGCAAGTGTAGCTTGAGGTTCGGAAGAAAGAACGGGAGAAGATGAAATCACCAAGAAATTCAGGCACTGTGGCTTTCTTAAATCGAGCAGGAAAAGCAGTTATCACAAACGTAACCTTTATGACCCTGGAATTTCCTACGATTTCAGCCCTTTTGTTTTTAAGGTAACTTTGTGGGCAAAAGTTTTCTAGTGGCGATTTACAATCACCACCAAGTTTCTACCTAGTTCTAATACACTAAAATTATTATACTGAAATCACACTGAAACCATTACACACTGAAATAACAGTGAAATCATTATACTGAAATCACACTGAAATCATTACAGTTAAAACCATGTTTCAATTCACCATGTCAAAACATGTTCAAAACAGTGAAATTATTACACTGTTCAAAACTGAAATGATCTGTTTCAAAAGATCTTTCAAAACAGTCAGCTATCAACAAGATCAAGTGTCATTGAAATTTCAGAAACCTATCAAGATCGAGCACCATCAGGAAGCTATGAAGAAGATCCAGCACCATTGAAATTTTGCATTGCCTGCTTCAACATGTCACTGAACATCCCTGCAAGAACTGTTGGATCTGGCAGATTACAGTTGTAAAAGTACAGTTGTTATTGGTAGCACCCATAAAACACTGTCCTCCACTATTATTGATTGTTGAATCCACAATCTTCAATCCATTCAACTGCGGATACTGCTTTTCAACTTCATCCCAAAAATCATTGTCAATCTCTGGATCATACTTCACAATATCACCACCATTACTAGTCTTAAGTAATTCCTTTCCCTGCATAATTCACAGAAATATATTAAAATGAATCTAGATACAAATGAAACCAAGATCTAAAACCTAGATACAAATGAAACCTAGATCTCAAACCTAGATCTGAAACCTAGATACAAATTAAACCTAGATCCTAAATGACTAACAGTAGAAACTTAACAAATACCTTAACAGTAGAAACTTGCTCCAAATCGACATGCATCAAGTCAGCAGAAGCTTCCTTTTCCTGAGAAAACCAACAATTCAAATGCATAAAATCAGCAAAACAAGAAATCTAAAATAAATGACAGAAAAATAAATAAGAAAAAATAATACCATAATTTTCGAGCTTTCCTCACAAGCTGTCTCATCCAATCTTGCTTTTTTCTGAAACAAACAAACAAGAAATCAGAAACAACAAATAAAAATCTTACTTAAATTCAAACCATTGCTTACCGTGACAACATCGCATAGATTATCAACTTCAGAAATAGCAACTGGTTTCTCGTCAGTACTCGAAGTTTTCAGATTGCATAATGAGCGTTTCTTTGCAATTTCCTCGTTCAACACATGTTTATAGGTCCTGACATTGCCATCAGAATCAAATGGAGAAGCTAAAATGCTCATACAAGCATTCACTTGCAACTCCTTTGTCCTGTCATACCTAAACATTAAACAAACAGAAAACATTAGACAAAATAATTAACAGACAAAATCCAACAGTATAAAATAACTTACTTCTGGTACGACTCGACACGTTTGTGTCCAGTAACCAAACATCCTACTTCTGGAGGCACGCCAGCCAATGACAACCTTGATACAGTAGTTACTCGACCACTCTTATTACTAATTGTTGTGTCATTTAGAAGACTCCCCATTACATTTAACCATGTCCGTATCTTGTTCGTGCCAACGGGAACCTTCTGGTACCAAACCTATGCAATAAACAAAACATAAATAAAACAATCAAAACCTAAGTTACAAACAAAAGCTAAGTTAAAACAAAACCTAAGTTACAAGCAGAAACCTAAGTTAAAAACAGAAAACTAAGTGAAAACAGAAACATAAATAAAAAAATTACCACTTTAGTTGGCCGATTGATAGGCTGGAGGAAGAAACTCCGAGGATCAGACCCTTCCTTTGGAGGAAGATGCAGCAAGTAACGCTTGTATGTGAATACAAAATCCTCTTCATGAGTCCACACAGGTGGTCTAAAATGCTCGCTGTCAAATTTAGTCATAGTACAGCCCCAATTCTTGCTAACTCGTTCATGATAGGCAATAAACTCGCCAAAACTATCATTTCCTAAACTAAAATCACAATCCATTGTTGCATGCAGTTCCTTGTAACCCCTAATACCAAACCGCGTCACAACATAGTAGCATAACCGCTTCTGAAGGCCATGAACATCTGTTACTTGATGCTCTGGGTCTGCTAACAAATCTGTCTCAAGTCTGAAGGTTATTTCTGGAGCCTTCCTTTTCTTCTTTCCAATCCCAGCACGCCTTGCTCTCTCTGCTGCACCAATAAAAGCTTTCTGAGCTCTTCCAAACATCGGATGTGTTACAATATTAAATCTTGGAACTTCAACACCTGTCTCTTGCATTATCATCTCCTGTTTCTTCCTGACAATCCGTCCAATGGTTTTGAACAGGTTGTTTAGACTACAAAACAACAAGTGGAAACAACATTAAACTCTAAATTTAGTATTAAGAAAAGAAACACAAATATAAAAATCATACCTGCTGGCAGGATACATTTGCCCATTATTCTTCTTCGTTTGCAAAAGGAAACGAACCAGCATATCATTCAGAGCAGGATAAGGTAGATCTTCTATGGCAATAGATGTATCTAGCTTTGCAAACACTCTCCACTCATCAAACTTCCCACGGGCCCAATTAGTCGCCTTCGCAGAGCGATCCCTACCACCATTATAAACGTCATGCATAATGTTGGCGTCAAGTGGCAGAAACTTGCTGTCATCCATAATCTCATCTTGAACCTTAGCCACTGTGTCTGGAACCTTAAAATCCTCATTGAACCATGGTTCTTTGGAAACTTCTTGCATAAAAGCTTCTTGCTCATCATTAATATTTGCATCCAAGAATGCATCCAGATCTTCAAGACCACCTTCTTGCTCACAACCAGCTTCTAAACTTGCATGCAAACTAAAACTCGGTTGTCCTACCTCAGAAACCTGACCACACTCAACTGAATCCATGGCACTACAAATATAACTAGACTGTCCATTAGCAACTATCTGCAGACTAGCCAACAGAACAGATAACACAACAACCTGTGAAAGAACCTAGCATAAAAAAAAATAGATCAACAAACAAAAAAAAAAACAACTACATAAACAAAAAACACATACCTTCAACACCTTAGCTTTCTGAAACTGAATGATTGAAACGAAACTCCAACAAAAACTGCAATTAGGAACATTTCTTAGACGACTAGGATCACTCTTCATTGCAAAAACAACAAAGAAAACACTCCACAGCAAGCAAACTCCCTAGAAACCTGCATGCAAACAAAACAAAGATTAGAACCGAACAGAAAAAAAAAACACCTTAACAGCACAATGTCATACCTGATTTAGCACACGAAATGCTAAATCACTTTTAACCTGAAAAAGAGTAAAAAAGATTAAGTTAAGCTTATAAAAAATCAAAAGCAACAATGTAAAGAAAGGAATACCGAAAGATCACTGAAATATAACGAAAGATCACTGAAATATACCGAAAGATCCACACTAGAATACCAGCGCCAACGCGAAGACAATCCTAATCACAAAGATCTTCAAGAAAATGAGGCGCTATAAGAAAATCACGCCTATAATCTTCCTACAAGGTCACCTGACACAAACTAACAGCTAAAACCTTCACGCAGCAGCCTGGCGCCACAGTTCCGACGGTCGAGCTCACAGAAAATGAAACAGACAGAAATCCTGACGAAAATCTTCAAGAAAATGAGCCGCTATAAGAAAATCACGCCTATAATCTCACCTGAGCCAAACTAACACCTAAATTCTTCATGCAGCAGCCTGGCGCCACAGTTCCGACGGTCCAGCTCACAGAAAATGAAACAGAGAAGGAATGCTGACGTGGCACCGGAGGGGGAAATTCCAGGGTCAGTAAAGGTTACGGAGGGAAACTCCGCTCGCAGGAGGTTTCCCCTTCCAAAAAGAAAGCATAGAAATATGGAACCTTGAAGGTTCTAGTGTGGAATGTCAGAGGGGCTAATCAGGTACTACATGCAGCAGAAAAAACATGGATGCAAGCAGAGATCTTGTTTTTATGACTGAAACATGGGAACATTAGAGAATTTTCAAATGGTATGCAGTGCTTGGAATGCAAGAGATGTGGTGGTAGGAAGAGGACATGGAGGGTTGGCAGTGTACATAAGGGCAGAGCTTGCACATTTAACTGAGCTACAGTCCAGACATGAATTAAATGGCTATACGTGGATTAACTGAACCTCCAATGCACACTATTTATAACTTTATGCTATCTGCCTCCTGCGCAAATAAAATCTGCCAAAAAAGCATGGTAGTAGCAAAAGTTTCTTTCAAGCATTAAGCATGGATATTCTCGAGCTTCAGAAGCATGGCAAGCTCTTACTGGTAGGTGATTTTATCTCAAGAATGAGCTCCTTGCAATCAGTTATATGATACAGCACAGCATCTCCGATGAGATAATGGATGATACATATGTGCGAAAATCTGCAGACAAAGAGATAAACCAGCAAGACCATCAATTGATAGATTTAGGCACGATCTGCAATCCAAGAATTCTCAATGGCATCTCAGGATCTGTTTCTAGAACTTATTTTTCACATACAGAATCCTCTGCTGTAGATAACCTCATGGCAGAATACGAAAACTCAGTTGTCTCTCTCACAATTGGTGATAAGATTCCAGAATCAAACTATGTCCTGTGTCACATGTCCGATAGGACGCTGCCTTGTGGCGTGACGTTAAAATCTCTTCTTCTTCTTCTTCTTCTATTTTGAGATACAAATGGTTGTCGATAAGATATCAGATGGCCACAATAAAGCAGTAAGAATTAGGCAGAATTATAAAAAGAATGAGGCATATAAGACGGCTCTAGATGAGTGTTAGAAATATTCATGATAATTCTTCTAAAGGCTTGGTGCTATTATAATGGAAGTCATAGTTTTATATAACCATGCCGAACCAACGGTAATAAAATTGCAATGGTTGGATAAATTACATTTATCGAAAGATGTGATCGATCAAATGCTTTGGAGTCAACACAGATTCAAATATTTGAGATAAGTAGCTATAGCAGTACAGATGCATTCCTGAGCGGCCGGATCCAAGCCTAAGCGGCCGGATCTGGCCCTATAAATCGAAGGAGACTAGGTGTTTGAGAAATGGGGTCGTGCATATCTTGTGTAGAGGCTACAAGGCCTACGGTCATCAAGGTTATACTGAACTGCTAATGGTCTAAAGTTTATTGACAGTTTATTGACAATGATTGAGATTCGATAATGACTAGTTCTTGATATGAACTCATTGTGCTAGAAGAATTATTCTAGTAGTATTATCTTGAATAATTATCTTGATTCTAGCTCGTCATTGCAATAAGAATAATTGATTTGTTCAATTAAATACTTTCATTTGGTATCAGAGCTAACAAGCAATGACTACTAGACTTGGTGCTTCTTCTTAAATGCAGTTGGAATATTCAAGGGAACTGTAGGATTCCAGGTTTGGAAGGAGAAAATCAAGGAAATCCTTGAAGTTGAAGGGCTGTGGCCATATGTTGAAAATGATGTTGATAATATTGAGGAGGTAGCTGAGTCTGTGACGCTCCCTGAATATATACGACCCCCGGCCGTATACATACGGGGACTTTCCCCTCCCATGGCGACCATATCGCCACGAGCAGGGCCCTCCGTCTATCCCGGGCCATCTATAGAGAGATGCCCGAGTGAAGGACACAGAGGTGTCATTCGGCCCACGCCTTCAGTGGGACTCCTACGTCGCGGAAGCGTGAATACATGTTAGCACACAGCATAAATCATATATAAATAACCACCACGAAGGGTGGCGCATCCATCCAAATACCAACGGCAAAGAACCCCAAACCCCAGGTTCTACCCCGGTTCAGACTCCTGTGAGGATAGACTGACGGCTCGGCCTCAAGAGATCAGCAGACAGAGGTATAACCTGGCGTTGGCTGGCATAGAACATCGGCTAGGGTTGTCCACTCCATCCGCCCCTCCTGTGCACACTTTGCAGATGGGTCGATTCACGCTATGGCTTCGCTATAGTCTTCCGGAGTCGCAGGCTCGAGGTATCACCCTGCGGAGCCTACTCCAGGGTTCATGACGCCCCGGTCCGATGAGGCAGGTCAGGAAGCGCCCCTTCCGTGATCACAAAGGGTTCCATGGGTGAGCTAGAGAATACGCGCCGCATCAACGACCCCGCATTCATACCCCACTTACTCACCCTAAATCTACTCAAAGTGCAAGATGCTCCATACGGATCACACCTCTACACCCGTGGAGTGACCCATACCCGCCCCCTACGTGGACCGCCTATCGCCTAGCCCACCATGTAGGAGTCTCAGAGCCTTTTATGTTCGTGCAAGACCCCCCCCACTTCACCACTGCGTCCCTTCTTTGGTGCTAAGCCAATCCAGAAGCATCTATGACCCGGTGGTCCCTTGTACACAAAGCCGCATCTAATGGGATAATACAGGGGCTCTATCTAGGAGCATACTACAATAAATGGGCTCAGAGGTCTCTACCCCCTCGTAATTCCCCATTTCAAGAGTAATACTATGCAAAGAACTATCAATCCATCCTTTAAGAGCAAGACCAGAATCGAAATAAAGAGAACTCACCTTTACAATCAAGGGTTAGTTCCTACAAGTAAAGCACGAGAGAACAGAGAAAGCAACACAACCAAAGCCCAACAGGGCTACCCTAGAATTCACAAACTATACTAGCCACCCACCCACGAAGTTTTGGCCGGACCCGCTTACCATTGGGTGCTTCCATCTCCCCGGATCGGGTGTTCAGCGTCACCCACACGTAAAAGTGCTTGGTATGGCGCCGGCTTGGCGGAGGTAGGCGCCTCGCTCACCTCGCCCTTTTGGACGAATTTTTGGGAGTCAATTAGGGATAGGGATCAGGTTGATACCCAATTTGAAGTCCCCATGCCGGCCAATCGATTTAGGCCGTGTGGCGCCTTCCCAAAGCATTAGTTAATCAAATTAACCCATTTAATATTAATTCTCTAAATTATAGGTTATTATCTTTAATGATTAAATTAGCATAGCTAATTTAATCCCTTTTAGGTCAACCCCCTAGGTTACAATACCCCATGGTGGCGTACCTTAAATATGTGACGTGTCGGTATATTTATACGTTACGTTACGTATAAATACGCGTACGATATCGTCGTAAATACGTGGAACGCCACATTCTCCCTCCTAAAAACAATGCCGCCCCTCGGCATTGGGGTTAGTTAATCAAAGACAGTTACTTGAAAAAAACTGAAATAGAAAATAACTTTAAGAATTACATTGAAGTTGAAAATATAACATAGTGTAAGCACGAAGGTGCATTTTACAAACTTATGATCACAAAGAAAGTTCGGGACCAAGTCCGAGTTTAAAACTTCACGCATTTTACGAAAAGTAACACATGTAAACAAAACGGAACTGAAGAAGTCGGGTCATCAGCAACCCTCTATACATGGGCAGGTGACGAACTGCTCACTGGCCTGCACATGTGAACATATCAGTATATATCAATAATATAATTAGATTGTGGTTGAAGGGACCACCCCCTATAAATAAAAGAAAATCTCTCTACAAGGGAACCTATCATGTCTATAGTTTGCAATTCATTGTGGCATAAGGAATGGTCAAGTTCCCATTATAGCCGAGATGAATGCAGCCTATCAACTGTATACTTTCCAAGCAAATCGCGGTCATGTCAACATCAACAATACACCACGTCCTAGAGAACACGAAGGTGATCTCATCATCGGTAACTATTATTAGATACGATGCATCTACCCCTCTACTGCATGATTCGCGGCGAATCAAGCCTTCAAGCTTACCGCCGGGAGCGGGGTTGATAGCATCGTTGATGGTGCGGCCCTGAGATTCCCGCATGAAGTCCGGATAGTGCTTGTCAAGGTCTATCTTCATCACCCAGGTAGCATCCTCAACTGGTAAGTGCTTCCACTTAACCAAGTATTGCAACATTTGAGTCCTTCTGGTCTGTTTATAAGCTCGATCAAGAAGAGCTTCAGGCACTATCTCCAGCTGCTCCTCTGTCATTTCTAGGAGGGTTGGGGTATCCAAAACCTCCTCTGGATCAGGGGTGTGTTGTTTCAGAAGACTCACGTGAAAGACCTTGTGGATCTTCAAGCGGGGTGGCAAATCCAAACGATATGCCTGTTCTCCAACACGTTCAGTAATCTTGAACGGGCCAGCCCATCTGGGTGCCAACTTCTTGCAGTTACCAATCTTAAGCTTGGCTTGTTTTACTTTGATCTTAAGCCAAACCGATTCGCCCACCTGGAAGACTCGTGGGGTTCTGTGCTTATCCGCTACACTCTTCTGCCGACTGCGTGCAGCTAGCAAGTAACCACGAACTTCTTCAACCAAAGCTTGCATTTCCAAGAGGAGTTGTTGAGAAACCTCCACTTTAGAAACAGGGTTGTGCCATGTGTCAGGAGTAAGACATTGATAACCATAATTTATCATAAAGGGAGACATTCTGGAAGACTCCTGTTTCATGCTGTTATAGGCAAACTCTACCAGATAAATATAGTCAGCCCATTGTGATTGCTTACTCCACACATAGCTTCGCAGCATATCCTCTATAATACGATTGGTACGTTCTGTCTGACCATCCGTCTGAGGATGATATGCTGTACTCATAGCAAGCTTGGTCTGGATGGTGGCGAAGAAATCTTTCTAGAATGCACTTACAAATTTGGGATCCCTGTCGGATACAATAACTCTTGGCATTCCGTGCAACCTGAAAATCTCCTTTGCAAATAGTAGGGCGGTGTCGAAGGCTGTGTCGGTGGTACGACATGGCAAGAAATGAGCCATTTTCGACAATTTGTCGACCACTACCATCAATGCATCATATCCACGGAGAGTACGTGGAAGGCCCACAATGAAGTCCATGGTTATCACCTCCCACTTTGCGTTGGGCACATCCAAAGGTTGCAACTCTCCTGGAACTCTTAATTGCTCAGGGCTTGGTTTGTTGACACACCTGACACTGCTTAATATATCTAGCAATATCCTTCTTCATCGAAGGCCAAAAATAACTGGAGCGGATCTTAAAGTAGGTCTTCATAAAACCTGCATGTCCCGCTATAGGGCTGTTGTGTGTGTCATGGAGAATTAGCTTACGCACTCCTGAAGTCTCAGGTACACACAACTTATCCTTGTAATATAACAAGTTGCCCTCTTTCTTATACGAACGGAAAGCTTCGCGTTCTTTGTCTGTGCGTGCTTCTTTAGTCAAACTACCCCAAACATCACAGAATTCGGGATCTGTGGCCAAGGTGTGTTCTATTTGCTTCCCAAACTCACTGGTGAGTGTGGAAATTGCGTTACAATGGGTTCGGGTTATCAAAGGATGGCGTGACAACGTATCCGCAACCACCCCAGGCTTAAACATAATCTCGAAATCATACTCTTCCAGAAATTCCATCCATCTTCTCTGACGGAGGTTGAGATTGGACTGGGTGGATAAATAACGGAGACTCTGATGATCCGTATCCAGCTGAAATCTTCTACCAAGAAGGTAGTGTCTCCAAATGCGCAGAGCGCGGACAACTGCTAACAATTCCTGATCATGGGTAGGGTATCGCTGCTCCGTCTCATTCATTTTCTTTGAATCATAGGCAATAACCCTCCCCTCCTGCATTAGGACTCCACCGGTAGCAATCTTACTAGCATCCGTTGCCACTAGTTTGTCCTTTTCAGGATCGGGCAAAGTGAGGACTGGTGCTGACGTTAAAGCATCCTTAAGCTTCTGGAAGCCTACCTGGACTTTTGTTTTCCAATGTTCCATCCAATCCTTCACCTTCTCGTGCTTTATGAGATCAGTAAGAGGTGCGGCAATCGTTGCAAAATCCTTAACAAACTTCCGATAATATCCTGCTAGTCCCAAGAAACTCCGGACTTCCGAAACATTACCCGGAATAGGCCAATCCCTTACTGCTTCTATCTTTGCTGGATCCGTAGCAATTCCCTCTGCTGAAATGATATGCCCCAAATAATCCACCTTGGGAGTCGCAAACTTGCACTTTGAGAACTTGGCAAAGAGCTGATGGCGTCTTAGCTTTTGTAGGGCCAACCTAAGATGTTGCTCATGCTCCTTCAAAGTTTTACTATAGATGAGAATGTCGTCGAAGAAAATAACAACAAAATCATCCAAGTATTGGCGGAAGACGTCATTCATCAACCGCATGAAAGTTGCAGGAGCATTAGTGAATCCAAAAGGCATAACGGTAAACTCATAATGCCCATATCTAGTGCGAAAAGCAGATTTATGGATGTCCTCCTCCTTTATCCTTATCTGATGGTATCCGGAGCGTAAATCAATCTTTGAGAAATATTTAGCCCCTTGCAACTGGGTCCATTAGATCATCTCCCCCTAGGCAAAGCGCATGCATTCTTGATGGTATCTTTGATTGAGCTGCCTATAATCAATACACATCCTCAAGGAGCCATCCTTTTTCTTAACAAAAAGGATAGGGGCGCCAAAAGGCGAAACACTAGGCCGAATGAAACCTAGGTTTAGTAACTCCTGAAGTTGCTTCTTAAGCTCTGCCAACTCTGGAGGACTCATACGGTACGGGGCCTTACTGGTAGGCTTAGTACCTGGTTCTAGAGCTATCTCACATTCTACCCCTCTAAAAGGAGGAAGTTTCTGGATCTCATCTGGAAAAAGATCGCTAAATTCTCGAAGAAGGTTAGCAATCCCTTCCGGCAAGGTGTCAATTACTTGCTTCTGCTTAGCATCTGACTCAATAGAGGCAAGTCTAATGACGCAAAGGAGCTTTTCCTTGCGTAACGCTTTTTCTAACTGTGCGATAGATATAGACTGCATAATAGGGTTGAAAGGATCACCTTTAATAGTCACGCGTGCTCCATTAGCGGCGTTGAAGGTAACCTCCCGTTTCTCGCAGTCTATATTGGCCTTTGCAGATGCTAAAAATTCCATACCCACAATAAGATCATATTTGCCAATGTCCATTCCAAGGCAACTGGTGCAACTGGCAACTGCATCTTAAGGTTAATGCGGCGGCCATGAGTGTGTCTGATCTTACCACTGGCTAACGTGACTGGCTTTGGTCGGGATCTCAACGTTTCAAGCTGCAATACCTGGGTCATTCTAGGAGAAGCAAAATTATGTGTACTTCCCGTATCCATCAAAATTATGAAAGGCTTACTGCCTACTTGGCCTATGGTGGAAATAATGTAGGCTAACTTTCAAATTGCTGGTTTCTATACGCTGCAAGGATATGAGACGCACCATGAATATACCCGAGCCGCCCTCCTCGGCAGTAGTGTTGACTCAAGATCGTCCCAATCGAGGTCAGCCATAGCCACCGGGCGTTTATGCGACATAAGGGCAATTCTCGCATAAAGTGCCCGGTCGCATACACCTGTAGCATGCCTTATCTCGGGCGAGCTGTTCTCGCCTCCTTAGGAATAGACTGTAAGAGGTTCCAACTTCCTTACCAACATTGTTCGCTTTTCGGGCGTCTTTGAAGGTGACTTTCTTTTCCCCGGGCGCCATAAGAGTTCTCTGTTGAGAGGGCGCCGGACTTGGCGAGCGGGGTTTGTAAGGTGTGGAAGGCCGTGGCTGCGAGTAAGAAGCAGGACGCGGATACTGGTTCCTTGGTGTATCCTCCTCGAGGCTTAATGCCTTAGCCTCCGCTTCTACAACTGATTTTGGGTCTATGGCCTTAACCATTCGTTTAATGGAGGGGGCCAACCCTTCAATGTAGCCCTCCACCACCCTCTTTTCATTCATCCCTGGTACGTACAGCCTCAGGCGCATGAATTCATCAGTGTAGGCCTGAACTGACATCCCCTTCTGCTCTAACCTGTAGAAGGTTTGGATTTGTTGGCATTTGTGCGCACGAGGCACATAATGCGGCTTAAAAGCCTTGGCGAACTTTTTGAACTTGCACCTGCTCCTATCCAAGTGCTTGGCTCTGGCATAGCCCTTCCACCAAATACGGGCAGCTCCTGTAAGGTTTGTAGTGGCAACCTTCCCTGTATCCTTTTCTGTCATTCCATAGGATTTCCCAAACTCCTTCATCTCGTCGAGCCAGGACTCCGCATTCATCCCACCTCTAGATTTGCCATCAAATTGGGCCAGTTTCCTATTTTTCCATATACTGGTTATGGCTGTATCAACCGTTTTACGGTACTCCTTGTCCCGGCGATGTGCATGGCCACCGGATGACACCGACGACTCGGAGGACTCAGAAGAAGCTGACTGGGAGGGGGTTGCACTGTCCCTAGAGGAGCCTCGATGACGTTTGGAACGGTGCCTCCTCAGTACGGGTGCAGGACTGGACTCAGGTACAGAAGGCTGCTGTGGTGGGGTAACGGAGGTAACTCTGGTCCATCCTCCTGGACATGCTGCGGTGGGTTGGTATTCAGCACATAAGTCTGCAACTCAACTAGTTGCCGCTTCATCAACATAAGTTCCTGCTCAGGGGTTAACCTACTGGCATTCGAGGGTGTCTGCCAGGCGGCGTTGCGTGCACCGTCTATATTGAGCATAACAAGATATGAGCAGAATTTCAACAACATCAAGTCCCACAAGAAGATCATTTTGTGTAGTACTGAAGTAAGAGTGAATAAGAGAAGACAAGAGAAAAGATTTTGATTATAAGTCAAAACAACTGTTACATTGAAGAACTTCACACTGAAGGTAGTTATCAACTTAAAGTTATATAATACAGAAGTGGATTTTATACATGGCCACTTTCTTAGTCACACTGAAACATAACAAAACAAAACTGAGGGCATCCGGACCTAGGGGTTCGCGAAAGGGTACATGATGGAATAGCGAACGCTTTCACGTATAGCTCTGACGAGCTTGTAACGTGCCCAGGCCTGGACGATGACAGGCTGGTAGTCCCATGTGGGGCTAATAATAAGGAGATTGAAAAGCCTCCTTAATGCATAGAAGATTTGCCATAAGTGGTCGTTGGCATCCTCGAAAGCTTCGTGCCTGGACATACTCCAATAGTCCCATGTGCGGCGAAGGGTCTGTTTCAGGTCGTCAAAGGCCCGTTCTCTGAGGATGTTAACTACCTCCATACCCTTGTCTGGATCATAAGGCTCTTCCGGCTCTTCGGGTTCATCCATCTCATAGTCATCCTCTCGTTCCGGGTACTCCCCATATCTTTGGCCGTAATCTTGTTCGGGAGGCCCTTGATCATCCCTTCTTATCTGGTCGGTGATCCTCTCTTCGTACTCCTCGAGTGTCTCTTCTGCAAGACGACAGGAGTAAATATATATACATTGAACAATTCGTCTACACTCCAACTTTAAGGAAGAGAATTAAACATTGAAGAGAAAAGACAATTCAATGGTTTTCAATAGTACAAGACGATACAAGGAAATACCCTGAATATATAAAAGAGTACATAGATTATGTGATGGCCCATTAAAGGTAATGGCAAATCAAAAATTACTTAAAACTAGATATAATTGTCTGCTTAAAACTAGAACTAAGAGGTCGACCCTTCAACATCCTGTGCTTGGGTGTCAAACTCAGGCTCTGGTCGATGCTGCAGGAGTAGCACACTAGGATTAACTGATGAGGCAGCTGATGAAGCTATCTCTGGAGGGACATTGGTAGCCAATGGCGCTGCAACCAGCAGACTCATGTTCATCCAAGAACCAATCTCATGGTCGAACACTGCAATGGCGAGATCATGATTCACTAGGATGACCTGCTCAAGGTTAGGAGCTAACTTCTTATGGCCGGCTGTGGTTGAAAGTGCCCTAAGTGCCCAAACAGCCGCCTCTGCTTTAGGTGCAATTGCCTTAGCAAAGAAGAGAACCTGTCTGCTTGTAAAAGCCGACAAGAAGAAGCGGGTAATATGGCATTTCAACCCCTGAACCGTGGGATGGGTTGAAGAGGCCAACTCAGACTCCAAGTTCTGGGGCAGTTCCTCTTCCATGGCAAAATCCTTCTCCTCCTGAGCATACTGGTTCTCATCACATAAATCCTCCATGGTTGGGTCGCCTTCAATCTTGACGATGACGTCATTGATGTTGGCCACATGTGGCCCCGTAGCCTGAAAAACCAATTCAGGAATTGAAGATGGAGTACCCTGGATCATTAACTGGCGTAAGGATAGCAGTGTGCTGATAGGCTCAACATCAAGAGGCTGATAGTTGAGCAGTTGGTGTATCTCCGGCACATAGACGGGACGAGAATAATCAATGAAGTCATGCTGACCCTGACAGTACTCGGCCAGCTCATAGAGAAGATGAGCCGTCTTTTGCTTGCCCTTGTTGGCGATATGTTGATACGCCCACTGAATGTCGCTCAGCAGCAAATAATCTTGATCCCCAACCTTGATGGTAGAAAGCGAACTTAAGCCGACAAGGGCTTGGCCCTTACTACGGGGTAAAGGCTTCTGTTTGGCCAATTCCTTCCATCTGACAAAATCGGCACAGCTTATCTGCTCATCCTCCTCAGGATCTGGAGGAAGTGGGGTCTTGGCTTGCTCTAAAGCCGTGTCAGTACCGTCAACATACCTGTCCATAATAAGAGCAAGGGCAAACTGGGCGTCAAAGTACAGCCCATTAGAGCCACAGTCAATAATGGGGGCGTGCTTAGCACGTCGGAGAATGCCCTTAAGAATATCATAACTGTGGCGATCATCCCCAAACATGTGCTCTAAGATATCCCTGTGAAGATAGGGTTGAGGCGGCTCCCCGAAAAACTCTGCCTCGAGCAGGATTTCCTCATCATAAAACTCTAGGAAGGTCGCATAGTCAGGGTGTGCGCGCATGTTGTGATGAGGTCGACTGTACACTGCAACATGGGGTCCAAGAGAGGGTAGGGAACCTGAGGATCCCATTGCTCGCCTCCCATGTACCATGCTAGGCGCCCAGCGTAATCCATTGCTGCAGACGGCAGATGGGAGGAGGAAGAAAACGAAAAGAGTAAGAAATAATGAAACCCTAAAAGGAATGTCAGTTTTAAAGTTTCTGGGCACGGCGTTCGAGACGCCAGCTCATTATTGCTGTTATATTTTATATTTATTTATTTAATTATTTCTCTCTTTTTTTTTTCTAATATGCGTACATAAAGAAAAGAAATCATACACCGCCTAATAAGTCAAAACAAGATTTGTATTAATATACAACCGATCCTGAAAAGGACAAACTAGTGGCGACGGATGCTAGTAAGATTGCTACCGGTGGAGTCCTAATGCAGGAGGGGAGGGTTATTGCCTATGATTCAAAGAAAATGAATGAGACAGAGCAGCGATACCCTACCCATGATCAGGAATTGTTAGCAGTTGTCCGCGCTCTGCGCATTTGGAGACACTACCTTCTTGGTAGAAGATTTCAGCTGGATACGGATCATCAGAGTCTCCGTTATTTATCCACCCAGTCCAATCTCAACCTCCGTCAGAGAAGATGGATGGAATTTCTGGAAGAGTATGATTTCGAGATTATGTTTAAGCCTGGGAAGCACAATGTGGTTGCGGATGCGTTGTCACGCCATCCTTTGATAACCCGAACCCATTGTAACGCAATTTCCACACTCACCAGTGAGTTTGGGAAGCAAATAGAACACACCTTGGCCACAGATCCCGAATTCTGTGATGTTTGGGGTAGTTTGACTAAAGAAGCACGCACAGACAAAGAACGCGAAGCTTTCCATTCGTATAAGAAAGAGGGCAACTTGTTATATTACAAGGATAAGTTGTGTGTACCTGAGACTTCAGGAGTGCGTAAGCTAATTCTCCATGACACACACAAACACCCTATATAGCGGGACATGCAGGTTTTATGAAGACCTACTTTAAGATCCGCTCCAGTTATTTTTGGCCTTCGATGAAGAAGGATATTGCTAGATATATTAAGCAGTGTCAGGTGTGTCAACAAACCAAGCCCTGAGCAATTAAGAGTTCCAGGAGAGTTGCAACCTTTGGATGTGCCCAACGCAAAGTGGGAGGTGATAACCATGGACTTCATTGTGGGCCTTCCACGTACTCTCCGTGGATATGATGCATTGATGGTAGTGGTCGACAAATTGTCGAAAATGGCTCATTTCTTGCCATGTCGTACCACCGACACAGCCTTCGACACCGCCCTACTATTTGCAAAGGAGATTTTCAGGTTGCACGGAATGCCAAGAGTTATTGTATCCGACAGGGATCCCAAATTTGTAAGTGCATTCGGAAAGATTTCTTCGCCACCATCCGCACAAGCTTGCTATGAGTACGAAGATATCATCCTCGACGGATGGTCGGGACGAAACGTTACCAATCGTATTATAGAGGATATGCCGCGGCTACGTGTGGAGTAAGCAATCACAATGGGTCACTATATTTTATCCGGGTAGAGTTTGCCTATAACAAAGATGAAATGAGAGTCTTCCAGAATGTCTCCCTTTATGATACATTATGGTTATCAATGTCTTACTCCTGACACATGGCACAACCCTGTTTCTAAAGTGGAGGTTTCTCAACAACTCCTCTTGGAAATGCAAGCTTTGGTTGAAGAAGTTCGTGGTTACTTGCTAGCTGCACGCAGTCGGCAGAAGAGTGTAGCGGATAAGCACAGAACCCCACGAGTCTTCCAGGTGGGCGAATCGGTTTGGCTTAAGATCAAAGTAAAACAAGCCAAGCTTAAGATTGGTAACTGCAAGAAGTTGGCACCCAGATGGGCTGGCCCGTTCAAGATTACTGAACGTGTTGGAGAACAGGCATATCGCTTGGATTTGCCACCCCGCTTGAAGATCCACAAGGTCTTTCACGTGAGTCTTCTGAAACAACACACCCCTGATCCAGAGGAGGTTTTGGATACCCCAACCCTCCTAGAAATGACAAAGGAGCAGCTGGAGATAGTGCCTGAAGCTCTCCTTGATCGAGCTTATAAACAAACCAGAAGGACTCAAATGTTGCAATACTTGGTTAAGTGGAAGCACTTACCAGTTGAGGATGCTACCTGGGTGATGAAGATAGACCTTGACAAGCACTGTCCGGACTTCATGCGGGAATCTCAGGGCCGCACCTTCAACGATGCTATCAACCCCGCTCCCGGCGGTAAGCTTGAAGGCTTGATTCGCCGCGAATCATGCAGTAGAGGGGTAGATGCATCGTATCTAATAATAGTTACCGATGATGAGATCACCTTCGTGTTCTCTAGGACGTGGTGTATTGTTGATGTTGACATGACCGCGATTTGCTTGGAAAGCATACAGTTGATAGGCTGCATTCATCTCGGCTATAATGGGAACTTGACCATTCCTTATGCCACAATGAATTGCAAACTATAGACATGATAAGTTCCCTTGTAGATAGTTTTCCTTTTATTTATAGGGGGTGGTCCCTTCAACCACAATCTAATTATATTATTGATATATACTGATATGTTCACATGTGCAGGCCAGTGAGCAGTTCGTCACCTGCCCATGTATAGAGGGTTGCTGATGACCCGACTTCTTCAGTTCCGTTTTGTTTACATGTGTTACTTTCGTCGTCTGTGAAGTTTTAAACTCGGACTTCGGTCCCCGAACTTTCTTTCTGATCATAAGTTTGTAAAATGCACCTTCGTGCTTACACTATGTTATATTTTCAACTTCAATGTAATTCTTAAAGTTATTTTCTATTTCAGTTTTTTTCAAGTAACTGTCTTTGATTAACTAACCCCAATGCTGAGGACAACATTGTTTTTAAGGAGGGGAGAATGTGACGTTCCACGTATTTATACGATATACGTAACGTATTTATACGTAACGTAACGTATAAATATACCGACACGTCACCCATTTAAGGTACGCCACCATGGGGTATTGTAACCTGGGGGGTTGACCTAAAAGAGATTAAATTAACTATGCTAATTTAATCATTAAAGATAATAACCTATAATTTAGAGAATTAATATTAAATGGGTTAATTTGATTAACTAATGCTTTGGGAAGGCGCCACCTGGCCTAAATCGATTGGCCAGCATGGGGACTTCCAAATTGGGCTGTCAACCTGATCCCTATCAATTGACTCCCAAAAATTCGTCCAAAAGGAGCAGGAGCAGAGCGCCTACCTCTGCCAAGCTGAGCGCCATACCAAGCACTTTTACCTGTGTAGCTGACGCTGAACACCACGATCCAGGAGATGGAAGCACCCAATGGTAACGGGTCCAGCCAAAACTCAGGTGGGTGGCTAGTATAGTTTGTGAATTCTAGGGTAGCGCCCCTGTTGGGCACTGGTTGTGTTTGCTTCTCTGTTCTCTCTGTGCTTTACTTGTAGGAACTAACCCTTGATTGTAAAGGTGAGTTCTCTTTATTTCTGATTCTGGTCTTGCTCTTAAAGGATGGATTGATAGTTCTTTGCATAGTATTACTCTTGAAATGGGGGAATTACGGGGGGTAGAGACCTCTGAGCCCATTTATTGTAGTATGCTCCTAGATAGAGCCCTGTATTATCCCATTAGATGCGGCCTGTGTACAAGGGACCACCGGGTCATAGATGCTACGGATTGGCTTAGCACCAAAGAAGGGACGCAGTGGTGAAGTGGGGGTGGGGTCTTGCACGAACATAAAAGGCTCCTGAGACTCCTACAAAGGGCTAGGCCCGATAGCCACCACGTAGGGGCGGGTATGGGCCCCGACACTCCCGGGTGTAGAGGTGTGATCCGTATGGAGCATCTTGCACTTTGAGTAGATTTAGGGTGAGTAAGTCGGGTATGAATGCGGGGGGTCGCCGATGCGCACGTATTCTCTAGCTCACCCATGGAACCACCGTGATCCCGAAGGGGACGCTTCGACCTCGCCTCATCGGACCGGGCGCCATGAACCCCGGAGTAGGCTCCGCAGGGTGATACCTCGAGCCTCGCGACTCCCAAGGCTATAGCGGCCATAGCGTGAATCGACCCATCCGCAAAGTGTGCACAGGAGGGGCGGATGGAGTGGACAACCCTAGCCGATGTTCTATGCCAGCAACGCCAAAGTTATACCTCACTGCTGATCTCTTGAGGCCGAGCCGCCGGTCCTATCCTCACGAAGTCTCAACCGGTAGAACCCGGGGTTTGGGGTGTTTCTTAGTTTAGATGCATATTCTTTGCCGCTGGTATTTGATGGATGCGCCACCCTTCGTGGTGGTTATTTATATATGATTTATCGCCGTGTGCTAACATGTATTCACGCTCCGCGACGTAGGAGTCCCACCGGCGTGGGCGAATGACACCTCCGGTGTCCTTCACTTTCGCATGGCCCGATAGACGGAGGGCCCTCGCCGCGGGCGATATGGTCGCCATGGAGGGGAAAGTCCCCGTATGTATACGTACGGGGTCGATATATTCGTGGAGCCGCCACAAAGGGTATCGAGAGCATGGTTCTGGGAAGCCAAACTATTGCACTGGCCACATACTAACTCGTTAGATCGTAGCTAGTGAGTGAGGATTTTGGAGTAGTACAAGATTTGGGTGGTGTAGTAGATGCCGTCCTTTAATGTGGGTTAAGTGGAATAATGGTACGTGTGCCCGGCGCGAAACCCTAACCCTAAGTGGCGGGCAGGGGGTACCCGGGTGTTTCTGGCGACGGTGGCGACCTCGAGGTAGGGGATGCCCACCACCTTAAAAAAAAAAAAAAAAAAAAAAACCCTAAGTGGCGGGTAGGGGGTACCCGGAGCCGCTGGCGCCCGTAGCAACGTCGAGGTAGGGGGTGCCCGCCACCTCGACAAACGTGTTCCGCCACTTTTTCCTTCTAAAATTTTTTTAGGGTTAAAGTTTCAGATTTAGTCAAAAGGTAACTTCTTCTTCATTTTTTTTAAAAACGCCTAGTGCTTCCTTGAGCTCCGCCTAGCCGCCATAGCCGCCGGAACTGGAAGTTTTTCTCTGCCATAGCCAAACCTCATCCCATACCTTTCTCCCCCAAGCGCCTGCCCAACGCCCACCAGCGCCTACTTTTTAAGGATGGAGGCAGTCAAGCAAGTATACAAGCGTAAGCCCCGTCATTCTCAAACTCCCATAGAGTTTTTAATGGCCGAACTGCTGCCACGACAAAACCCATCGCCAGAAGCGGAGGCAAAAACTGAGGAGATACTGGAATATTTTGTTAAACGTTTCTACGAAGGAGTCAGAATACCATACCCGCTCTTCTGCTATAATGAGCGTTTTGTATTTAAGCTCAACGCCATCCGGGAGACCTGCATTGTGGTTGAACAGGAAGATGGTGTCCAGAAGTATGCACGGTTCTTTCCGCCAGGAGGGGATGAACAAGCTGAAGAAGAGGCCTTACAAACGCAGGCCCAAAACAGCCTGCAAATGGCCCAAGAGGCGGACCTACAGTGGCTAGCATCGGATGACCCAGCTTCAGGGTACCGCTACCTGGGAAACGGGATGTGCCTCTTTGATGGGGGATCCTATACCCTCCCAACTTTTTCATATGAAGAGGAGACTAACCGTATTATCTGGGAAGCTGGAACACCCTCATTCTTCACGGACCAGTTCCAGCGGGCTGTTGAGCGGGACATGCAGGCCAACCCTCCACGCTACTTCCTGGAGCTTACAAGAAGAACGGATATTAGAATAGCCAGGGAAAAGCGGGCCGAGGAGCAAGCCGCCCTCCTGGCGCAATCACAGAGGGCAACGCAATTGACAGAGGAGGCTGCTAAGCTTCGGGAGGATACTATCCATCAACAGCAGGTAGAACAAGAGCAAGCCCTTAAGAGAATGCAGGATGAAGCAGAGCAGAGGGCAAGAGAAGCAACAGAAGCAGTAAAGGAGCGGTTGAGGAAAGAAGAGGAAGAACGGCACAGGCAAGACCAGCCACCTCCAGAAGTTCGTGTTTCTCGCCGAAAACTGAAGAAGACACCCCGTAAATCGGGTGCTCAGTATAAGGACCAGCTCAAGGCTCGGGGTAGTATTGCTAAGGCTGCAGGGGATAACCGGCGAGATGAGATCATCCGAAAGGCCAGGCATCCGAGGACAGCAGGGAAAACTATTCCTGGAGCTCTACCCCAGCCTAAGAGGAGGCATCGTTATAAGCCTGGCACCGTGGCACTTAGGGAAATAAGGAAGTACCAGAAATCCACCGAAGTTTACGCTTTTAAACTTCCTTTCCAAATGTCTGGTCCGAGATTGCTCGGAATTTAAAAACAGATCTACGGTTTCAGACTCACGCCATTTTAGCACTCCAGGAGGCAGCCGAGGCCTATTTGGTGGCCCTCTTCGGCGATGCTAATTTATGTGCAATCCATGCCAAGAGAGTGACGATTATGACAAAAAAGTGAGGACTGGTGCTGACGTTAAAGCATCCTTAAGCTTCTGGAAGCCTACCTGGACTTTTGTTTTCCAATGTTCCATCCAATCCTTCACCTTCTCGTGCTTTGTGAGATCAGTAAGAGGTGCGGCAATCGTTGCAAAATCCTTAACAAACTTCCTATAATATCCTGCTAGTCCCAAGAAACTCTGGACTTCCGAAACATTACCCGGAATAGGCCAATCCCTTACTGCTTCTATCTTTGCTGGATCCGTAGCAATTCCCTCTGCTGAAATGATATGCCCCAAATAATCCACCTTGGGAGTCGCAAACTTGCACTTAGAGAACTTGGCAAAGAGCTGATGGCGTCTTAGCTTTTGTAGGGCCAACCTAAGATGTTGCTCATGCTCCTTCAAAGTTTTACTATAGATGAGAATGTCGTCGAAGAAAATAACAACAAAATCATCCAAGTATTGGTGGAAGACGTCATTCATCAACCGCATGAAAGTTGCAGGAGCATTAGTGAATCCAAAAGGCATAACGGTAAACTCATAATGCCCATATCTAGTGCGAAAAGCAGATTTATGGATGTCCTCCTCCTTTATCCTTATCTGATGGTATCCGGAGCGTAAATCAATCTTTGAGAAATATTTAGCCCCTTGCAACTGGTCCATTAGATCATCTGCCCTAGGCAAAGCGTACCGATTCTTGATGGTATGCTTATTGAGCTGCCTATAATCAATACACATCCTCAAGGAGCCATCCTTTTTCTTAACAAAAAGGATAGGGGCGCCAAAAGGCGAAACACTAGGCCGAATGAAACCTAGGTTTAGTAACTCCTGAAGTTGCTTCTTAAGCTCTGCTAACTCTGGAGGACTCATACGGTACGGGGCCTTACTGGTAGGCTTAGTACCTGGTTCTAGAGCTATCTCACATTCTACCCCTCTAAAAGGAGGAAGTTTCTGGATCTCATCTGGAAAAAGATCGCTAAATTCTCGAAGAAGGTTAGCAATCCCTTCCGGCAAGGTGTCAATTACTTGCTTCTGCTTAGCATCTGACTCAATAGAGGCAAGTCTAATGACGCAAAGGAGCTTTTCCTTGCGTAACGCTTTTTCTAACTGCGCGACAGATATAGACTGTATAATAGGGTTGAATGGATCACCTTTAATAGTCATGCGTGCTCCATTAGCGGCGTTGAAGGTAACCTCCCGTTTCTCGCAGTCTATATTGGCCTTTGCAGATGCTAAAAATTCCATACCCACAATAAGATCATATTTGCCAATGTCCATTCCAAGGCAACTGGTGCACCTGGCAACTGCATCTTAAGGTTAATGCGGCGGCCATGAGTGTGTCTGATCTTACCACTGGCTAACGTGACTGGCTTTGGTCGGGATCTCAACGTTTCAAGCTGCAATACCTGGGTCATTCTAGGAGAAGCAAAATTATGTGTACTTCCCGTATCCATCAAAATTATGAAAGGCTTACTGTCTACTTGGCCTATGGTGGAAATAACAGAAGGCTGACTTTCAGCATTGCCAGTTTCTATAGCTGCAAGGATATGAGACGCACCATGAATATACCCGGGAGCGTCCTCCTCGGCAGGTAGTGTTGACTCAAGATCGTCCCAATCGAGGTCAGCCATAGCCAGCTGGGCAGTTTGCGTGACATAAGGGCAATTCTGCATAAAGTGCCCGGGTCGCATACACCTGTAGCATGCCTTATCTCGGCGGAGCTGTTCTCGGGCCTCCTTAGGAATAGACTGTAAGAGGTTCCGAACTTCCTTACCAACATTGTTCTGCTTTTCGGGCGTGCTGAAGGTGACTTTCTTTTCCTGGCGGCCATAAGAGTTCTGTTGAGAGGGCGCCGGACTTGGCGAGCGGGGTTTGTAAGGTGTGGAAGGCCGTGGCTGCGAGTAAGAAGCAGGACGCGGATACTGGTTCCTTGGTGTATCCTCCTCGAGGCTTAATGCCTTAGCCTCCGCTTCTACAACTGATTTTGGGTCTATGGCCTTAACCATTCGTTTAATGGAGGGGGCCAACCCTTCAATGTAGCCCTCCACCACCCTCTTTTCATTCATCCCTGGTACGTACAGCCTCAGGCGCATGAATTCATCAGTGTAGGCCTGAACTGACATCCCCTTCGCTCCTAACACAGAGAAGGTTTGTGTGACGTTCGGCCACGATATGGTCCCGGGACATATCTTTGCATCTTTGTCACACGCCAGCATTACCGCCACTCCAACTGACGTGTACGCCGACGTGTAGCCAGGTGAGTAGCCCTAGGGGGCAACTTGCTAGGTATGTGCACTTCTTATTAATGTGCACATGCACATTTATTAAGGTGCACACATTTCCATGTAGGCACATTTGGCCACCTAGCCATTAAAGGCAAGTGGGCCCATTTCCAATTATCCCACATGCCTAAAGGGATAATTGGAAACCCTAAGTCCCAACCCTTGCCTATTTAAGTAGAAGAACCCTAACTTGCCCATTTTCGTTCCTAGGGTTTTAGAGCTCTGTTTTGGCTGCTCTATGAGTCAAAACCGCCTCCCAGACTCCGTCTGAGAGAATGGCACCATTAGTTTCCCTTGATTCGAAAGTTCCAAGAGGGATGGTCGAACTCAGTCGTCGAGGAGCAACTCATGGATCAGGTATGTAGTCGATTTAATGGTCTAAACCGTTTTCCGGTCATTGTATCGAAGAGGTTTAGCCTATTAAATCGCCTTTAGCAGCTATCTAGATCTCTAGATGAGTAGATACCAGACTCTAACTAAAGAACCTAACTCTATGATATAGATTAGATCTTGTTCTTTAGTTCTTCTGTGATGTATATGGATGATGTATCCCTGTGAACTCCTTGTATTGGGAAGGGGGGTAGAGACCTAAAGCTTGGTAGTAGATGCTCCTAGATTAGCCTCTCTAGCACACTATAGATGCGGCCTGTGCACAAGAGCCACACCTGGTTGTGGGTGAAGGGGCCAGACTGGCTTATAAGGAGGTTCATGTTCTGATTCTTGAACGACCCCTCTGGTGTGTAAAGACCTACGGGGTCACCGTGTGACTAGGTCTAATGGCTTGCCACTGCGTGTGGGCAAGGCATGGGCTCGACACTCGTGAGGTGGTGAATATGACCTTCCATTGAGTTCAAGTCGAATACGGGCAGTGGCCCTCTAGTCACCTTGAGTCAGCATGTAGATCTCTGGTGGGAGAGATCCCTACCTGCCCCATCGGAACTGGGGAGATGCAACCCAGGATATAGCCCCCTTGGCTATGCATCCGTGGCTAGGCTCTGATCAGTCCCAACACTTTTCACCTACTACGCAAAGTGTGCACGGGAGGGGCGGATGGAGTGGACAACCCAATGCCATGTTCTTATGCCAGCCAAATCCATTGCCATGAATTTCATGCGCAATGAACTCGAGACCCAAGCCGTCGGGCCATCATCCCTTTGAGTCCGAGCCTTGGGTAGGATTCCCTATGTGATGTCTTTGATCTTTGTCTATGCAGATATGTGGAGGACCATCCTTCGTGATGGTCATATGATGTTGATGTATGTACTACTGACATGTATGTTTACGCTTCCGCAGCTAGGTAGGCCCTGAGGGAGACAGGGTAAAGGACCCCTTCATTCTTCCCACTGGAACTCTTCAAGGTTGCAGTGATACGTGGAGGGCCCTATATTAGCATGGAGCTGGTATGGGGATGAACTCTGTTTGTATACGGTGAGTGCAACCGTATATGAGTAGGGGCGTCCGCGGTGGTATCGAGCAATGTTCTTGGAGACCAAGAGCAAAGCAACGCCATGCTCCCCGATAGTACTAACTTGATAGGATCCTCGAACCTCGGAAAGTGGGAAATTTTTTTCTCATTTTTGTAGTTTATGCTAAGCTAGTAACAGTTAAGTGGATTGGAATTTAATATTAGCACAGTTAGGCGAATTGGAACTTAATAAAACTAAAAAGAATGAGCCAGGTAAGGTGGTCTCACAGCTCGCGCCTGGTAAGGTGGTCTCACAGCTCGCGCCTGGTTCAATAACTAAACTTTAGCTTTGCGACGAGGCGCAAGCTGTGAGACATTGATGAGAACAGCTTGAAAAGTTATAAAATTTAAAAAAAGTAACTTGGTAATTCGAATCTTAGCCTAGGATCTAGCTGGATTAGTCTAGTTTTTTCAATCTCTTTGAACCTCATCTTAAAAGAATTCCCGCGGTAGCGAGAATTGAACCTCCCACCCACAGGGTTGAACCCCCCCAAACCCCCCCGTGCCAACCACTGAGGGCGGGCATCGTTTGCGTTTGAATTATAATTCTTAATTAAAATTAAGCTTTAATAATGTTAGATAATATTAATGGCTAAGCCTTAGATTTAGAACCAAGGCCCTTAAGCTAGATAGAGACAGCATCTCGATAGACACCGGGACTCTCAGACGACATGATCGCACCAAAATGGACCGCTCGACTTTCTCGACAAAGCGAAAAGCCAGAGGAGGCCAAGGAGGCCAAGGAAATAGGAAGAGGAGAGGACAGAACGAGAGGCGGGAGGCCAAGGCTCAAAAAGCGGCCGAGCGTAAGCTGGTCCAACATTTTGAAGACTCAACGACTGCTTATTTGTTCATGGCAGCGAGTAACCCTCATGAGGGAAGGCATGTAATTAGCTAGTTTAATTAAGGGAGATCCCCAGTAGATATGTTGTAAATAATCAATAATTTTGTTAATACATGATAATTTTGAGTAGTTTATGTGTCAAATCTTGCGTAATTAGGACGAGTTAGCAAGTAGTAGTTTTTTTTAGTAAAATAGGATACTCTCAGACCAAAAAGTGTGATGTCTCACAGCTCGCGCCTGGTCGCAAAACAAAAAGTTAGTTTTGAAGCGAGGCGCAAGCTGTGAACCTCATAAACTTGACCAAAACAGCTCCAAATTGACCCAATAAGGGGTCGATTCTGCCTAATTTGATGAGCCCATCATCCTTACACCATTAGTTTACCCAAATTAGACACCTTTGATCGAAATGAGACTGATGTCTCATTTCGCTCGTACCGGTCGCAAAACAAAAAGTTAGTTTTGAAGCGGGCGCAACACCTTGAGACCTCCAAACTTTGAACCTCCATAACTTGAGCTCTGAGCTCCAAATCGTCTGAAAATTGTTGCAATAGGACCATTAGATAGCCTAGAATCCATTCATGACCTCAAATTAGGCTAGAAATGTCAAACCCTAGCCCAAATTGACCAAAATTGCCCAAACCCTTGAATTGTTTTTCCAAACTGTAGTTTGTTTGTAGATAGAAGCCTACCCCATTAGTAGCTTCTTAAAGTATTGCTCTCAGCTCGAAGGCTGATACCTTACCCTAGATGGAAGTGCCCAAGAACACCCCTTTGTTATAGTCATCTAGACCTCGGCATAGCAACCCAAGTCCAACTGTTTATTACATCACCTCTGCTCATGCCAAAGGCATAAACCTTGACCTAATTCATGTCCTTCTAATAGAGTTTGACTTATATAGCCATACACATTGACCTCCCTATTGCCGGGGATACCTAGAAAGAAGCTAGAGTCTAGAACCGCCCAAGCCGCTCCAAGTGTAGAGATTGGACTCCCCCAAACCAACTTTGTTAGGACCTTAGGGTATGCCTCAAACATCATGGAGGTCTTGCAAAACAATCCTCATTTCATGCCATACCACACGTCCTAATATCCATAGACTTGTAGATTATAGATATGCCTCCAAGTAATCTTTTGCTCGAGCCACCTTGCTTGCTTATAGAGCCCAGAATGTTGTAGGAGAGCCCTTCAAGTAGACCTTAGACTCTAGGAAATACGAGCGCTGCTTTCGAAGTACGGGGCCAGAGCCACAGAAGAGCTTGAGGCGCAATTCCTTGAAGACATCAAGGTCCCAAAGATGTCTGAGACAGATAAGGAGAGGAGACCGGAAAGGCGGACCCAAGAGAGGGAAGCACAATGACAAACACCTCAACCGACAAGCGGGTAGAACAGACACCACCGGGCCTATCATCAATCTTCATCAAATGGGAAGAATATTTGGTAACCAACGGCATCAAGAATTTTCTAGGTGTCAACCTCCCGGCTATCACGACGAGGTCACATCGAAAAGAGGATCTCGACGCCCTTCACCGACTCAACGCATTATGAGTTTCAAAGGGAGGAATGCAAGGCAGCAAAATACAAAAAGGCAGGAACACGTTAGACATCGATGCGCGCTAGCATCACGAGCTAGGGTCGGGCGCATAATCTTCCGCCGAGGGGAGAAGTCATGGCAACACAGAGAGCGTATAAAAACTGGAGGGAAGACAACCCTACATTGCAGCCCAGCAGCTCAAGCGAATGTCATGCAACGCCAACGAAAAGGAGTAAATCCAAGCTAGGCAACCACAAAGCACCTAGTAAGGCTGACCAAGATGAGCTTCTAGCCCCTTGCACCAGCCAGGAGACCACGAGGGAGGAGACGATATCGGGGGAACATCTCCAACTTGAAGGCCTATATCAAAGATTAGGGGCAAGATCAAGGAGGAGAATATTCTCGCGGCGAACAAAGAATTCGGGACCCGTAAACACCTAGAAACCAAAGGAAGATCGGCTTTAATCGTCCACCAAGGAGTCGAGACTTCGAATGGATAGGATCCAAAAAGACGGAGGAGACGACTTAGCCCGGCCAGATACAAATCATGCAAAGGCAACCCGTAAGGAGCCATGGTAGGGACAATAGAGATGACCACACTTCCGGGCACCGGAGAGGCACCTCGAGAATGAAGCAAAGCCCAAGCAGCGAGTCGTCGCTTTCGGAAATTCAACCTGCGGAGGAATGCCAATGCCTGCCTACCGACCACGATCTCAGAGCTTCGAAGACATTCAAGAATGCCCAACTGCAACAACAAGGTGATCCTACTCAAGCGATCAACGGCACTGCACATCGGCAACCTTGCAACGACACACCGCATGTAGGGGCGTTGGCGATCCTCACCGCATTCCTTACGACGAACATACACATTAAGGAGGAGCATCTTTTTCAAGGGATCACATCGACAAACACTCTTCGCAATTGGCGTGACGAGCTCGGATCAGACATGAAGCTCAACAATAGTAGCAGCATCTCAAGAAATCCCGGAGTCAACCAGAACAAAGAAGATGCAGCAAAACCAAAGGGTCAAATGCGATAGGAGGAGGGGAAACCCTAAAGGAGTATAAACAATTAAGTAGATCTTCGTAGTTGTTTTGAAAAAGTCGATGAATTAAAATCCCAATGTAAATGCATATATGTCTATTGTATATCTCGGTGCTCACAGATCTGAAAGGGAGAAACATGAGTTTAGAGTCATTTTTAGGGATTTAGCGCTTAGATCAGGAAGCTCCTTCAGTTCGACTACCAAAAGAGGAAGCAAGGAAGCACAACTATAGCCCAAGATCAAAATGGAAGAGCAAGTACGAGGGAGAACGACCAGAGGCCAAGCAAACCTTCGACTCCAAACACTTCCGGAAGTGGCCTGAAGTAGAAGACAACTCGTCCACCCAATGTCAGAATAAGAGATAATACCGGTCATGTCAAGATCATCAGCGCTGCACCAGGACATCGTCAGGACGCAACACTACATCTTGTGGCAGCAGCAACACTTGACGAACTTATGACACGAGTGGCCTCAACAATAGAAGAAGGAACGCCCCGACATCAATGAGCCAACTAAGAAGGCAACATCTTGACAACCATAATTCCACCTTGTGGTAATATAGGGTGATGCGCTATGACACGTGTACTAGATGGAGATGCACTTACGAAAGGCACGGCGATGAGGAGATATGCCTTCAAGAACTAGGTGATGGCTTCGTCAGGTACTCCTACCAGTAATTAGAAGAGAAGAAGCCGATCATATCTCCGACATATGGCACGTCAAACGCCCAAGGTAGAAGCATTCGACACCTTAACGACAAGGATAGCAACTAAAGCACCTTCGGCGAAAAGAGAGTTCAAGATAATAGCCAGGCTATTCAACGACAAGAGTATATCTAAGGCAGGTACTTCTTCAACGCAAGGGTCAAGCTGCGCAGAGATAAGGATCCATCATCCCAACAACGGAGCCATCAGGGAGGAGAGTCATGATGCCTTACTTGCCAAAGAGACCGAAATGCATAGAAGGACAAAGGTCAGGAACTGAAAGATGGAGAAGTGCTAGCAACCGACTTCTTCCACGAGCTTCCCAGAGGCAACAGGAGGATCAAAACTGACGAGCACAATCAAAGTCACCGGAGGGTACCTCAAGACAAGAAGACGGCATAGCACTGTGGAACGTGACAACGTCCAAGCCAGGTGATCGAGGGGATCAAACGAAGAAGTTTGGAAGCTCGATGGAGAACCAACTAGGTGAGGCGAGCCGATGACTTGCACGCGGCCTTGCATGCAACTTGGTGAACCCAAGGATGAACGATTCAAAGAACAAGCTAGAAGAGAACAACTCCGGAGGAGTATAGCCAAAGGAATCGCGCAGACGGCCCTCAAGAGACGCCTTCAAAATAGCTTCAAGTATCATGAAGGGGGAACACTTATTGCGAAAACGGGATCAAGAAGCGGTGAAATGTCGAAGCATCAACGACAAGCACACCTTAGTTAGAATGTGATGCAAAGCGGTTGTGCCATAGCCGACAAACATCGGAGGGCCCAAGTATATCAACAAGTTACCCCGGAGTACGAGCCGACGTACAAATAGAAGGATATAGATCATCAACACCATTGCGCCGGGAGGAACACTGATGACATTGCCAAGGAGTAGGTGTGCAACTTGAAGGGAGGCACAAGGGAGACCTAATAGCTCTAGTAGTAATTGTAACTATGTAAGCTATATGTTTTGCATGTATAGTTCCCTTGTTATTCCTTCCCTCCCATAGCGTAACAGATCAAAGGAAGAGATGTCATGCAAGTTGCAGGGGTGAAGCAATCAACACGATAACGACAACAGGACTCGACGTATGAGACATCGATGGAGTCGAAGAAACAATATCGGATACAGAGTCGTCCTTTAGCTGCCAAGACAAAAAGTTCAAGATGAAAGATCTTTTTCAATGGCGCCATCTTCAGGCTTTTGAAGAGCGGCATGGAAGATTCAAGTGATCAACTACGCCATCAAAGCCACCAGCAATGAGAGGCTTCTAACGAACAAAGTCAACCTCTACAGCAAGGAGGAGCCACCGTCAAGGAGACTGAAGTATCGAGCGACTCGGAAGAACGTTACCTTGCTACTTCAAGCAGGCAACGAGTGGATGAGCTTCTAGCAAGCTCAAGCATCTAAGGCCATGGGGCCTAGTAGGTTAATGTATGGACGGTAACATCCATATTGGGATTAGAAGGCATTTCCAGATATTCTGGCTAAAAGGATTGCCCCAATATTGAGCTAAGCGTCAAGGATTGGGAAGGAAATGCATAGGAGTAACTATAATTATACACGATTGTTAACAGACATCCAACGTATTGAAACCACTTGGTGAGATTGATCTCCTCGCTAAGAAGGAATCATTACTAGGATAATTGTTAACCATGTATAAATCTAGTACCTCCAAAGAATAATCCAACCGAAAGAAAAGAAGTAATCTAACAAGTCCGGCCAACTTGTTACGATGACATCAATTCGATTGGTAGGAATATTCCAAGAGCTAAATAACTAAGAAAGGGGGAATCTCTAGAATATAAAAGAATAATACATGCAAGGTACATCTAAAATAAGAATTATAGTAATCAAATAGTCTTTTGAGACAAAAGGAATTGTCATGATGACAAAACCTTGTGGTTTAGAATCGTTCTAACTAAGTAGGTAACCCATAGCTATATTGAAATAAATAATAACATAATATGTGTATCCATCTTAGATGGTTATATATGTTAGCTAAGGCTAGTAAATTAATGTGCTAAGTAAGAAGCATATAACCTCTTAAGGGGAGAGAATAGATATGATGTTGTGTACAACGTCATTGAAGGGGTGCAGGACCATTTTCTTTTTGAAGAAAGTGGGAGGGCTCAATCTTATGATTGAACGTACTTGCATCGAATTGACTGACCCGTAGAATAGAGTTCACTTCGGCAATGACCGGGCCGAATAGAGCGTAAGATAGATAGATAGATAGCTCGGGGGAGGCCTTCAACGCGGCGAGGCCCGGACGCAAAGAGCTATCTACACCAATGAAGTGGAGCAAAACTATGGGAGCAATGCAAACGACCAAGTCATCTCCAAATTACTCGGCCTTGGCTCAATGGGTGGATGCATTCTAGCCTAGGTAAAGGCGTCGCATGCATTATAAGCTTTAATGTGTCTTATAAATAAGTTAAATATAGATCCTAATAATTGCATGGAATTACCGCGCGATATGTATGTATCATACGGAAATAAGTTAAATAACAACGATAATGTGAGGTAGCATGTTAATTAATCCTTCGCAAGGATGCAATTCATTCCAAGGATAGCCATATGACCTTGGGGTCCTTATAAAAATAGATAGAGAATAGAATTCAAATATACTTAAGTGCATCTTAGGGATATACTTCCAAGGGTAATCGCAGACCCAAGGAAGAGAATAAGAAGCACATCTAATTCTTGTGTATGATAATTAAAACCTTGTCTATGTAACAATAGGTCTAAATCGTGGTTATTGTTCAAATAATCGCGATCTAAAAGTCATTAAATATTGCAAAGCTTAGAGTAAATATAATTGTACTATCGGAAGTAATGTATCCGATACTATGATAATGTTAATTTATAAATATTACCGTAGGGTAATTATGTTAATCACATGCATTAAAGGAGCCAAAAAAAATTGGCTCGGGCATGTCGCTTTGTGTGTAGATTAAATGCTTGTATAGTTAAGATTAATCTCGCATGCAACCCATGCTAGGTAGGGGTTGCATGCGTTGTTACCGATGATGAGACCACTACAAAGGATCTCTAGGGCGGGTGTAATGTCAATGTAGGCATGACCGCGTTTCTTTGGACGAAAGTGGAAGGTAGATTAGAAAGTCTACTGTCCCATCGAAGTAGACGACCTCGAAAAAGGAGGTCATTCAGGGAATGCATTGATAGGAAAGACACCTTTAGCCCCATATATGCTTTGATAGGAGGAAGCTATCCTTCACGCCCCCACGCGGGAAGGATATCCTCCACGCTGGGCAACTAGAGGTGTAGGCATGAGCGGCATATAGGCATATAGGCGCTGTCTCCACGGCCATAATGGAAGATTCACCCTCTTCCCTCTGTACCGGAGATTAGCCATGCATCCATGTAGATAGGTGGGGTGGTCACCATATAACCAAAATTTTATTAATAATTAAAATAGTAATAACGTGGGTTAGGACCTGCAGCCAATAGAGCTCCGGAGGGCAAGGAGGTCGAGCTCTACGAAAACTTGCAACACAAATTTAGTCATAATGTGTTGCAAGGGATGAAGAGTACCTTAGAAGTGTAAATTTTGTATGAAATTGATAAACTTTGATAAACTTAAATGTTGTGTTAAGTAAGGTTAATAATTACCTTGCGTAGATTAAGTTATGAAGTGATAAGTTAATTGGGTAATGAAATAGTACAGTAATGTCTTAAACATTACCTTAGAGTAATTCTAATAATTAAGATAGTAAGTATGTAATTATAGATATTGTAAAATTAATGCAGGATTTTTTTAAGGTCGGGACTTGCAACACAAATTTTCTTTGGAATGTGTTGCAAGGAATGAAGAGTACCTTAAATAATAATTGTATATGAAAGTGTTAAATTGTGATAAACTAAATGTTATAATAACGAGGACTAATAAGTACCTGTTTAATAGAAGTTCTGAATTGACAAGTTATTTGATAATGTAATGGCGTAATAATAATTTAATTACCTTAAGGTAATCTTAATAAATGTGTAAGTATAATAGTAGTATATCGTATGCATCAGGTTGATTGCAGGTTAGGAAGATTCCAAGGTGGGGAGACCCACGATGCTGCGGACAGCATCATTTCAAGGTGGGGAGAATGTGACGTTCCAAACGATTATCTACGGTCCCCGGGACATATCTTTGTCTTGTCTGTCTCCGCCAGCGTACCGCCACCCTCAAACCGCGATGTCTGCACGACGTGTAGCCAGGTGAGTAGCCCTAGGGGGCAACTTGCTAGGTATGTGCACTTCTTATTAATGTGCACATGCACATTTATTAAGGTGCACACATTTCCATGTAGGCACATTTGGCCACCTAGCCATTAAAGGCAAGTGGGCCCATTTCCAATTATCCCACATGCCTAAAGGGATAATTGGAAACCCTAAGTCCCAACCCTTGCCTATTTAAGTAGAAGAACCCTAACTTGCCCATTTTCGTTCCTAGGGTTTTAGAGCTCTGTTTTGGCTGCTCTATGAGTCAAAACCGCCTCCCAGACTCCGTCTGAGAGAATGGCACCATTAGTTTCCCTTGATTCGCGGTTCGATGGGATGGTCGAACTTCGGTCGAGGAGCAACTCATGGATCGGGGTATGTAGTCGATTTAATGGTCTAAACCGTTTTCCGGTCATTGTATCGAGTAGGTTTTAGCCTATTAAATCGCCTTTAGCAGCTATCTAGATCTCTAGATGAGTAGATACCGGACTCTAACTAAAGAACCCTAACTCTATGATATAGATTAGATCTTGTTCTTTAGTTCTTCCGTGATGTATATGGATGATGTATCCCTCTGTGAACTCCTTGTATTGGGAAGGGGGTAGAGACCTAAAAAGCTTGGTAGTAGATGCTCCTAGATTAGCCTCTCTAGCACACTATAGATGCGGCTTTGTGCACAAGAGCCACACCGGGTTGTGGGTGAAGGGGCGGGCCGGGCTTATAAGGAGGTTCATGTTCTCGATTCTTGAACGACCCCTCCGGTGTGTAAAGATCACCGGGGTCACCGCGTGACTAGGTCTAATGGCTTGCCACTGCGTGTGGGGCAAGGCATGGGCTCACACTCGTGAGGTGGTGAATATGACCTTCCATTGAGTTCAAGTCGAATCACAAAGGGGCCCTCTAGTCACCTTGAGTCAACATGTAGATCTCTGGTGGGAGAGATCCCTACCTGCCCCATCGGGCGGGGGAGATGCAACCCGTGATATAGCCCCCTTGGCTATGCATCCGGGCGGGCTACTGATCAGTCCCAACACTTTTCACCTACTCGCAAAGTGTGCAATGTGAGGGGCGGATGGAGTGGACAACCCAATGCCATGTTCTTATGCCGCCCAAATCCATTGCCATGAATTACATGCCCCTAATGAACTCGAGACCCAAGCCGTCCGGGCCATCCCTTTGAGTCTGAGCCTTGGGTAGGATTCCCTATGTGATGTGCTGATCTTTGTCTATGCAGATATGTGGAGGACCATCCTTCGTGATGGTCATATGATGTTGATGTATGTACTACTGACATGTATGTTTACGCTTCCGCAGCTAGGTAGGCCCTGAGGGAGACAGGGTAAAGGACCCCTTCATTCTTCCCACTGGAACTCTTCAAGGTTGCAGTGATACGTGGAGGGCCCTATATTAGCATGGAGCTGGTATGGGGGATGAACTCCTGTTTGTATACGGTGAGTGCACCGTATATGAGTAGGGGACGTCACAGTTTGGATTTGTTGGCATTTGTGCGCACGAGGCACATAATGCGGCTTAAAAGCCTTGGCGAACTTTTTGAACTTGCACCTGCTCCTATCCAGGTGCTTGGCTCTGGCATAGCCCTTCCACCAAATACGGGCAGCTCCTGTAAGGTTTGTAGTGGCAACCTTCCCTGTATCCTTTTCTGTCATTCCATAGGATTTTCCCAAACTCCTTCATCTCGTCGAGCCAGGACTCCGCATTCAGCCCACCTCTAGATTTGCCATCAAATTGGGCCAGTTTCCTATTTTTCCATATACTGGTTATGGCTGTATCAACCGTTTTACGGTACTCCTTGTCCGGGCGATGTGCATGGCCACCGGATGACACCGACGACTCGGAGGACTCAGAAGAAGCTGACTGGGAGGGGGTTGCACTGTCCCTAGAGGAGCCTCGATGACGTTTGGAACGGTGCCTCCTCAGTACGGGTGCAGGACTGGACTCAGGTACAGAAGGCTGCTGTGGTGGGGTAACGGAGGTAACTCTGGTCCATCCTCCTGGACATGCTGCGGTGGGTTGGTATTCAGCACATAAGTCTGCAACTCAACTAGTTGCCGCTTCATCAACATAAGTTCCTGCTCAGGGGTTAACCTACTGGCATTCGAGGGTGTCTGCCAGGCGGCGTTGCGTGCACCGTCTATATTGAGCATAACAAGATATGAGCAGAATTTCAACAACATCAAGTCCCACAAGAAGATCATTTTGTGTAGTACTGAAGTAAGAGTGAATAAGAGAAGACAAGAGAAAAGATTTTGATTATAAGTCAAAACAACTGTTACATTGAAGAACTTCACACTGAAGGTAGTTATCAACTTAAAGTTATATAATACAGAAGTGGATTTTATACATGGCCACTTTCTTAGTCACACTGAAACATAACAAAACAAAACTGAGGGCATCCGGACCTAGGGGTTCGCGAAAGGGTACATGATGGAATAGCGAACGCTTTCACGTACATCTCTGACGAGCTTGTAACGTGTCCAGGCCTGGACGATGACAGGCTGGTAGTCCCATGTGGGGCTAATAATAAGGAGATTGAAAAGCCTAAGATTTGCCATAAGTGGTCGTTGGCATCCTCGAAAGCTTCGTGCCTGGACATACTCCAATAGTCCCATGTGCGGCGAAGGGTCTGTTTCAGGTCGTCAAAGGCCCGTTCTCTGAGGATGTTAACTACCTCCATACCCTTGTCTGGATCATAAGGCTCTTCCGGCTCTTCGGGTTCATCCATCTCATAGTCATCCTCTCGTTCCGGGTACTCCCCATATCTTTGGCCGTAATCTTGTTCGGGAGGCCCTTGATCATCCCTTCTTATCTGGTCGGTGATCCTCTCTTCGTACTCCTCGAGTGTCTCTTCTGCAAGACGACAGGAGTAAATATATATACATTGAACAATTCGTCTACACTCCAACTTTAAGGAAGAGAATTAAACATTGAAGAGAAAAGACAATTCAATGGTTTTCAATAGTACAAGACGATACAAGGAAATACCCTGAATATATAAAAGAGTACATAGATTATGTGATGGCCCATTAAAGGTAATGGCAAATCAAAAATTACTTAAAACTAGATATAATTGTCTGCTTAAAACTAGAACTAAGAGGTCGACCCTTCAACATCCTGTGCTTGGGTGTCAAACTCAGGCTCTGGTCGATGCTGCAGGAGTAGCACACTTAGGATTAACTGATGAGGCAGATGATGAAGCTATCTCTGGAGGGACATTGGTAGCCAATGGCGCTGCAACCAGCAGACTCATGTTCATCCAAGAACCAATCTCATGGTCAAACACTGCAATGGCGAGATCACGATTCACTAGGATGACCTGCTCAAGGTTAGGAGCTAACTTCTTATGGCCGGCTGTGGTTGAAAGTGCCCTAAGTGCCCAAACAGCCGCCTCTGCTTCAGGTGCAATTGCCTTAGCAAAGAAGAGAACCTGTCTGCTTGTAAAAGCCGACAAGAAGAAGCGGGTAATATGGCATTTCAACCCCTGAACCGTGGGATGGGTTGAAGAGGCCAACTCAGACTCCAAGTTCTGGGGCAGTTCCTCTTCCATGGCAAAATCCTTCCCCTCCTGAGCATACTGGTTCTCATCACATAAATCCTCCATGGTTGGGTCGTCTTCAATCTTGACGATGACGTCATTGATGTTGGGCACATGTGGCCCCGTAGCCTGAAAAACCGATTCAGGAATTGAAGATGGAGTACCCTGGATCATTAACTGGCGTAAGGATAGCAGTGTGCTGATAGGCTCAATATCAAGAGGCTGATAGTTGAGCAGTTGGTGTATCTCCGGCACATAGACGGGACGAGAATAATCAATGAAGTCATGCTGACCCTGACAGTACTCGGCCAGCTCATAGAGAAGATGAGCCGTCTTTTGCTTGCCCTTGTTGGCGATATGCTGATACGCCCACTGAATGTCGCTCAGCAGCAAATAATCTTGATCCCCAATCTTGATGGTAGAAAGCAAACTTAAGCCGACAAGGGCTTGGCCCTTACTACGGGGTAAAGGCTTCTGTTTGGCCAATTCCTTCCATCTGACAAAATCGGCATAGCTTATCTGCTCATCCTCCTCAGGATCTGGAGAAAGTGGGGTCTTGGCTTGCTCTAAAGCCGTGTCAGTACCGTCAACATACCTGTCCATAATAAGAGCAAGGGCAAACTGGGCGTCAAAGTACAGCCCATTAGAGCCACAGTCAATAATGGGGGCGTGCTTAGCACGTCGGAGAATGCCCTTAAGAATATCATAATTGTGGCGATCATCCCCAAACATGTGCTCTAAGATATCCCTGTGAAGATAGGGTTGAGGCGGCTCCCCGAAAAACTCTGCCTCGGGCAGGATTTCCTCATCATAAAACTCTAGGAAGGTCGCATAGTCAGGGTGTGCGCGCATGTTGTCGATGAGGTCGACTGTACACTGCAACATGGGGTCCAAGAGAGGGTAGGGAACCTGAGGATCCCATTGCTCGCCTCCCATGTACCATGCTAGGCGCCCAGCGTAATCCATTGCTGCAGACGGCAGATGGGAGGAGGAAGAAAACGAAAAGAGTAAGAAATAATGAAACCCTAAAAGGAATGTCAGTTTTAAAGTTTCTGGGCACGACGTTCGAGGCGCCAGCTCATTATTGCTGTTATATTTTATATTTATTTATTTAATTATTTCTCTTTTTTTTTTTCTAATATGCGTACATAAAGAAAAGAAATCATACACCGCCTAATAAGTCAAAACAAGATTTGTATTAATATACAACAAAATTACATAGATACAAGAATGGTGTTTTTCATAATCATGGCCGTTCCACACGGATCCGGCGTGCTAGCTGAAGATCTTTTGTCATAATCGTCACTCTCTTGGCATGGATTGCACATAAATTAGCATCGCCGAAGAGGGCCACCAAATAGGCCTCGGCTGCCTCCTGGAGTGCTAAAATGGCGTGAGTCTGAAACCGTAGATCTGTTTTAAATTCCTGAGCAATCTCTCGGACCAGACGCTGGAAAGGAAGTTTCCGTAGCAGAAACTCGGTGGATTTCTGGTACTTCCTTATTTCCCTAAGTGCCACGGTGCCAGGCTTATAACGATGCCTCCTCTTAGGCTGGGGTAGAGCTCCAGGAATAGTTTTCCCTGCTATCCTCGGATGCTTGGCCTTTCGGATGATCTCATCTCGCCGGTTATCCCCTGCAGCCTTAGCAATACTACCCCGAGCCTTGAGTTGGTCCTTATACTGAGCACCCGATTTACGGGGTGTCTTCTTCAGTTTTCGGCGAGGAACACGAACTTCTGGAGGTGGCTGGTCTTGCCTGTGCCGTTCTTCCTCTTCTTTCCTCAACCGCTCCTTTACTGCTTCTGTTGCTTCTCTTGCCCTCTGCTCTTCATCCTGCATTCTCTTCAGGGCTTGCTCTTGTTCTACCTGCTGTTGATGGATAGTATCCTCCCGAAGCTTAGCAGCCTCCTCTGTCAATTGCGTTGCCCTCTGTGATTGCGCCAGGAGGGCGGCTTGCTCCTCGGCCCGCTTTTCCCTGGCTATTCTAATATCCGTTCTTCTTGTAAGCTCCAGGAAGTAGCGTGGAGGGTTGGCCTGCATGTCCCGCTCAACAGCCCGCTGGAACTGGTCCGTGAAGAATGAGGGTGTTCCAGCTTCCCAGATAATACGGTTAGTCTCCTCTTCATATGAAAAAGTTGGGAGGGTATAGGATCCCCCATTGATGCTTGTCGTTGATGCTTCGACATTTCAGTCTGCTTCTTGATCCTGTTCTCGGCAATAAGTGTTCCCCCCTTCATGATACTTGAAGCTATTTGAAGGCGTCTCTTGAGGCTGTGCGCGATTCCTTTGGCTATACTCCTCTGGAGTTGTTCTCTTCTGCAGTTGTTCTTTGAATCGTTCATCCTTGGGTTCACCAAGTTGCATGCAAGGCCGCGTGCAAGTCATCGGCTCGCCTCACCTAGTTGGTTCTCCATCGAGCTTCCAAACTTCTTCGTTTGATCCCCTCGATCACCTGGCTTGGACGTTGTCACGTTCCACAGTGCTATGCCGTCTTCTTGTCTTGAGGTACCCTCCGGTGACTTTGATTGTGCTCGTCAGTTTTGATCCTCCTGTTGCCTCTGGGAAGCTCGTGGAAGAAGTCGGTTGCTAGCACTTCTCCATCTTTCAGTTCCTGACCTTTGTCCTTCTATGCATTTCGGTCTCTTTGGCAAGTAAGGCATCATGACTCTCCCTCCCTGATGGCTCGTTGTTGGGATGATGGATCCTTATCTCTGCAGCTTGACCCTTCGTTGAAGAAGTACCTGCCTTAGATATACTCTTGTCGTTGAATAGCCTGGCTATTATCTTGAACTCTCTTTTCGCCGAAGGTGCTTTAGTTGCTATCCTTGTCGTTAAGGTGTCGAATGCTTCTACCTTGGGCGTTTGGCGTGCCATATGTCGGGAGATATGATCGGCTTCTTCTCTTCTAATTCTTGGTAGGAGTACCGTGAAGCCATCACCTAGTTCTTGAAGGCATATCTCCTCATCGCCCGTGCCTTTCGTAAGTGCATCTCCATCTAGTACACGTGTCATAGCGCATCACCCTATATTACCACAAGGTGGAATTATGGTTGTCAAGATGTTGCCTTCTTAGTTGGCTCATTGATGTCGGGGCGTTCCTTCTTCTATTGTTGAGGCCACTCGTGTCATAAGTTCGTCAAGTGTTGCTGCTGCCACAAGATGTAGTGTTGCGTCCTGACGATGTCACGGTGCGGCACATGATCTTGACATGACCGGTATTATCTCTTATTCTGACATTGGGTGGACGAGTTGTCTTCTACTTCAGGCCACTTCCGGAAGTGTTTGGAGTCGAAGGTTTGCTTGGCCTCTGGTCGTTCTCCCTCGTACTTGCTCTTCCATTTTGATCTTGGGCTATAGTTGTGCTTCCTTGCTTCCTCTTTTGGTAGTCGAACTGAAGGAGCTTCCTGATCTAAGCGCTAAATCCCTAAAAATGACTCTAAACTCATGTTTCTCCACTGTATCTGTGAGCACCCGAGATATACAATAGACATATATGCATTTACATTGGGATTTTAATTCATCGACTTTTTCAAAACAACTACGAAGATCTACTTAATTGTTTATACTCCTTTAGGGTTTCCCCTCCTCCTATCGCATTTGACCCTTTGGTTTTGCTGCATCTTCTTTGTTCTGGTTGACTCCGGGATTTCTTGAGATGCTGCTACTATTGTTGAGCTTCATGTCTGATCCGAGCTCGTCACGCCAATTGCGAAGAGTGTTTGTCGATGTGATCCCTTGAAAAAGATGCTCCTCCTTAATGTGTATGTTCGTCGTAAGGAATGCGGTGATCGCTCAACGTCCCTACATGCGGTGTGTCGTTGCAAGGTTGCCGATGTGCAGTGCCGTTGATCGCTTGAGTAGGATCACCTTGTTGTTGCAGTTGGGCATTCTTGAATGTCTTCGAAGCTCTGAGATCGTGGTCGGTAGGCAGGCATTGGCATTCCTCCGCAGGTTGAATTTCTGAGTGCGACTCCTGTTGCTTGGGCTTTGCTTCATTCTGAGGTGCCTCTCCTGTGCCTGGAAGTGTGGTCATCTCTATTGTCCCTACCATGGCTCCTTCTGGTTGCCTTTGCATGATTTGTATCTGCTGGCTAAGTCGTCTCCTCCGTCTTTTGGATCCTATCCATTCGAGTCTCGCACTCCTTGGCTGACGTATTAAAGCCGATCTTCCTTTGGTTTCTAGGTGTTTCTGGGTCCCGAATTCTTTGTTCGCACAGAATATTCTCCTCCTTGATCTTGCCCCTAATGCTGATATAGGCCTTCAAGTTGGAGATGTTCCCTGATATGCGTCTCCTCCCCTCGTGGTCTCCTGCTGGTGCAAGGGGGCTAGAAGCTCATCTTGGTCAGCCTTACTAGGTGCTTTGTGGTTGCCTAGCTTGGTTACTCCTTTCGTTGACGTTGCATGACATTAAGCTGAGCTGCTGGGCTGCAATGTCGTGGTTGTCTTCCCTCCGGTTTTTATACGCTCCTGTGTTGCCATGACTTCTCCCCTCGACGGAAGATTATGCCTTCTGACCCTAGCTCGTGATGCTAACGCGGCATCGATGTCTAACGTGTTCCTGCACCTGTATTTTGCTGCCTTGCATTCCTCCCTTTGAAACTCATGTGCGTTGAGTCGGTGAAGGCGTCGAGATCCTCTTTCTGATGTGACCTCGTCGTGATAGCCGGGAGGTTGACACCTAGAAAATTCTTGATGCCGTTGGTTACCAAATATTCTTCCCATTTGATGAAGATTGATGATAGGCCGGTGGTGTCCTGTTCTACCCGTTTGTCGGTTGAGGTGTTTGTCATTGTGCTTCCCTCTCTTGGGTCTGCCTTTCCGGTCTCCTCTCCTTATCTGTCTGTACATCGGCTGGGACCTTGATGTCTTCAAGGAATTGCGCCTCAAGCTCTTCTCCCAGGCTCGCCCCGTGCTTCAAAGCAAAGCTTCGTATTTCCTAGAGTCTAAGGTCTACTTGAAGGGCTCTCCTACAACATTCTGGGCTCTATAAGCAAGCAAGGTGGCTCGAGCAGCATTACTGGAGGCATATCTATAATCTACAAGTCTATGGATATTAGGACGTGTGGTATGGCATGAAATGAGGATTGTTTTGCAAGACCTCCATGATGTTTGAGGCATACCCTAAGGTCCTAACAAAGTTGGTTTGGGGGAGTCCAATCTCTACACTTGGAGCGGCTTGGGCGGTTCTAGACTCTAGCTTCTTTCTAGGTATCCTGGCAATAGGGAGTGTCAATGTGGCGGCTATATAAGTCAAACTCTATTAGAAGGACACAGAATTAGGTCAAGGTTTATGCCTTTGGCATGAGCAGAGGTGATGTCTTAACAGTTGGACTTGGGTTGCTATCTTTGAGGTCTAGATGACTATAACAAAGGGGTGTTCTTGGGCACTTCCATCTAGGAGTAAGGTATCAGCTTCGAGCTGAGAGCAATACTTCATGAGCTACTAATGGGGTAGGCTTCTATCTACAAACAAACTACAGGTTTGGAAAAACAATTCAAGGGTTTGGGCAATTTTGGTCAATTTGGGCTAGGGTTTGACATTTCTAGCCTAATTTGAGGTCATGAATGGATTCTAGGCTATCTAATGGTCCTATTGCAACAATTTTCAAACGATTTGGAGCTCAGTAGCTCAAGTTATGGAGGTTCAAAGTTTGGAGGTCTCACGTGGTTGCGCCTCGCTTCAAAACTAACTTTTTGTTTTGCGACCGGTAGCCGCGCGAATGTGAGACATCGATCTCATTTCGATCAAAGGTGTCTAATTTGGGTAAACTAATGGTGTAAGGATGATGGGCTCATCAAATTAGGCAGAATCGACCCCTTATTGGGTCAATTTGGAGCTGTTTTGGTCAAGTTTGGGCGAGGTCTCACAGCTTGCGCCTCGCTTCAAAACTAACTTTTTGTTTTGCGACCAGGCGCGAGCTGTGAGACATCACACTTTTTGGTCTGAGAGTATCCTATTTTACTAAAATAAAAACTACTACTTGCTAACTCGTCCTAATTAAGCAAGATTTGACACATAAACTACTCAAAATTATCATGTATTAACAAAATTATTGATTATTTACAACATATCTACTGGGGATCTCCCTTAATTAAACTAGCTAATTACATGCCTTCCCTCATGAGGGTTACTCGCTTCGCATGAACAGCGCAGGCTGTTGAGTCTTCAAAATGTTGGACCAGCTTCTGCTCTGCTGCTTTTTGAGCCTTGGCCTCCCGCTCTCGTTCTGTCCTCTCCTCTTCCTATTTCCTTCGGCCTCCTTGGCCTCTGGCTGTTTCGCCTTGTCGAGAAAGTCGAGCGGTCTGTTTGGTGCGCATCATGTCGATCGGAGTCCTGGTGTCTATCGAGATGCTGTCTCTATCTAGCTTAAGGGCCTTGGTTCTAAATCTAAGGCTTAGCCATTAATATTATCTAACATTATTAAAGCTTAATTTTAATTAAGAATTATAATTCAAACGCAAACGATGCCCGCCCTCAGTGGTTGGCACGGGGGGGTTTGGGGGGGTTCAACCCTGTGGGTGGGAGGTTCAATTCTCGCTACCGCGGGAATTCTTTTAAGATGAGGTTCAAAGAGATTGAAAAAACTAGACTAATCCAGCTAGATCCTAGGCTAAGATTCGAATTACCAAGTTACTTTTTTAAATTTTATAACTTTTCAAGCTGTTCTCATCAATGTCTCACAGCTTGCGCCTCGTCGCAAAACTAAAGTTTAGTTATTGAACCAGGCGCGAGCTGTGAGACCACCTTACCCCAGGCGCGAGCTGTGAGACCACCTTACCTGGCTCATTCTTTTTAGTTTTATTAAGTTCCAATTCGCCTAACTGTGCTAATATTAAATTCCAATCCACTTAACTGTTACTAGCTTAGCATAAACTACAAAAATGAGAAAAAAATTTCCCACTTTCCGAGGTTCGAGGATCCTATCAAGTTAGTACTACTGGGAGCATGGCCAGTGCTTTGCTCTTGGTCTCCAAGAACATTGCTCTGATACCACTGTGACGTCCCCTACTCATATACGGTGCACTCACCGGTATACAAACAGAGTTCATCCCCATACCAGCTCCATGCTAATATAGGGCCCTCCACGTATCACCGCAACCTTGAAGAGTTCCATTACCGGGAAGAATGAAGGGGTCCTTTACCTGTCCCCCCCGGGGCCTACCTAGTGCGAAGCGTAAACATACATGTCGTAGTACATACATCAACATCATATGACCATCACGAAGGATGGTCCTCCACATATCTGCATAGACAAAGATCAAAGACATCACATAGGGAATCCTACCCAAGGCTCGGGACTCAAAGGGATGACCGACGGCTTGGGTCTCCGTGAGTTCATTGCGGGCATGAATTCATGGCAATGGATTTGGTGGCATAAGAACATGGCATTGGGTTGTCCACTCCATCCGCCCCTCCCTGTGCACACTTTGCGGTAGGCTGAAAAGTGTTGGGACTGGATCAGTAGCCACGGATGCATAGCCAAGGGGCTATATCTGGGTTGCATCTCCCGATTCCGATGGGGCGGTAGGGATCTCTCCCACCGAGATCTACATGCCGACTCAAGGTGACTAGAGGGCCCTTTGCCCGTGTTCGACTTGAACTCAATGGAAGGTCATATTCACCACCTCACGAGTGTCGAGCCCATGCCTTGCCCACACGCAGCGTGGCAAGCCATTAGACCTAGTCACGGTGACCCCGCGAGTCTTTACACACGGAGGGGGGGTTCAAGAATCGAACATGAACCTCCTTATAAGCCCGGTCGGCCCCTTCACCCACAACCAGGTGTGGCTCTTGTGCCGCAGGGCATCTATAGTGTGCTAGAGAGGCTAATCTAGGAGCATCTACTACCAAGCTTTAGGTCTCTACCCCCTTCCCAATACAAGGAGTTCACGGGGGATACATCATCCATATACATCACGTAAGAACTAAAGAACAAGATCTAATCTATATCATAGAGTTAGGTTCTTTAGTTAGAGTCTGGTATCTACTCATCTAGAGATCTAGATAGCTGCTAAAGGCGCATTTAATAGGCTAAACCCTCTTGATACAATGACCGGAAAACGGTTTAGACCATTAAATCGACTACATACCCCAAATCCATGAGTTGCTCCTCGACTGAAGTTCGACCATCCCTCTTGACTGCTTTCGAATCAAGGGAAACTAATGGTGCCATTCTCTCCAGGGCCAGTCCGGGAGGCGGTTTTGACTCATAGAGCAGCCAAAACAGGCTCTAAAACCCTAGGAACGAAAATGGGCAAGTTAGGGTTCTTCTACTTAAATAGGCAAGGGTTGGGACTTAGGGTTTCCAATTATCCCTTTAGGCATGTGGGATAATTGGAAATGGGCCCACTTGCCTTTAATGGCTAGGTGGCCAAATGTGCCTACATGGAAATGTGTGCACCTTAATAAATGTGCATGTGCACATTAATAAGAAGTGCACATACCTAGCAAGTTGCCCCCTAGGGCTACTCACCTGGCTACACGCCTGCGTCATACCGCCGGTTTGAGTGGCGTGTAATGCGGCGTGACGAAGACGATGCAAGATATGTCCCGGGACCGTATAATCGTCTTTGAACGTCACACAAACCTTCTACAGGTTAGAGCAGAAGGGGATGTCAGTTCAGGCCTACACTGATGAATTCATGCTCTGAGGTCAGATGCGTTACCGGGATGAATGAAAAGAGGGTGGTGGAGGGCTACATTGAAGGGTTGGCCCCCTCCATTAAACGAATGGTTAAGGCCATAGACCCAAAATCAGTTGTAGAAGCGGAGGCTAAGGCATTAAGCCTCGAGGAGGATACACCAAGGAACCAGTATCCGCGTCCTGCTTCTTACTCGCAGCCACGGCCTTCCACACCTTACAAACCCCGCTCGCCAAGTCCGGCGCCCTCTCAACAGAACTCTTATGGCCGCCAGGAAAAGAAAGTCACCTTCAGCACGCCCGAAAAGCAGAACAATGTTGGTAAGGAAGTTCGGAACCTCTTACAGTCTATTCCTAAGGAGGCCCGAGAACAGCTCCGCCGAGATAAGGCATGCTACAGGTGTATGCGACCCGGGCACTTTATGCAGAATTGCCCTTATGTCACGCAAACTGCCCAGCTGGCTATGGCTGACCTCGATTGGGACGATCTTGAGTCAACACTACCTGCCGAGGAGGACGCTCCCGGGTATATTCATGGTGCGTCTCATATCCTTGCAGCTATAGAAACCAGCAATGCTGAAAGTTAGCCTTCTGTTATTTCCACCATAGGCCAAGTAGACAGTAAGCCTTTCATAATTTTGATGGATACGGGAAGTACACATAATTTTGCTTCTCCTAGAATGACCCAGGTATTGCAGCTTGAAACGTTGAGATCCCGACCAAAGCCAGTCACGTTAGCCAGTGGTAAGATCAGACACACTCATGGCCGCCGCATTAACCTTAAGATGCAGTTGCCAGTTGCACCAGTTGCCTTGGAATGGACATTGGCAAATATGATCTTATTGTGGGTATGGAATTTTTAGCATCTGCAAAGGCCAATATAGACTGCGAGAAACGGGAGAGGTTACCTTCAACCCGCTAATGGAGCACGATGACTATTAAAGGTGATCCATTCAACCCTATTATACGATCTATATATCCGGCGCGGTTAGAAAAGCGTTACGCAAGGAAAAGCTCCTTTGCGTCATTAGACTTGCCTCTATTGAGTCAGATGCTAAGCAGAAGCAAGTAATTGACACCTTGCCGGAAGGGATTGCTAACCTTCTTCGAGAATTTAGCGATCTTTTTCGAGATGAGATCCAGAAACTTCCTCCTTTTAGAGGGGTAGAATGTGAGATAGCTCTAGAACCGTGGTACTAAGCCTACCGGTAAGGCCCGTGCACGTATGAGTCCTCGAGTTAGCAGAGCTTAAGAAGCAACTTCAGGAGTTACTAAACCTAGGTTTCATTCGGCCTAGTGTTTCGCCTTTTGGCGCCCCTATCCTTTTTGTTAAGAAAAAGGATGGCTCCTTGAGGATGTGTATTGATTATAGGCAGCTCAATAAGCATACCATCAAGAATCGGTGCATGCGCTTTGCCTAGGGCGATGATCTAATGGACCCGGTTGCAAGGGGCTAAATATTTCTCAAAGATTGATTTACGCTCCTGGATACCATCGATAAGGATAAAGGAGGAGGACATCCATAAATCTGCTTTTAGCACTAGATATGGGCATTATGAGTTTACCGTTATGCCTTTTGGATTCACTAATGCTCCCCGCAACTTTCATGCGGTTGATGAATGGCGTCTTCCACCAATACTTGGATGATTTTGTTGTTATTTTCTTCGACGACATTCTCATCTATAGTAAAACTTTGAAGGAGCATGAGCAACATCTTAGGTTGGCCCTACAAAAGCTAAGACGCCATCAGCTCTTTGCCAAGTTCTCTAAGTGCAAGTTTGCGACTCCCAAGGTGGATTATTTGGGGCATATCATTTCAAAGAGAGGGAATTGCTACGGATCCAAAGAAAGATAGAAGCAGTAAGGGATTGGCCTATTCCGGGTAATGTTTCGGAAGTCCAGAGTTTCTTGGGACTAGCAGGATATTATAGGAAGTTTGTTAAGGATTTTGCAACGATTGCCGCACCTCTTACTGATCTCACAAAGCACGAGAAGGTGAAGGATTGGATGGAACATTGGAAAACAAAAGTCCAGGTAGGCTTCCAGAAGCTTAAGGATGCTTTAACGTCAGCACCAGTCCTCACTTTTTTGTCATAATCGTCACTCTCTTGGCATGGATTGCACATAAATTAGCATCGCCGAAGAGGGCCACCAAATAGGCCTCGGCTGCCTCCTGGAGTGCTAAAATGGCGTGAGTCTGAAACCGTAGATCTGTTTTAAATTCCTGAGCAATCTCTCGGACCAGACGCTGGAAAGGAAGTTTCCGTAGCAGAAACTCGGTGGATTTCTGGTACTTCCTTATTTCCCTAAGTGCCACGGTGCCAGGCTTATAACGATGCCTCCTCTTAGGCTGGGGTAGAGCTCCAGGAATAGTTTTCCCTGCTATCCTCGGATGCTTGGCCTTTCGGATGATCTCATCTCGCCGGTTATCCCCTGCAGCCTTAGCAATACTACCCCGAGCCTTGAGTTGGTCCTTATACTGAGCACCCGATTTACGGGGTGTCTTCTTCAGTTTTCGGCGAGGAACACGAACTTCTTGAGGTGGCTGGTCTTGCCTGTGCCGTTTCCTCAACTGCTCCTTTACTGCTTCTGTTGCTTCTCTTGCCCTCTGCTCTGCTTCATCCTGCATTCTCTTCAGGGCTTGCTCTTGTTCTACCTGCTGTTGATGGATAGTATCCTCCCGAAGCTTAGCGACCTCCTCTGTCAATTCGCGTTGCCCTCCTCGTGATTAGCGCCGGGGAGGCGGCTTGCTCCTCGGCCAGCTTTTCCACGGCTATTCTAATATCCGTTCTTCTTGTAAGCTCGAAGTAAGCGTGGAGGGTTGGCTTTGCATGTCCCGCTCAACAGCCCACTGAACTGGTCCGTGAAGAATGAGGGTGTTCCAAAGCTTCCCGGATAATCTGGTTTAGTCTCCTCTTCATATGAAAAAGTTGGGAGGGTATAGGATCCCCATCAAAGAGGCACATCCGTTTCCCGGTAGCGGTACCACGGCCGGGTCATCCGATGCTAGCCAATTGTAGGTCCGCCTCTTGGGCCATTTGCAGGCTGTTTTGGGCCTGCGTTTGTAAAACCTCTTCTTCACTTGTTCATCCCCTCACGGCGGAAAGAACCGTGCATACTACGGACACCATCTTCTGTTCAACCACAATGCGGTCTCTCGGATGGCGTTGAGCTTAAATACAAAACGCTCATTATAGCGGAAAGAGCGGGTATGGTATTCTCGACTCCTTCAGAAAACGTTTAACAAAATATTCCAGTATCTCCTCAGTTTTTGCCTCCGCTTCTGGCGATGGGTTTTGTCGTGGCAGCAGTTCGGCCATTAAAAACTCTATGGGAGTTTGAGAATGACGGGGCTTAAGCTTGTATACTTGCTTGACTGCCTCCATCCTTAAAAAGTAGGCGCTGGTGGGCGCTGGGCAGGCGCTTGGGGGAGAAAGGTATGGGATGAGGTTTGGCTATGGCAGAGAAAAACTTCCAGTTCCGGCGGCTATGGTGGCTAGGCGGAGCTCAAGGAAGCACTAGGCGTTTTTAAAAAAAATGAAGAAGAAGTTACCTTTTGACTAAATCTGAAACTTTAACCCTAAAAAAATTTTAAAAGGAAAAAGTGGCGGAACACGTTTGTCGAGGTGGCGGGCACCCCCTACCTCGACGTTGTTATTGGCGCCCAGTATCCCAGGGTACCCCGCCTTAGGCCACTTAGGGTTTTTTTTTTTTTTTTTTAAGGTGGAAAAAGTGGCGGAACACGTTTGTCGAGGTGGCGGGCACCCCCTACCTCGACGTTGCTTTCGGGCGCCGGGTTCTGCCGGTACCCCCCCACTTAGGGTTTTTTTTTTAAAGTGGCGGGCACCCCCTACCTCGAGGTCGCCACCGTCGCCAGAAACACCCGGGTACCCCCTGCCCGCCACTTAGGGTTAGGGTTTCGCGCCGGGCACACGTACCATTATTCCACTTAACCCACGTTAAAGCAATCATGACGGCATCTACTACACCACCCAAATCTTGTACTACTCCAAAATCCTCACTCACTAGCTACGATCTAACGAGTTAGTATGTGGCCAGTGCAATAGTTTGGCTTCCCAGAACCATGCTCTGATACCACTGTGACGCTCCCTGAATATATACGACCCCCGGCCGTATACATACGGGGACTTTCCCCTCCCATGGCGACCATATCGCCACGAGAGCCCCTCCGTCTATCCCGGCCATCTATAGAGAGATGCCCGAGTGAAGGACACACCGGAGTCATTCATTCGCCCACGCCTTGGGACTCCTACGTCGCGGAAGCGTGAATACATGTTAGCACACAGCATAAATCATATATAAATAACCACCACGAAGGGTGGCGCATCCATCCAAATACCAACGGCAAAGAATATGCATCTAAACTAAGAAACACCCCAAACCCCAGGTTCTACCCGGGTTCAGACTCCTGTGAGGATAGACTGACGGCTCGGCCTCAAGAGATCAGCGACATGAGGTATAACTTTGGCGTTATCGGGCATAGAACATCGGCTAGGGTTGTCCACTCCATCCGCCCCTCACATTGCACACTTTGCGGATGGGTCGATTCACGCTATGGCTTCGCTATAGCCTTCCTGAGTCGCAGCTCGAGGTATCACCACTGGAGCCTACTCCGGGGTTCATGGCGCCCGGTCCGATGAGGCAGGTCGAGGGAAGCGTCCCTTCCGGATCCGCAATGGTTCCATGGGTGAGCTAGAGAATACGTGCCGCATCAGCGACCCCCGCATTCATACCCGACTTACTCACCCTAAATCTACTCAAAGTGCAAGATGCTCCATACGGATCACACCTCTACACCCAGGGAGTGTCATGCCCATACCCGGCCCTTTACGTGACCGGCTATCAGGCCTAGCCCACTGTAGGAGTCTCAGGAGCCTTTTATGTTCGTGCAAGACCCCACCCCCACTTCACCACTGCGTCCCTTCTTTGGTGCTAAGCCAATCCATAGCATCTATGACCCGGTGGTCCCTTGTACACAGGCCGCATCTAATGGGATAATACAGGGCTCTATCTAGGAGCATACTACAATAAATGGGCTCAGAGGTCTCTACCCCCCGTAATTCCCCCATTTCAAGAGTAATACTATGCAAAGAACTATCAATCCATCCTTTAAGAGCAAGACCAGAATCAGAAATAAAGAGAACTCACCTTTACAATCAAGGGTTAGTTCCTACAAGTAAAGCACAGAGAGAACAGAGAAGCAAACACAACCAGTGCCCAACAGGGGCGCTACCCTAGAATTCACAAACTATACTAGCCACCCACCTGAGTTTTGGCTGGACCCGTTACCATTGGGTGCTTCCATCTCCTGGGTCGTGGTGTTCAGCTTCAGCTACACAGGTAAAAGTGCTTGGTATGGTGGCGCTCAGCTTGGCAGAGGTAGGCGCTCTGCTCCTGCTCCTTTTGGACGAATTTTTGGGAGTCAATTAGGGATAGGGATCAGGTTGACAGCCCAATTTGGAAGTCCCCATGCTGGCCAATCGATTTAGGCCAGGTGGCGCCTTCCCAAAGCATTAGTTAATCAAATTAACCCATTTAATATTAATTCTCTAAATTATAGGTTATTATCTTTAATGATTAAATTAGCATTAGGTCAACCCCCTAGGTTACAATACCCCATGGTGGCGTACCTTAAATGGGTGACGTGTCAGTATATTTATACGTTACTTTACGTATAAATATGTTACGTATACCGTATAAATACGTGGAACGTCACAGAGTCTAAGGCTGAGACTGCAGCAAGTGGTTCCAGAACCGAGGAGGTAACAAGCTCTAATAGTAGTATTCCAGCAAAGTTAATTGAAGCTAAAAGCATAATAACTGTCAAGCTTGGATCCAACATTCTGTTAAAAGTTAGAGGCATGAGTCCTAGCTCTATCTGGAAGTATTTAATCAAAACTTATGAAAACAAAACATCATCCCAGTTAGATGTATTGGTTAGAGAGCTTAGGAGCCTCAAGTATCATGACAAAGATGATGTAACTGAGTTTTTTCAGCAGTTTGATAACCTAGTAGCAGACTTGGAAGCTGCAGTAGTCACAAAAGATCACCAGATAATGACCATAGCTCGAGCTTTTTCTAACTTTGATCAATTGTCTACCCTAGTTAGAAATGTGGCTAAGAACAGGGAAGAGGCTGAACTTATGGTCAAATCTAAGCTTGAACATAAGAAGATAATCAGTGGACAAGAGGAACAATCAGAAGTACTATTTGTTGGAAAAGGAAAAGGTAAGAACACATATCAAGATAAACATAAAATAGGACCATGTTTCCATTGCAATAATTATGGACACCCAAAGAATAACTGTCCTAAACTATCAAAGGAGAATCGATGTTTTAATTGTGATGGTATTGGCCATCAAGCTGCAGATTGCCCTAGTCCTAAGAATGCTGCCAAAGGAAGAGGCAAAAATGAAATCAGAGGAAATTTCAGGGGCAGGTTTAACAGAGGAAGAGGAAGGGGAAGACATGTTAGTTCTACAAACTTGGCAAAGGAGGCTAGCAATGACAATAAAGATGAACTATGAAAATGCAGAGGTGAGTCCTAAACTGATTCAAACCTTATCTATACATAATGAAACTAAAAAGGGTAATGATATGCTTGTGTTAGATTCAGGAGCTGAGAGATGCGTGATTAAGCAAGCAAAGTTGTTGAAAGAAAGGACCAAAAGTAACTCAAGCTTTATACAACTAGGAGATGGAAATTTGCAGCAAGTAGAAGAAAGTGGGATGCTAGAAATATTTGATTTGGCTGGAAAACCTGTAGAACTCAAGAATGTCCTATTTGTTCCTTCAATCATTAGAAATTTAATCTCTGTCAGTCAGTTAGTGGATATGGGATACAAAGTCTGTTTTGAACAGACTCATTGTAAGATTTTTCAAGGAAACGAATTAAAGTTTTTGGCCAAGAGAATTGGGGAGTTGTTTGCTTTAGATAAGACAGACATTAGCTTAGTAAATATGGCCAAAATAACTTGCATCAGATAATGGCATGAACGGTTGAGTCATACTCATTTTAAACAATATACATTACATGGTAAAACACAAAATGATTATTGCAGAGGAAAGAGGTGATGAAAAATATGTATGTGAAGTTGCATGCTAGGGAAGCATACAAGACTGAAATTTAGAAAATCAACAAAAAGGGCAAGAGGAATTCTTGATCTGATACACACGGATTTGTGTGGGCCAATTAATGTGAGCATGACTGGCAAAAGATTCTTTATCACATTTATAGATGATTACTCAAGGAAAACTAAATGTTATATCCTTAGACATAAAGATCAAGCATTTGCTGCTTATAAACAGTTTGAACAGGAAGTTGAAAGATAAACAGGGCGAAAAATAAAATGCATTAGGCCCGATAGAGGAGGTGAATTCTTATCTGATGAATTTAAAAAGTATTGCAGGGATAAAGGAATTAAGAGACAACTAACTTGACACAACAAAATCGGATTGCAGAAAGAAAGAATAGAACACTTCTGGATGCAGTTCGATCTATGTTAAAACAATCAGGTATGCCAAATATATTGTGGGGTGAAGCTGTTAAAACTGTTGTATTTACTCAAAACAAATTGCCTTCTACCTCTTTAAATGGGAAAACACCTGAGGAAATGTGGAATGGAAATGTTCCTTCCTATGACAATTTTAGAATATTTGGCTGTGTGGCATATGCACATATTCCAAAGGAACTGAGGAGAAAAGTAGATGATAGGGCAGTTAAATGCTTTATGGTCGGATATGATGAACAAGCCCAAGCTTATAGACTCTTTGATGATAATAGGAGGCAAATTATTATTAGCGGAGATGTTCTTTTTTAGGAAAGCATATTATACAAAGACAAGAATAAACAAGCAAACAGAGAAGACAATGAAATACATAGTTATGGACATGATTCTTCAAACATAGAGAGCACACTTGTTGATTATGATGATGATGAGGATGACAAATCTGAGAAGCAAATGTCTGAGAATAAACAAATGCAAGAAGAACCAAATGTGATACAGAATGATGATGAAAATCAAAACTTAAGGGAAAAGAAGAAGAGAAAATCAGAAGTTGACAAGCTCAAAGAGGAATTAGACTTTAGTACAACAGAATATGGAAGGATCGAAGGAGGTAAAAGCAAAAGGTTGCAAAATGAATTGATGGATATCAACTATGTACTAGCTATCTTAGAACCTAGAACTCCTTTGAGTTATGAAGAAGCCATCAACTCAGCTGAAGCTGAAAACTGGAAGCAAGCCATGACAGAAGAGTTACAAGCCTTTGAGAGAACTAACACATATCAACTTGTTTCAAAGCCTGGACATAAGAATGTAATAGGCAGCAAATGGATTTTCAAGATAAAAACTGGAGCAAATGGAGAGCAGAAGTATAAAGCGCAGTTGGTTGCACAGGGCTTTACACAAAAAAGGTATGGATTATGATGAGACATTTTCCCCTATTGTAAAACTTACAAGTTTAAGAATTCTGCTGGCTTATGCAAATGCTAACAACCTAGAAGTGCACCACATGGATGTTAGCACTGCCTTTTTGAATGCTGGAATTGATGAAGAAGTTTACATGAAGTAAGCTCCTGGATTTGAAGTAAAAAAAGAAGGGATGGTATGGAAACTAAGGCGTGCTGTCTATGGTCTAAAACAGTCGCCACATCCGACTAATACCTATTGGATCAGTAATAAGTTTATGAATGATGGAAATATCTACATTCTAAACAAGGGAGAACAGTTTAGCATTTTAGCCCTATATGTAGATGAACAGACTTAGGAAGGTTGCAAAAGTTTCTGGGAATGGAAGTTAGTAGAAATATGAAGGAAACAAAGTTGACAATTACACAAAAGAGTAACATTGAAGGGATGCTGAAAAGGTTTAACATGCTAAATTGTAACGTGTCAAAGACACCAATAACTCCAGGACTTAAACTCTCTTCAGACATGAGCCCCAAATCTGATTTGGAGCAAGAACAAATGATAAATGTGCCCTACCGGGAATTAATTTGTTTCAATCGGTAGAAGATCTGATATAGCATTCACTGTGAGTTTATTGAGCAGGTTTTGCAACAATCCAGGACTTCAACATTGGAAAGCTGCTAAAAGAGTTCTGAGATATCTTAAATATACTGCAAATCAAGTTATGCAAATCAAGGTCTAATATATTGTAACAAAGATCTCATGTTAAAGGGATATACTGATGCAGATTGGGGAAGTGACACTGATACTAGAAAATCTACTTCTGGTTTTTGTTTAATGTTGTGAGGAGCAGCAATCACTTGGAAGAGCAAAATACAGTCGTGTGGCCATGTCTACTGCTGAAGCTGAATATAACTCTGCTACTCTAGCTGCAAAGGAAATTGTCTGGGTAAGACGCCTGCTAAATGAATTAAAGATATGTCAAACGTTGCCTACAGTTTTATATTCAGATAGTCTCAGTTGTATAGCTATTACTAAAAACCCAGTGTTGCATCAGAGAACAAAACACATAGAATTACATATTCACTTTATCAGAGACATGGTGGCAAAGGGAATAGTAACTGTTGAGCATATTAACACAAATGAACAGACTGCAGATGTACTGACTAAAGGACTTCCTGAGATCAAGTTCTCTAAGTTCAAAAATAGTTTGGGAATTATGGAAGCTCCTTGTGATAAACATGTTAAGTTTGAAGAGGAGTAATCAGAGGCACATGAATACTTGGAAACTGCCATATACGGTTGCAGATCTTTATGTGATATTTGCATGAAAGGGAATGAAGGAACTAGTCATGCAAATTCATTCATGCTTAAGTTATCAGAAGTTGAGGTTTTAGAAGAAGTTAACATGAAAGGGGAGTGTTAGAAATATTCATGTTAATTCTTGTAAAGGCTTGGTGCTATTATAATGGAAGTCATATTATATAACCATGCCGAACCAATGGTTATAAAATTGCAATGGTTGGATAAATTACATTTATAGAAAGATGTGATCGGTTAAATGCTTTGGAGCCAACACAGATTCAAATAAGGTAAGTATCTATAGCAGTACAAATGCATTCATGACCGGCCGGATCCAAGCCTAAGCGGCCGGATCTGGCCCTATAAATCGAAGGAGACTAGGTGTTTGAGAAATGGGGTCGTGCATATCTTGTGCAGAGGCTACAAGGCCTATGGTCATTAAGGTTATACTGAACTGCTAGTGATCTAAAGTTTATTGACAGTTTATTGACAATGATTGGGATTTGATAATGACTGGTTCTTGATATGAACTCATTGTGCTAGAAGAATTATTCTAGTAGTATTATCTTGGTTCTAGTTAGTCATTGCACTAAGAATAATTGATTTGTTCAATTAAATACTTTCAATGAGAAAATAGCAGAAACAAAATGGACAGATGTTATAGAAGTAGATGCATGTCTTTCTTCAAATGCAATGATGGGGGCTGCAATTGAAGTGTTTGTGCTGAGGAAGAGCAATCTAAAATGAAAATATAATAGCTGGTGGGATGCAGAATGTAAAAAAGCAAATAGAGTCAGACTTAAAATCAATGTTAGTGTCAGACATAGTCATTGTTGTCGTCAAGCATAGAGGCAGAATTAGATGTCAGCAGTAGAGTTATATGTAGCTTCAAACTAAGAGTTAGCGTTATCATCAACATTGGAGTCACATAACACTTCATGAATAACATCGACACTAGAATAGATGCCATGTATGCTCGTAACTGACGTTAAAGGCGAAGATAATTCAGAGTCATGGTACATCAGTCGCAGTGGCACACATAGTGTTAGCTATAGAGTCAGCTTGGTTGAAATGATCTAACATCATCCATAGAGTCAGTCGTAGCGGCTGAATTAGGAATTAAAGAATTAGCTGATGCATATTTGTTGCTATTAACTGCAATGCCCCATATTTTACCTCAAATATCACCCTATGGCTGACACTATTACCCTTACCAAGCTAGGGGTTCTTTCATACAATGGGCTTTATGGGAGGATTCCGGTATGGACTTGTGGTAAGTCTAGCTTGCATTAGGCTGACTGCATATGAATCTTGATAATGCAGCATTTTCTTCAACATCAAATTGATAGCCTAGTTAATCTCTCTACTATTTGTTTATATTTATCTAACACCTTTTTATTGATTATGGGTGATTTCTCAGTGCTTAAATAATACCAGCCATCAATAGGACATTAGAAACCCAAATGGCAGAAATTTATAGTGGTCATATCCCATTCTATGTTCTATGCATATTTTCTTGATTCTAATGTAAGAATAGAATAGAATAGAATAGAGTAGAGTAGAGTAGAGTAGAGTAGAATAGAGTTTTTATCGTCCACGGAGCCTATGGAGCCTATGGGACCCAATGGATATCACATATATATGGTCACCAAAAAGGTATTGCTCGTGTCCTCCCTTTTTAGCTCGTGTTTATGTGTTCTTGCTCGTATACATATATAGACTCTTGGTACATATTTTCTTCTAGTTGTATGATATAGGTTCCAGTTTTCTATGCATATTCCTCTTGTATTAAACGTGTATCTTTCCCATATGCTCAATAAGCTAAATGGAGATCAATCTTTTGGAAATATTGAAAATGTACAACTAAACTATTAGGTCGTCTAACATTGGAAGGGGGCACTTATTGTTAGGATGCCAGCTTAGAGTGTGGGTGTGAAAATATGCACTTGAATATGAACATGTACATATTTGTTAAAACTATATGTGTGTTTTGGTTTAGAACTGGGGATTTGATAGTTCAATTGTGGATATAAGTTCCACTGTATGAATTGATGGAGAAATAGTGAGACAGTTAAGTTTTTTCAGCTCGACAATGTTAGCCTTCTTCTTTTAAGCAACGTCACATGTAGTAGCTGAAACGTCATATTTGCATGCATTGGAGTTGGCAAATATTTGGTGTAACAAAGTTGGAATCCACATACGTCATCACACTCATTTGACACTCAAGCACATCATACAAACATGTTTATGAGCATCCAAGATTCCCCTAGTGGTTAGTAGGAGAGATATGACTTGGCTTCAATGGCTTCTCTTATGTTAGATGATCTCACATGTACTAGAGAACAATATAGGGCTATTTGTATAGTTCCACATCTAACTGCCTAAATCTATTCTGTTCTATTCTATTCTCGTTTGAGTCCTTTGCCTAGGGTCAATATATCTAAACTTGGGGGGAGATACACTAAGGTAGAACCTAAATTAGAAGGTTTACTTCAATAGACTTTTGAAACCTTAAGAACCTTGTTATACACCAAATCCCAAAAGATCTACCTTAATATAAATGTCAAAATGTCTACCTCAATATAAAGGCACTTTGGCATGTTTCACATGTGTCTTTGCAATTATCTTTAAGGGAAACCTCAACTTAAAAGGTACAATCTCCAAACCTTGTGACAAAATTGGCAAGGGAAGGAACCAGTGAATGCAAGACTTTGTGATATGACATGCATAACAGTTTGTGGTGCAAGACTTTGTGATATGACATGCATAATAGTTTGTGGTACCCCAATGGATTTGCTTGCCAAGACTGCTTAAAAAAAGTATATGCTTTTACGTTCGTCATACAATGTATGGCATGTTAATTACCTTAAATATAATATCGCCTTCATGATGACGAATAAAATATTTGAACAAAACAAAAGATAAGACCGTCAGTTTGGATCAAAACTTGGCCCACATTAACACACTCGACACCAGCTTTAAATAAAGTGAGAAATCACGTATAAAAGAAAGGCCTTTTATTTTTTATTTTATTATACAGTGAAAATGTTAACAAAGAAAACTTTATTGTCAACGATGATGTAAGAATTAAGTAGTACATCAATGAGCCTTGAGACACGGCCAAATCTGGGTTTTGAAAGAATTTTAGGCTGTACAAATCTAATGCTACACTGTAACTTTGAAGGTGATAAATAATGAGGGCAGATCTGTACAAAGATAACACACCTCTCAGTCCTCTTCTAACACATTCAATGCCATTTCATTCCATGCATCAACTGGGCCTGGAATGCAAAAATGCAAGCAATCTCTCTGGCCATCAGGTCGGTATATACCGGGATGTCCATCAGGTCTCAAGAATGCGCTTTGCGTGGCGTCTAAAAGCTTCATCTTAGAACCATTTGGAGCACTTCCATTTGCATATTTCTTAAACTTGCTAACTTGAATATTATGGTACTCACTTGACAACCATGGAAGTTGTATGCCCTGTGATGAGGTATATGGAACTTTCCTGTTACAGGTCCCTCCAGAAGCCCAGCTTCCATTCTCAAAATGATCAACTGTAATTGTCCTCAACATGCTGATTCCTGTATATCCTGGTAATGTAGTCACATACTTGAAAACTGTCTCAAATGCAGCCTTGAATCCATAGAAGAAGTCGTCTACTCTAGTGACATTGTCGTCTTCTGGGCAGTTTATACATCCAATCAAAGTGTTGTTTTCATAATACATGGCCTGGTTAAGAAACCAAGGTCCTGCGGAGAAAATTGCAACCTGATATTCTGGCAATGCATGCCCCCAACTTTCTTCTGGAACATCCAGATGAAGTTTCATTCTGATCTTATCCTTGTCTTCTTCTAGTGGCTCCTTTTTGTACTTCACAAGAAAAGGTGCCCAGAACTGGCTTAAGGTGAAATTGTGCGCAGGAAAATGCCATCTTGTGTCCTTATGATCCACATTTTCATGATCCTCGTTCTCAAAAACCGAGTAAGGAACTTCTACCTGGATGCCACAAAATACTGATGTTAACCATATAAAATTCATGGACTAGGCAATGATAAAATTTTACTAGGGTAAAAATGATCAAATACTGTGCTGGCAAGTAGAAGAAATGATCATTCAAATTGGCTAACCAAGAGTTTAGACTTAGTGGCATACATTTATGTGAAAATAATATTTGTGAGTTAAAAAAGTTGTACCTGAGTCAAAGTACAGAGAAGTGCCTGCATCTGAGTTCGAGCAATAGAATCCCCAACAAATGCCATTTTCTTTCCCCTCATCATATGCAGGAAGAGAATTGGATCAAACTTTTTAAGTTCACAATTATTGGGCTTCCATCTCCAGTGAAGGTAACCCCTGTCTGGCCTTCCATGCTTGAGACAATTCTGATAGGATTGAATAAAATGGCATGTTTCATTTGTATAAAGAGGACCCTCAGGATCAGGCACCCATTCGCCTTCCGCAAAATTACATTTCTCTGCAAAATGCAGGTTAAAGGTCAAACTTGAACTTAAGATATGGACATTAGAAAAAAAAATAAGGGAGGAAAAGAAGCTAAGCAGACAGTTCTAACCTTTTGGAAGTTCAAGTTCTGATGATGCTGAAACAGTTGAACTTGAATCTACTGAAGGATTTGAACTTGAATCCGTCAAAGAATTTGAACTTGAATCTGTTGCTGGTAAACTGAGATTGAGCTTGAAAGGATCACGCACAAGTGCTGAAGAATATAATGAAGGATTTGAACTTAGATCTGTAGAAGGGACATTGTTATTGAGCTTGAAAGGATCATGCAGGGGTGCATCTGAATCATAGCTTGAGTTGTTGAGAGCTGAAGCGTTTGCAGAAGAGACATGAAGATCTTGAGTGCCACATCCCATATATGCAGTAAATCCAGACAAGGAAGAGAAGAGAAAGTTTGGATGTGCCAAGGCCACACCTTTCAACTCTGTATACAGGCAGTAGAGATTGAGGACCATGAGAGCCAACATAAATGCATATAGCACAGCAAGCCGGAACAACCCTTTGAGATTCGGAACAAGCTTCTGGGGACGAAATGAAGGCAGCATAGCATCTTCCTTTCGCCGCTGCAGCATGAAAAGCCCCATTTTATCTTCTTAAATCAGCGCCTATCACATACTCCACATTCTGACAATGGCGCCTCTAATAGTGTTCTGAAGAAGGCCCATTCGCTACCATAGCCATTTTTTCTGCCATGAAGAGACCCGATTTGAACTTGTTTCTGCTGACATTTTCATCACCTAATTCCTTGAGCTTCACTATTTCACCACAGGTGGGTAAATCTATACCTAAGCTACGGGCACATTCAACTTTGAACCACAGATCGACACAGCAAAAACTCATGTATAAAATGCACAGAATAAGTTAGTTTGGTAAATCTGACACCGATCCCATGTGGGTGCTTAAGATTCGCCCTTTTGTGACCATTTGTCCTGTTCAAGTCTGAAAAAAATAGCCAAAGAAGGCGCAAGCATTTACTCTGTGTAAAGAGCTCCCTTTTTTTGATTCGTGGGTTGTGGGCACGTCTTTGATATATTCAAAATGGAAATGGGCATCTTTGCTTCTTCTAAGAAATTATGGAGTTGTTGGTACAGCAATTCGAAGAGATAATCCAGATTCGGCGTTGAAATAATCTGATTATATATCAATAATCTGGACCTGATCTGACATGCTAACGATCTCCAAAAAGATCAATGGCTTAAACTTTAGATTTTTTTTATAGACCTTGTTGCCCTCAACACCTCTTCAAAACACTAGAAAACATGAAAAATAGGCTTCTGGTATTTATAAAACAACCAAAGTCATGCTATAAAATTGAATGGAACTGGGCCAATGCGCAATATTTATATTGTGTGTGTGAATACGAAAGGGTCACGCCTACGGCGTCAACAATGTCGTATGTCACACGGCGTCCCCACTCCCACATCATCAATTGAAGGTATTTTACATCCTAGATTGCTCTTGGGGTTTGGTACACATGGAGCATTTATGAATCACCCTGGAACGAGGGTGTTATACCCTATTATAACAAACGAGGGCCGGAGGCCCGAGTTTGTTTTAGCAGGGCATAACACCCGAGTTCTAGGGTGTTATCCACCTTAACAACCTGGGCTCGGGAGTTTTATGGTGGTTTTGTAGTGGTTTTATGGTGGTTTTCATAATAAGCTAGGTGTTTATGGCCATCTGGCATAACAAACTGGATGTTTATGCACTTTTTAATAGCATAACAAACTGGATGTTTATGCACTTTTTAATGTGTTACTGGTGGATAACACCCTTGCAACCAACGGCTGAGATCTGATCTCAGCATTAAAACTTGAGAGCCAGGTTGTTAAGAAAGGGTCACGCCTACAACGTCAACAATGTCGTATGTCACACGGCGTCCCCACTCCCACGTCATCAATTGAAGGTATTTTACATCCTAGATTGCTCTTGGGGTTTGGTACACATGAATCATTTATGAATCATTTATCCATTTTAAGTTCTTATTTATTTTGGTTGCTAGATGCTGGAGGAAGAAGAGTGGCTAACAGCATTGCTTTTCTCCTTTACATGATGTACATTTCACATTTCCTCTGCCAATCTTTTAATCAACATCTTATGTATGGATTAACAACATATTTGAAATGTGGTAAACATATATTGTCAGAAATTTTAAGGCATATAAGAGCCACTCTTCTACACGTTCTTGTCTATAAGATACGTGGGGTCCCTGGTTAAAAAGGACTCTTCTGCCCAATTTTAGTCATGTTCCAATGTTGCTATGACATGTGAAAATGGATGCCTCATGGCATATCCAACACTAACTAATGTTGATGTTCCAATGCTAATGTGGATTGCAAAATTGGATGCCTCACGTGATATAGGGCATGACATGTTGGCGTGCACAGTGATTCTAGAATCTCTTAGGCACTAGGGTTTGAACCCTTATTCCTAATCATAAGATCTTCTTTATATATGACATGCCAAGACATGCCACTGGATCTAGAATCTTCTAGCTTGTATACATACTTTCGAAAGACAAGATTTGATCCATATTTATGAGTCTCATAATGTGTAGTCTGTGATGGGGATGAGAGTAGGTGATTGTAAAGCCTCAGCATGTGTTGTGTGTGTATGATAATAAATCATCATATGTCCTAAAAAGAATGCTGTCAATTAAAGTTACTAGCTGACTCACTAACTATTCTATAAGGATTTAATAACATAACAAATTTCCTGCCAAAAACATCACACTGCACTGCCAGAAGTAGAAGCATGTCGATTTTTATCCAAAACATCACATATCACCACTGCTAAATCCTTGACATCAACGCCACCGAAGTTAAACGTGCAATTAGAAAAAGTACCTCGATAATTAATAACAAACCCAATGAACCTGCCTTTGCACTCTTAGGATGTTGCTTGCTCAAACTAGCATAGAAATCTTCGTCGTATGGATCATCATCAACCTCGAAATTGTTAGCCTTCACCATCTGAATATCTGATGCAAGTGGCATGATGCAACTCCAGTCCTTCAATTCCATAACAGACGCTGAAGAATCTTTCAATTCCAAAATAGAACCTGGAGAATCCTTGACATTTTCCTTCCCAACATCTGTTACACCATCAGCTCGAAGCAGAAAAGAACTTCGACCACTCGAAGCAATATTGCAATCAACCTCCGCAAGAACTACATTAGAATTTGTTATAGCAGAGGTCTGCTTACGAACTTCAGCTGTAAAAAACCAATAATTAAAATTTGAAAAAAGATAAGAACAAAACAAATAAACAAGATGATTGTCCGAAGTTACCTACAAGCACATCCTTGTAAGAGCGTGGCGACCCGTCAGCATTACATGGCTGTCCGATTATTTCCATGCATGCATTAATCTTCAAATCTCCAGTTCTATCGTACCTAAAACATATTAAATAAACATCAAGAAAAATATACATCATGGAAAAAACAGGAAAGAAAAAAGAACTGAACTTACTTTAAAAATCCATCTATACTCTTATGCCCTGTAATTCGCATTCTAGCACTCGCAGGAGCATCGGAAGCAGCAAGACGAGTAACCAATGAAACTCTGCCAGAGTTATTACAAATCTCCGTTTCTGGACTCACAACGGAAGCCATAGTACGAAGCCACTTGCCAAATGAATTAATCCCAACGGGTGTAACTGCATACCAAGTCTGCGATACATAGAATATCAGAAAATTAACTACAAAATATAAAATACAAAAACATGTAAAAAAATCTCATCATAGTTCTGAAATTAGGGATCGGTTGCAGAAAGAAGTGACGCGCTTCATCGTCCTTCTCTTTCGCAGGTAAATGGCGAATATATTGCTTAAATGTAAGCACAAAATCCTTCTCATGCGTCCAGACTGGTTTTCTAAAGTGCTCATCGTCCAAACTTAGTGATAGTAAGACTGTAATTCTTACTGACTCTCTCCCCATATTTCACTATCTCCCCAATTTCATCTTTATCCAAACACATATCACAGTCTTTTACCTGATATAACTCCTTTGATGCCCTAATCCCAAAACCTGTCAAGATGTAATACACAAGGCGCTTGATACAACCTGAAGAATGTGAAATATGATGATCAATGTCAGAAAGAATTTTTCTCTCAAGGCTGAACGTAATAACAGGAGCCTTCTTCTTTGTTTTTTCATAATTTCCCTTCTTCCTCGACTTCTTAACCATACCAATAAAAGCCTCACGGCTCTGACAGAAAATAGCATCAGTTCTGATATTGAAAGGATGTTTGCAGACATCAGTCTCTCTAATTCGTTTCTCTTGCTCTCTTCTAACTATTCTAGCAACACCTCTAAACAAAGAGCTAAGTCTGCAAATAAAGAAAATATAAAACAAATAAATTACTTTGAATCCCCTCCCCCCTCCCCCCAAAAAAAAAAAAGCCATGAAAGTACAACTTACGTTCCAGGAGGATACAATTTCCCATTTTTCTTCTTTGCCTAAAATAACAACATAACAGAAGTAAAAAATTATGCAAATACAGAAAACATAATAAGAAATTCTGCATTGAAAAAATTACCTGAATGAGAAACTTGGTCATCATCTCGTTCAATGTCTTTAATGGCAGCTTCTCTATAGGAATATGAACCTGCTGCTTAAAGTCCTTTCTCCATGGATCAAACCTGCATCTAGCCCATGCATTAATCAATTTTGAACGATCTATTCCACCATTCAATGCCTCAGAAAGCACATTCTCATCAAGAGCCAGCCATCCATCCTTTGTGTCATACTCTTCACAATCACTCACGTTATCATCAGACAACTGTGCTAAGATCTGCTCACTTTCTTCCAAAGAAACATCATCATTTATCATGTCTAGAGAGCAGAAGTAAATGAAGGCTGTGAAAGGCCTGGATTCTGAGCCATTCTACTTAATAAAAAAAAACAGCGTCAAATAAGGATCCATCTTCAAGTAAGGTACAAGGGAATTCATACTCTGAACTCGGCCAGTAATGAAAAGCCACCAAATCACATAAAGATCACAAGGATCGGCCAAAAAATCGCCAAAGATTGGCTAAACTCAGTCGAAGAACTAAACTCCGCTCCAGAGGTCGCCAAGATCGGCCACAGATCCCTTAAGACCAAGGATAATTAAAAATCTGCCACAAATGAGAAGAAATCGGCAACTGTTAGTCCTGTGCCTCCTGGTACAGGACTATTCATGCATACGACAGACCAGGTCAAGCTCAAGGATCCTCAGTCAACCACGGGTCAGACATCCAAGGCTCCGCAGAAGACCAAGCGCCAGACCACGCAATCAAAGCCTTTGGTCATCAACAAGAGGCGCCCTTCCCAGACAAGTGACGGCCCGTCACCACCAGCGTCGGCGTCCAGCGTGATTCTAGGCACTTCAAGAGGCACCGCCAACATTCCTGCAAATCGCCTCCTTCCGTGAGTCGGCACCGAGATCGGTCAGAGTGTCTATATTGGGCCCAAGGCCATTGTACTATATATATGAGTAGAGTTTGCACATAAGTTTTTAGATGAGTTTTGAGTCTTGTCTCCTTTCAGTTTTCTCTCTATTGCGAGAGCTCATGTATTTTCATCATTGATATCAAGGAAGCTTATCATCTTTCTCACATTTGTTCTGTTTTTCTTCTCTTTCTTCTCTTCTTGCAAATCCGTGACATAGTCCCCCCCTGGACTCTCTGTTAGATCCACGGGTCCTCCACGGAGGGCTGTCTTCCAGGGAGTTCCCGAACCCGACCCCAAACAACATGCCCCTGCGAGGGTCGATTTTATCCTACTTTCTTACGTAGCCATGTCATGTCCGTAATTTCCACGCCCGGAAGAACTCCTTTCTCGACGGCCTCTCGCTTGGGCGCCATCGGCGTCGAAACTGTTTCGCGACATGTATGGATCTGCTTATGACATAGAGGGAGGCCATCTTGATCTAGGGCTCAGTCCGCGCCACCCACCCCTCGTGTCCAGTCTCGTCCCAGTTCCCCGCCCCAAGCGTGCAAACATTGCTCACAACCTCAGTCCCCTCATCACTATCAGGAGCCTTATCAGGCTCAACCTTCTCCACCGTACTTTCACACCGGAACATGCCTACATCCATCATTCTTCGGCCATACGCCTCTTCCTTATAACCATCATCTCCCCGGGGTGGGCACGGCTATCCACAGTGTCTCCTTTTAAGCCTACCGGGGAATATCCTTTCCCCACGTTTCCCCTTTGCTCTTCCTGTTTACAACCTTACAGATCTCAAAACCAATGCTCCAGCTACTTCAGTTTCTCAACCGCAGTCACCCCTTCATCAGGGTCCTTCCGGCACAATGCCACATCCACCTCAACCTCAATATCCTCACTATCTTTGTTCTGTCCTGTCCCGGCACTTTCACATCTACCTTTCGGGACTTCGAATCGACTTATCCCACCTTTGGCAACACGAAAAGGCAAACCGTTAGACCAAAGTGCTCAGGGCCACATGGAAGAATTTGAGGCTCTAGCTGTCCTAAATGGTCACGCAAGCAACCTCAACTGAAATTCCACATCTTTTCCACCACCTGCGTGGCTCTCCTCATCAATGGCTCATGTCCAACAAAAGCCATTGGAAACAAGATCGGGTCTGAAATGCGCCCGCTTTTACGTCTCATTACGGGACCACGGATGATGATCAACTTCATCTCAAGCAACTCAATGAACTTCAACAAGAGCCCACCTGAGTGCGCCTCGGATTTTGCGGGATCGACTTCACATTCTCGCTAAGTAAGCTCAAGGAGTACCCTACACGAGCCAGTTTTTGGTCCGGTTTCTCCAAGGACTTCCTCCCGCTATTCGACTCATGACCTGAATACCAAGGTCCAAAAACTTTAGAGCGGGCTATCGACCTTGTCAATCACTCCGTCAATGTTTCCTCCCGAGGCGGCTCTTCAAGAGCTCCCGCTCATTCCACCCGTCATGGTTCCACAAACGGCCGTTTCTCAAATTCAACACGCTAATCCACAAATAGCGATCAAATCGGTGCCATATTTGCAAATACCAAGGCCATTTGGCCAATGAGTGCAACTCCACCAATGGCCCGCCTCATTGCAAGCGATGCAACATGTGCAATCATGCCGCGGAAGAGTGCACTTTCGCACTCATCCCACACCGCTTCGCAAACAAAATGGTTTATCAAGTGCAAACCACACCTCGGCAACAATCGCACTATCGCCAGCCACCTCTTCAAAAAGTGCAGCCCACGCAACTCTATCGACAAGAACGGGACCAACCACGGGGGATCCAACCAACGTCCTCCTTTTGATCCTTCTAAAGCTCGGTGTTATCACTTTGTCAAGAATGGGGTCATACCACCACGGCGTGTCCTCAACTTCCACAAGTTCAGTGCGGCTTCCCGGCACAAATCGGACCACATCGGTCCGCCTCACGGCTTACCAACTCGGCTCGCTAATGGCAAACAAGGCCCGCGACCAGTTCTTAAAAAGAAGCCACCAAGAGCGCCTCGGCAATCACGCTATCAACCAGCTCCGAAGAAATCAACCTCACCGGGATCAACAAGCCCAAGAGGAAATTTTTCAGGCACTTAATCCTCCCGTCCAGCCGTCCAATTGGGTTGGTTTAGTTTCACGCCAGACCAAGGCATCACGCCCCTTGACTATTATTCAGAAGGGCACGCAATCTGCCTTTGCCGTTGACACCATTCCTCATGAGGACGAAAAAAAGGTTCACTTTGCACCTGACTTGGAAAAGCTCATGCCACATGTCATGCCCAAAGTTCGACAAAGCATTTTGAATCTCATGCAAGCTGCTGAAGGCCGCACATTGGCAAATGTTCATGCCACCACTAGAGCTCAACAAAGACAAGATACCCCTTCAACATCTCAACCTCCACGCTCTCAGACATATCCCAATATTGCAGCCGAGGTTGACTTACTCAAAGAAGTTGCTGCTTCCCTGCCACGCACTCCCGCACCAGTGGAACCAGCAGATCCTTTTTCTCATGTACCTCTTGAACTCCAAGAGGAGCGCCATCGGATGCCTTCGTTCCTCTCGGTTCGTCTTATATAGCCCACTGAGGCACTCCTTGTCGACGTGGACCAATCACACAAATCGCCAACGTGTTTGCAATGCAAGGCTGTTTCTAAAATGAGAATCTGTTCTCCCGCCGCATATCTAGCCATGGTACCTTCTGACACATTCCTTTTAATGATATCCCACTTCGAGTTGCCAGCATTGAATGCCATTCCTTCTTTTCACGCCCGTCGAACATTAATGGGTGTCCTTTGCCATCTGTCACATCCGATCTTTCTTTCACGTCTCATCCTCACCGTTCATTGCTTCTCCCTTACGTTTTTGGGACTTAGCCAAATTTTTGCCTCTCAATACCCTTCTTGGCATCTTTTGACACCTGGCACTATCAACGGTTCCAGTTTCGCACTCTTCATACCTCTTCGCCTCCAGTTGTGCGCCCTAAAACAAACCTTTTCGTTCCTCTGCGCCTTTGTCCTCCGTGCTCGACTTTCGTCTTCCGCCTTTGGCATCCCTCTTCGTTTCTGCACATCATTTCCATGGCTGCCCCACGATTTTCTACACTTCAAGCTACTGCTCCCAAGGATCCGGCCCTTTTTGCATCTGTATCCTTCTTGACGCCCACCTTCCGTGAAGCCCTTGTTGGCCCAAATAAAGAAGTCGCTGAAAGACACCAGCTTTACGAATTCTCTCAAATTGAACTTCCGGCTCCAAATCCTGACCAGTTGAAGCAGTTCATCGCCAATATTGTTAACAGCCCGCAAGGTTACACCACTGTGGTCGATGGCACCACTATTTCGTTGACTCAACATTTGATTTCTGAGGTATTTCATATTCCCTTGCACACCCCTTGTGTATCATGGTCTGCTATACAGGATATCGATGTCACCGAGTTTGGTGCACCTGCTTATCATGCCAATGTCCATCGTCTGACCAATATCGACAAGCCTCACGAAACCTTTGTCAAATTTCTGTGGCGAAAATTCCTTGGGTATTCTATCAAGAACACCCATATCAATAAGCCTTTCTATAACCTGGTCCTCACTGCTACACACTCCAAACACCACATAGATTGGCCCCAAATGATGTTCTATCGTCTTCTCCAAGAAATGGACCGCCTTCGGGGTACCACTTCCCTTTCTGAAGTTTCTGTGGGAGGCCACTTTCAAGCCCTCATCCGTCATTACTTCCCTCCCACACCACCAAATTCTCAAAATTCCACTCAGCGCTCCCTTCCAATCAATCACCAAGTTGGCACTTCACGCCTCTTCCTTCCACTCGGTCATGTCCACGGTCACACCCATGTCACCGCTCTCTTCCTCCGCCACACCATCCACTTCACACCATTTTTCCCAAACATCCCAAACCGTGCAACAAAGAAGCTCCACCACCACAACACCCTCGCCGGTTGTTGTATCAAGATCGGCGGGGATGCTCAAGCCTGCTTGCTCTCAAGTTACAAGAATCCCAAGGCGGCTCTTATGAGCGGGGTTCAACGCACTCGAGGCCTCGATGCGGTACACCAGACCTTCAAGCCGCAAATCGCCCAAGTTGCAACTTTGAGGCCAAACTTCAAGACAAGCATGAAGCTCTCTTACGGGCTCATGCATCTCTCAAAAGCACACAAGCTCAAGTCAGCCAACTCGCAGACCAGCGGGCTCAGCTCGGTCCGAAATTCAGACTTTATTGGAGCACAACAAGTCCAAAGCAGCTCTCCGAAAGTACCAAGGGCGCAGATATTGCTAAACTCAATGCCTTGTACTCCGGCGTGTGAAAATTTCAGCACTTTCGGGTTCAAAATCTTTCAGCCGGGCGCTCAAATTAAGCCTCCTTGACGGCTCAGCTTTCTACCACGAACCTCTCGGCTCACCTCTCTTCAAGATCGGCTTACGGAGGTGCGTAAACGCGAAGATCTTGGATGACGCGGAGATTGCCGTGCTTCGTCTCAATACACCGGGGAAATCTTCCTCCCAGGTCAACCCTTCTCAGAAACGGGTCCGTGACCAGTCACGCCTGCTGCTCGAAAGGGACAACCGGATCCGTGATCTCGAACAACAGCTGCAGCAAGCTATTCAGTCTGCTGATGAGGCTCAAGCAAAGCTTGACGCCCATACTGCCATTCTTCACAGAATGCCTGTTGACTTCCCAGTTCCCTCCTGCTATCACGATTATGTGGTTGCTCGACGCCACCTCTTCCTTTCGAAGTGGCATGCGGCCGATGGCCCTGTGGATATTCCCCTGAGCAGTGCAGATTTTCTTCGGATTTGGCCAGAACTCTCCATTGAAGACAAAGGGTTGTGCTGTGCCCTTGTCGTCTTTGATCTCATACACTGTGCCGATCCCGACTTTCTCACCTTCAGAGTGGTTCAGCCCATGGCTTACATATTTCATGATTTCTATCTGGGTGATACACAGGAACACTTTGGAAATGGGCCACGCCAGCTTTTCGTGGTGACCCCATCGTGCAATGGGTGCTTCGGGATAACAATCCATATCTTGCGGATCCTTTCCGGACCCAAACTCGCATCGAGGAGTACATGCCCGAGCTTGCAAATCATTTATCTCTCGGGTAAGCGAAGCGCCGCAACAAATCGGGAAGTATCTAGGACATCCCGGGATCTTCCCTATGCACAAATTTATATGCGACACCTCGCCGGGTTACAATCGCCACAAGCTCGTTGGATAGCAAGACGGTCCCCACGGGATGGGATAGCCCTCCTGTCAACTCTCAGCTCTCTGCTTCTCTTTGGGATCGTTGGTGTCAGGCACTTGATCCAGATCTTGTCAGTCAATTCAGGGAGACCGCTCAGCAACCCACGCCCACGGGCATGGTTCCTTCTCCCTATGCTTCCCTGGGCGTACCTCCACGCCCCAGGTTTTTGACTTCTGATTGGCGCCTTCCTTTTTGGACCAAAGTCATGGATGGTCATGCAGGCTGGACACCACCTCAGATCTCGACGGATCTCCGGTGGGATCCACGTTTTGTTCGCCGCTCACATTGGGAAGAAGGTGCCACTCTGGACAACACCACCAATTGGATCTACATTGCTAATGAGCGTGGTTGGCAACAGCCTGCGGATGCGCTTCATGGTCTCAACACCTTCTTGCAGAATGCCTCCACCTCACCTGATCCTTCTGTCCATCTTCAAGCAGGATTTTGCGCGGCTCTCAAATGCATTTTGCTAAGCTCCTTAAATCGGCAGCGTCCCATTTTTCACTGCAATCCGAATGCGCGATTAATGCGATTGCCTTTGGCCTTCAGACCTGTCTCCTCATGGAATGTCAGTACATTTCCTCAGACGCCCACGCTGCCCTTGAAGACATGGTACGCTCTCGCTTTCTTATTGATGCTGATCCTGCCCTTGGCCAAAACACTCCTCAAGCTCTTCAATCACGCCAGGATCTCATAAGCCAGTACCATAATGGTGCCCGTCCTCACTCCCGTGAGGATCACTTTCCGAACGAGATGGCTTCCCGCCCTCCGGCGCTTCCTCCTTTTCTTCACTCCGGAGTGTCGTTTGGTGGGGGAGTGTTAGTCCCGTGCCTCCCAGTACAGGGACTATTCATGCATCTGACAGACCAGGTCAAGCTCAAGGATCCTCGGGCCAACCACGGGTCCGACATCCAAGGCTCATGAAGAGACCAAGCAGCAGACCACGCAGTCAAAGCCTTTGGCTGTCAACAAGAGGCGCCGCTCAGACAAGTGACGGCCCGTCACCACCCGCGTCAGCGTCAGCGTGATTCTAGGCACTTCAAGAGGCACCGCCAACATTCCTGCAAATCAGGCCTCCTTCCAGGAGTCGGCACCGAGATCAGTCAGAGTGTCTATATTGGGCCCAAGGCCATTGTACTATATATATGAGTAGAGTTTGCACATAAGTTTTTAGATGAGTTTTGAGTCTTGTCTCCTTTTAGTTTTCTCTCTATTGCGAGAGCTCATGTATTTTCATCATTGATATCAAGGAAGCTTATCATCTTTCTCACATTTGTTCTGTTTTCTTCTCTTTCTTCTCTTCTTGCAAATCCCGCGTGACATAGTCCCCCGGACTCTCCTGTTAGATCCACGGGTCCTCACAGAGGGCTGTCTTCCAGGAGTTCCCGAACCCAGACCCCAAACAGCAACAAAACCTCACAGTAAGCATCTGCCAACAATTTCTTGCAAGAAAGGTCGCCAAGATCCTATCAAAGAAATCCCAGTGACATGCAAGCATCACCGAAGAACAGATCAAGAAATCTCTGCACAAAATACAAAATGATCACCAAAGACGTCGTCAATCGGCCTAATAATCCTCTAAAACATCTCTACCATCTTCTAAAAACCAAGCGCCACGATATTCAAGCACAGTGCCATCACGGGAGCCAACAAAACCTCACAGTAAATATCCGCCAACAATTTCTTGCAAGAAAGTCGCCAAGATCCTATCAAAGAAGTCCCAGTGATATGCAAGCATCACCGAAGAACAGATCAAGAAATCTCTGCACAAAACACAAAATGATCACCAAGGCCGTCATCAATCGGCCTAATAATCCTCTAAAACACCTCTGCCATTGTCTACAAACCAAGTGCCATGATATTGAAGCACAACGCCATCATGAGAGCTCTAGCATCGGCATCCGCCATAGCAAGGAGCTCCGCAAAAAAATAACAAAAAATGTAGATTATAATCATGCATGACGTGGCAGTGACGTGGAGGCCGCCTATTGGACGTAATCCCAGCTGACGTGTATTACGCACGAGAAAATCTCTTCCTCGGATTTTCCGGGAGATAATCTTCTCGGCGGCACCGCCACCGCTGGCAGCGCCGCCTCGCGGATGATCTCCCGAAAAATCCTCGGGAGAGATTTTCCCTTATACCTTACTTGAAGATGGATCTCTATTTGATGCTATTTTTGTTGTTAAGTAGAATGGCTCAGAATCCAGGCCTTTCACAGCTTCATTTACACTCTGCTCTCTAGACATGACAAATGATGATGTTTCTTTGGAAGAAAGTGATTAGATCTTAGCACAGTTGTATGATGATAACGAGAGTGATTGTGAAGAGTATGACACAAAGGATGACTGGGTGCCTGTTGATGAGGATGTGATTTCTGAGGCATTGAATGGTGGAATAGATCGTTCAAAATCGATTAATGCATGGGCTAGGTGCAGGTTTGATCAGTGGAGAAAGGACTTTAAGCAGTAAGTTCATATTCCTATAGAGAAGCTGCCATTAAAGACATTGAACGAGATGCTGACCAAGTTCCTCATTCAGGTAATTTTTTCCATGCAGAATTTCTTATTATATTTTCTGTATTTGTGTAATTTTTTACTTCTGTTATGTTGTTATCTTAGGCAAAGAAGAAAAATGGGAAATTGTATCCTCCTGGAAAGTAAGTTTTACTTTCATGTTTTTTTTTTTTTTTTTTTTTTGGGGTGGGGGATTTAAAGTAATTTATTTGTTTTATTTTTTCTTTGTTGGCAGACTTAGCTCTTTGTTTAGAGGTGTTGGTAGAATAGTTAGAAGAGAGCAAGAGAAACGAATTGTAGATACTGGTGTCCGCGAACATCCTTTCAATATCAAAACTGATGCTAGCCGTGAGGCTTTTGTTGGTATAGTTAAAAAGTCGAGGAAGGAGGGAAATTATGAAAAGGCAAAGAAGAAGGCTCCTGTTATTACGTTCAGCCTTGAGAGAGAAATTCTTTCTAACATTGATCATCAGATTTCACATCCTTCAGGTTGTATCAAGTGCCTTGTGTATTACATGTTGACACGTTTTGGGATTAGGGCATCGAAGGAGTTATATCAGGTAAAAGATTGTGATATGTGTTTGGATAGAGATGAAATTGGGGAGATAATGAAATATGGGGAGAGAATCAGTAAGAATTACAGTCCTACTATCACTAAGTTTGACGACGAGCACTTTAGAAAACCAGTCTGGATGCATGAGAAGGATTTTGTGCTTACATTTAAGCAATATATTCGCCATTTACCTACGAAAGAGAAGGATGATGAAGCGCGTCACTTCTTTCTGCAACGATCCCTAATTTCAGAACTATGGTGAGATTTTTTATATGTTTTTGTATTCTTTATTTTGTAGTTAATTTTCAGATATTCTGTGTATCGCAGACTTAGTATGCGGTTACACCAGTTGGGATTAATTCACTTGGTAAGTGGCTTCGTACTATGGCTTCCGTTGTGAGTCCAGAAACGGAGATTTGTAATAAGTCTGGCAGGTGGTTACTCGTCTTGCTGCTTCCGATGCTCCCGCGACTGCTGGAATGCGAATTACAGGGCATAAGAGTGTAGATGGATTTTTAAAGTAAGTTCAGTTCTTTTTTCTTTCCTGTTTTTGCCATGATGTATATTTTTTATGGGGTTTATTTAATATAAAATTTGTAATTTTTGATCTGATTAACAGTGTAATGGTTAAACTGTGTAATGGATAAACTTTGTAAGGAGCAAGATAAATTATGTTTGTGTGGTGGAGGTGAAATTACCTGAAAAAATTTGAGCCTAATATAACAGTAATCCCAAGCTGGCGTGTATTACGTTAAATAGACAAAGAAGGCAAAGTAGCAATTGACCACAAAGGTCATTAATGTTTTTCATATTGCTCAAAACATCACTTCTTGTGGTGTTCGTGCCATGCCTCTACTAACACCACATATCTATATAAATAAAACATGATGGTGTCGTCATCACCTCGGCACCTACTTAAAGCGGCAAGAACTGCATGAAGCAAGGCCTAGAAGGCCTCTCACAGAAACCTATGCCAAAATAAAACAAAAATATATAAACAATAATTTAAAAATTTGTAATAAAGGTCAATGCAAATGACCATTCATACAGTTGTCCAATAACGCGTTGTATTCTTTGATGTCAGGTTGGCAATGTCCTTACCCTGCTCATGGTAGCCCTTGTAATGATTGCTTGACTGGTAATAAGTTTATGTTGACCATGTTCCATATCAGTTATACAAAGATCAACACAAGAATTCAAATTTGCTAAAGTTTCTACAAGTTGGATACAAATGCAGATAATCTACCACAAAGGTCATTAATGTTCAGGAATTTATTGGCTTCTATGAAACGAAGATAGAAAAGAAACAACTAGGCCAACAAAGTCTGAAGGTTGTGAGAAAGCAAGCAACATGAGTGTGTCAATTTTGCTACTCGAAATCAATTTTTCAGAATTGAGCCTCTGAAGCATGCATCTGTTGCTCTTAAGAATATGGCACAAAGTATTTTTGGGGCAACAAAGTTTGTATTATGGCTGAGACCTTTCATGTCATAAAGCAACAACAATATTTCTACAACAGATCCAAGTTTCTTACACTCAAACAATGTTCAGCTTTATAACCATACCCCACAAACGAGGATCATTGTGTACGGTCCAGATCAAGGAATAAAGGGGAAATATGCCCATCCGACAGCTCTCGCTGCCCTACATAACCCCCCGTGTGAATATGCACCCAAACCAAAGGGGGTTTCAGGGGGATTTTAGTTTAAATGCATTGGATGCAATGGTTTGTGTTAATAATATTAATGGTTGTTATATTGAAAAAAAATTTGGGCCCTTCGGGCCCTAACAAAGCAAACCTTAGGATTTGAGACTGGGCTCACATTCAACGCCTTAGAAAAAGTATTGCATATAAGCATGCCGTTTGAATTATAATGATATTATAAAAGAACTTGTTGTCAACATAATTGCTCATTGTCTTGCATAATTGGCCTCAACATGTGCAATGACAGACGTATCTTACATATGCAAAGAAATGTATGCAATCATAGACATATTCTAAACGGCGTTCTTGTCCATGATATACCTAACCTTATCTAACATGAGCTTTATCTTTTCAAAGAAAGATTTAATTGTGAAGAAAGCCAGCAAATGCAACAACAATTAACAAAGCTGTCTATAGACATTGATTTGAATCATTTGATTTAAATGTACATCATACCTAAATATGCAATAAAATTCCATGGAATTCCGTTCACTAAAGCTATAAAAGTTCCAGCCCCCACCATAATTTGAATCTAGCGTGGAGGATCTCCAGAGTCACAAACTATGCATTGCAAACAAATAAAGTAGATTTGAGATTCTCCAGAGCTATTCTTTGCAAACAAATAATATAGATCTCAGATTCTCCAGGGCTATGCTTTGCAAACAAATAATGTAGATCTGAAATGCGGCATATGCAGCCTCTGAAATGTCTGCCACTCATTTCCCTTTACCTAGCCAAGCCCACAGAATTGTGAGGTAGCATGAATGGATTGCTATGGATTGCTAGCAGTAGCGTTAATCATTCCAACCATAAAGAAAACACACTACCTTAAAAATTCTCAACACTTAAAAGCACAAGATCTACATCAAAACATCACCTCGGGGCATAGTGAGAGCAAAAACATAAGAAGAAACTGAAAGAATGAAGATGGAGCTAATTCATGTGGTCAATCTTATATTTCAAATTTCAAGACTGGCATTATTCCCTAATGGGATTATAAACAACATCTCTATCTAAACAGCTAACTTATTAGACTGCAATCTGCCCTATCTGAACCTTAAAATAATCCAAAGGAAAAAGAGCTAGAAATTAAATATCTTTATGTATGTGAAGATGTAAAAGTGTCAAGCTTCTTTCCATTCTAGAGCTTCAGATAACCTAAAAGATAGAACTCTTTTTATGATACGGCATCCTTCTGGACAATTTTGACGCATTCCTTACATCTTCTTTGGACTTCTTGCTTTTATTCATCCAACCTTGAGCTGAAAGGTTGGCAGAATGTTCATTATGCAGATGTTCTACCACCTAAAACATAACAGGTCAAAGCTGAACTCCAGATTTTGATTGATCAAAAGATCAAAAGGAAAGAAATTACCTGGGAAGTTAGAGTTATAAACACAAGATTCAACCGCCTACGCCTCGATTCTAATAGTTTTGTTCTTTGGGAAGATGCAGAATTGAGTTGATTCTAGAAATGAGTATGAATGGTGGACACTTGGCCAACCACCATTTAGCTCCAGGCAGACCTTGCTTTGACGGAAGAAATATTTATCACAGATGCAACACTGCTCTTCCTTCACATACTTTCCTTGAAACTAGGGCTATTCCTGTTGGGGATCTGAGAAAGGTTTTGGTCTTTCAGAATCGTCTGCATAAAGTAAATTTGCCTGGAAATTGCCATACGCACTTAGACGACTACATAATCAATGAAAATAATGCTACGAAATACCCATACCTTCGACAAATATAGAGTAGACTTCAGAGCTGGTCTCTTTGTTCTGTGCAATGTGTTCTAGAAGTGTTCTGGTAAAGCAAAACCAAGGTATTGCCTTGCCCTAGAGAAAAAATGGGAACAGACAGAGAGACAGTGCTGCACAACGAATTATCTAACAGTAAACGATGCAGAAGAACATCCGGCTTCCCATCACGGCCACAGGCATTTGCTTGCAGTAAAAAAGCCCTCGATTCCAAAGAAGGAACGGAACAAAAAGGCATAAATGTAAAAAAACAAAACCCTAGAATAGAAGAATCGAGCTTTGCATGCCGTTTGAGTTTTCATGAAGGAAAATTGAAGGGGTAAACCATGGGCAAAATGGTTTTTAGCCATAAAATACTAGGAACACCCTAGATATACTGATTAGTAGTTCCCATGCAATACGCTTTCGAAATCATATGAAAACCATAGAGAAAATAGTATAAAAATACAAAAGCAACCCCCTGTTATTATGCTACATATTGAATCATCTGCTTGGTCTAGTATGCCAAGTGCATTTTATATGGTATATTGCATTTATTACTTAAGTAACCACTTTTGTATCATCACTAAAGTAGTTTGTGATTTATGTCCTTCGATTTGATATAATCATTATATAAAAGCAATGCAGGTTAGTTTGATACATCGTGTTCTCCATTATTCTCCATGTGCTCTCTCAAAGTGGATGATACAGCTTTATATCTTTGAGGGGATAAACCTTTGCAGTAGTATATGAAGCATGGCATTGATGTGAATGAATGACACTTGAAGACAAATAAATATTTGTCTAGAGCTTATATAAGAGGTCAGGCATGGATACTATTTCGATTAATATGCGTGTTTTGAGATTTTAGGAGCAAACACATGCTTCTGGGTTCTTATGCAGAGAAGGTATGAGGTATTTATTTAAAAAGAAGCTACATGTCAGTTCTGCTCTAATAGAAAGCGAAGAAGAGCTAGAATCGACCATTTTCCTTCAAGATTGCCTCCTGCACAGATCCATTGGAGCCCATGAAGCGATGGCCAAGTCTGCAGCTTTGGATTTGCAAGCAGCAGCAGCTATTTTGCTGCTCCTCTAGCTCTCACAGCGCAAACCCTAAGCGACCACATCTCTCCCTACGCCACATTTTCATGAATCAACAATTGTTTTAACATCCGCACTTGTCATCAAACATTTAGACAGCAGTATACATTACATCTCATCAAAGCCAAGACTTTTTTGTAGCCTAAGAATAACCTTAACAAATTTAATCTGTTGCATTGCCGATTGTACGGATTCACACAAGAATCTATAGAGTAAATGATTTTGCCTGGAATTTTGGCAACCAAAGGGTTAAACTAATGCATTTTGTTGTAGTCAGGATCAAATCCATGTATGTTGTGGCCACATCCTTGTTTACAACACCAGATCGTTGTTCACAGCTAAGCCACGTGCCATGCTCGGCCTTCTAGCCATCGCTACTTTTTTTCTTTTTGTGAACACTTAGCCCATGAAACCAAAGTCCATGAAACTGTAAGGTTTTTCTTTTTTCCTTACTTCAACCTTTGTTTTTTTTTTTTTTTGGAAGGACGACAGATATATTCATCATTAAATTATGAAAATAAATACATAAATCTGAGGTACGGGTTTTAAACCCAGAGGAAAAATAGTCCCTCTGTGCAAAGCTACCTGGGGGCCTCAAATTTACTATGTGCAAAATAATCCTCTGACTCTAAATCACCAATACGAATGGTTGGAGCTCGTTTTTGCCGCGATGCCTTCTTAAGTGAAACATGCGTCCAACCATCATTATGACCCTTAACTTGCCCACTGCATCGAGCAGACCCAACTGCACTAAAGGCGAAAGGAACAATTACAGAAGAAGCTAGTGGTCCACCTGCACAAAATGAGATTTCTCTATAGCATGCAATGCCACAACCACCATATTAGGTGCAATACTGTCTTGCGCACAAGATGTGGTTACAGGTACAGTAAATGGTACAATAGCACGTGATACATCATCAGATGACATTGGCATTGAATATGCCTTACATGAAGAGGATACAAGAGGAGATACCAAGATCAGGGGGAGAAGTCATAGAAAGAGAGACAACAGAAGGTGTCCATATATTAGAAGTAGTGAGTGACGTAGAAATTATAAGAGACGTAGTAACAGAGATTGTGGATGAAGACGAAGAAACAAATGAAGGGGTAGTAGTGGAAGATGCAAGAGATGGAGTCTTTAGGGACTGAAGAGAAGAAATTGGAGCACATAATGTCTAGTAAGGGATTGAAGACTAGCAGATGAAACTGCATGATTATTTAGGGACATAGATGCAAGTTCTGAACCATTTAACAAAGTCAAAGTTACCTTCTTGTAATAATTGCTACTTTTGACCACCACACTGTCTGGGATAGGGTGGTCAATTGGAATAGAGACGCATATACGAGGCCATTAACAATAGAAATGGAAATGTGCATGCCCAACCCATTTGCAATAGAGACTAAGAACCCATGGACCAACATATCCACTGGTAAATCAGGGAGAGAAAACAACATGGCATTTTAAGAGCCGAAACTATACCAGGAGAAAAGCCAAGAGTATAGTATTGATAAAGGAGGTATCCAGTGCCCATAGGATCCACTCCTCTAGAGATTAACTTCTCCACAGCATCAGCAGTATTAAATATGCTTCAACCTAAAATGTGTAGATTACTAGTGATAGAATACTTTTAGAAGAAACCCTAATTCATGAATATCACTGAATATATATTTACCATGGTGTTTCTTAAATCTCTATAAGGCTTAGAATTTTCAGTCTTCAAATTGGAGTACAGCTCAGAACAAAATCAATTTGTAATGTCTAAAAAGATCCCTAGATATTGAAGCAAAATAGCTCTCAATTCAACCAAAAATAAGGTGCGGCGTACGGAGGGTTGCCCTCCATGGCCGGAGAGTGAAGTGGCTTAAATCATACTTCAAAGTCATGTTTTCACAATCAATCAAAATTGCTACTTCAAAACAATAGAATACTTGATACCATGACTTTATGGGAATTGGCCTGAAGAAATCTTTGGTGCTCGGCTGGAACAAGTATTGCAGAAGCATAAGGACAAGTTTAATAGAGCCGATAATGGAAATACATGTTTTGTTAGCATAGGTTGAAGATCCTGATCTGTTTTTTGTGCTCGGGAGGAGGAAAACATGGAGCATTGTTGTGTGAAGATGCTGATGCTGATGAAGTTAAATAAATAGTGTACGAATCACTCCCCCTTTATAATTGTGATGTTTTGGTGAGAACATTGTGCATATTCAAATATATAAGATTTATAACCCTGATTTAGACCTTTTTACACTGCATCCTAAAATATAAATGCCACATTTTATATATGACGACATTTGTGACTCCAGAGCAAAAAATGCAACACATAAAATATAAGTTGTTTTTACATTGGAAGATGGATGTTGTTCTGTAGCTCGGTCATAAAGCACCGTCACTGCTTTGTGAGGAACGGATGCACCTTGTCAACATTATTTAACAAAATAAAGATAGAAAGCTAGTAAATAATGACCTCACTGGAGGCATTCCAAATAAGATTCATTGGCCTATGGGGGGGTACACACCATAGGGTTAAATTAAGCTAAATCTCAAATTAACTATTTGCTAGTTATCATTAATTAAGCAAATGTTAGGATTTGGTTCATACCATTGGTTATGTTAGCTAGTAACATAATGGATTTCCTTAAACTTATCTTCACACATGAACCGTTATGTTAAAATTTTTAATATGACGAATTCCGTTAAATATACCTTATCTTAATCCGTCATGTTAAAAGCTTTAATATAATGGATTCCATTAAATATACCTTCACACCATAATCCGTTATGTTAAAATTTTATAATATATAAATGGATTCCTTTAAATATACCTTCACACCATAATCTGCTATGTTAACCTTTTTAACGTAGCGTTAGGTGAATTGGAATACACCCCCTTGATGAACCATATGCCTATTTTTGCTGTTGACTCTGAATCAACCATATGTTTTAATCAACCATACGCATATTTTAGCTTGCTTATGGTATAGTGAAAAGTCTAGTTAGTACTGAAGACAATAGAGGCTAACTCTATTAAACCTTATTTGGTCACTACCAAAACCTTATTTGGCCACAAATTATATTAACTAAATAAGGTTAAATTACACTGCTATATATATTATAAGTGCTATTATATTAACCATTGATTGCAATTAAGGCATTTAGATTTGATATTTGGCACAAATTATACCATTGGATGATGTTCAAGACATGAGCGAAGGTGCTTTGCTAAGTTATATGCACACATAGTGTTGAAGGGCATAAGTTTATTCTAGACCCGATGCCTGCAGTTGTTTCCCATCTGGTGATGCTTAACATATCTTTTTTACTCTGCTATCCTAGATTGATTGGTTCTATTACTTGAAGTTAAGAACTAAGAAGAATTTATCTCTTCTTCCTCCAAGTGATATCATCTTGTCTTTATTTGATAACTTGCATAAGAAAGCTAATGTGTTGTGACAACGTTAATGCCCAGCACACATACACATTTATCACGGCACTGGTTGCTACAGAATTCAAGTCTAACTGACTATGCAACACTTGAGCATGTACCCATGTTCCCTCTATCCATGGTGCTAAAGTGGCACATGCTTCAAGAGCACTGATCAAAGTGACTGCATGTGGTACAAAACTCTCCAATTACATCTGCTAAAAATTTTGGAATGCATATCTGCTATCATAACTATTCTGAGTACAGGCTACCCTAGATACCTTAGATATCCAAGAAACTATAGTACACTAAACTATCGTCTTAAATGAGGAGTAGGCATCATTTGGGGTACCGCATTTCCCACTTACAATCATGGAAAAAATTAGTGGCTATTAATAGCCAAATGGCGATTTTTTAGGGGATCTAGACAATTTATGCGGCGAATGTTATGAAGGGAGATTTCTTTAAAAAAAATAAAAAATAGCCATAGTTAAAACAAGTACTCCTTTACTTTTTTAGGATTAGCCAAACTATTTTCCCCCTTTTCTTCAAAGAAAAAGGGATTAGCCTTTCTTTATATTACAATAGTTATAGATTAGATCATTAATAGTCAAATGAAAATTAATTCTTATTATAATTTTTACACATCCCCAACTACCATCACCAGTGATAGTATTTTTTCAAACTGTGAATTTCTATTACATATACTACATATGCATCTTCAAAAAGGAATTGTAAGACATGGCTAATATCTCTTTAGATGCCCGAGTTGGTTGCATAACATCTAAACGGGTTAGAGATAAGTGCAATTTGATCACCATATCTAGAAAGTGTCGTTGCATTGAATGTAGTTCAAACTATAGATATTATAAGCTATATTATGAGCTTATGTTAAAAGTTTTTTTATATTATTGTATCTTCCTTGATTGTTGATTATTATTTGTAATTGTAGTACAATATATCTAAAGCCATAGAATTTATATTTTTTGCTTTGTTCAGTTATAAAAAATAGCTAAGTGAAATTTTCTAGTACTGAATTCAAAATTTTTGCCAAGTCCAAATACATAATGATAATATTAACTTTAGCCAAATGTATATCATAAAATAGTGTAAAATTTTGAAAAATAGCCAAACCATTTTCTATGAAAAAATATATAGTATGTTTAATTTTTTCCCTGCTTACATTGACAACATCAGCTCAGATTTGCTACCTATTCAGTGTTCATTTATTTGCATTTGCATCTGCCATCTCAGCACATTCATCGAAAGTAGCTAAATGCATAAGATGATTTGGCTTTGGCATCACACTTCCCGCCTGCATGTACTGAAAAATCAAAAGAGCTACCTTTACACCTCTTAGAGGGAAAATTGCAATCATTGCCGTTTATAAAGTTACGTTGCGGGCCAGACATCCGATTGAATACTCCTAGTCCCTCCTTCAAGTAACAAAATTTTTTCATGCATGTGAACAAGGACAATGTTAATAACTACATCCCATCAACAAATCACTTAAAAAAAAAGCATACAATCTTGTCCCTTCCTCTAGATCCCTAAAACAGGCATGCATCAAATATGGTCGTGAAGGTCGCATGCCTTTAGCTTGCATTTCCTGAAACAACTTATAGCTTTGTCATCCTCCTTAGTTTGGGCATATGTTGCAATCATGGCATTCTATCAAAGGCAACCCATCTAGGATACTACTGCGTTTGCTATACATGCTCTAATAATTGTCTCACAATAATCTCCAACACAATTCCACAAGGCAACTTGCAGGCATGTAGCCATCAGCATTCCAAAAGATTTGCAAGACAAGCAGGCATACAAATGATACATTGTCCAGTTCCACCACACCTTCCAGTTGCATTGTCCTGAACACTTGCATTCATCCATTTTAACCAGATTATTTATACAAGCTGGCACCGTAATGTTCCAAGAGATAACATTTCCTTTTGCCATATTCTGAAAATTAATGTAAAATATTTTTAAGCATGTACATACAAGTCTGACAGACCACACATGCATTATAATGCTCATCTTTCTTGCCTTCAATCCCTCCTCTTGCGTTTGTATAAAAACATTAACAGCATGAGCATTGTGCGATTTTGAACATAAGATACAGGAATGGCATTTCAAGAAATAATATATTTCCTACATTTTGTTGAAGAGTTTGTGTGCATCTTTTAGACTTCCATGTTTGTCGTACATTCCAACAAGAGCAGTTGCAACAAATATGTCTGACTCAAATCCAAATGCCATAATGCACCTATGCGTCTCTCTGCCATGTTCTATACTAGCAGCCCCATTCTAAACAGCAACAATTGTGCTAAAGATGAACCTGTTTGGCTTCACATTTTCCATCAGATCATATTATCAAACAAGTGAAGGGCATTCCGATCAAGTCCGAGAAGAACATATGTGCTAATCATAACATTCCATGCATAAATGGTGAGCATGTTCAATGACACAGATTCTACATATAATTTCAAAAGATCTCTACGTTATATCTTCTCCTAGTAATGTTCTAAAATATGAAAATCAAGTGGCAGTGGAGGATCAAAGATGCATCAATGCAAGCTGCATATTGTCTAGTTCATAGCTGTGAAAGCATCAATGCAAGCTGCACATTATCTAGTTCTACATTGTTGCTAGAATCTGCAACTAACGTACCATTGTTCGCAATTTTCACAGTTGTGAAATCATCAATGCAAGCTGCACATTGTCTAGTTCAACACTATTGCTAGAATCTACAACTGACATACCATCGTTAGCAATTTTAAATCTACTATCCAATGTTTTCGCAAGAAAATTAAGAACCAGGCATATGCTTCAGACTGCAGCTTCTTTGCCAGCTCGGCCATCTCTTTCATTCCATGCCCCGTTATCCAATCAATTGATGTTTTGCTTTAGAGGAGGTGCTAGTACTCTATTATCCTGCTACTGGAAGAATAAGGCAGAATGATGTGACTGGCCATCTTGAGCTTGCTTGTACTATAGAAGGAGCAATTATGATGGAAGCTTCAACAGATATACAAATCAATTTAAGTGTGGCAAATCCTCAGTTTGAGACATTTATCTGGCAGCTTGTAAGAGATAATATAACAATTAAAATGACAGGAAATAAAACCAAAGTCTAGCTATAATGTTACCAAACCACATTACTTAAATTGGATGCCATATTGGATAATACTATCATCGGCCATGATGTAGCCAAACAACTTACCTCAATTTTAGTAGCATGCCTAGAATTTTTCCATTTACAAGAAACTGGCATGTAGAGCAGAGCCTAAAAAAAGCTAAAGAATACGATAGTTCTAGAATGCGGCTCGCAGGAAAATGACAAAAACCTCCATAGATAGGCTTCTCATTCATCTCAGCAGATTTTCTACAATGGTGGATAGTGGGTAGCCGCACACATGCAAACTACCCATGAAGAAAAATAAAGGAAATGTCCAATTATACAACTTGGACCCCATGAAAAACAATGGTGATAGATGTTTGGTTTGTGTACCTGCCAAAAGCTTATCACCGGGATTAAAAAACCTCGCCCTTTCAGGTTTTCGAGAAAAAACCCTAGTGATAAGCCTTCGGCAAGTGGCTTGGACAAACGTAAGGCTGAGAATTCGCTCCCAAAACCCATGAATGGAAAAGTCGAAGCTGCTGCCGCTTGCCAACCTGTACCTGCACATCACCAACACTAGAACAAATGTGACAAAACAAACCTCCCAAAGTGGAGGTGCTGATCACGCCTGCCACGTGACAACAAAACAAAACCCTCTTCAAATAGAGGGGCTGGTCACGCGTGCCAGGCGACAAATACATTAAACAATTAAGGGGGAGGGTGGGTTTCAACGAATAGAGAATAAGGTACTGCTGAGAGAGAAGAGGAAGCACCGATGAGACGTTGATGAAGAACCTTGCCTAATATAGCGATCTCCCAACTAGAGAAGGCATGCACCGCATGCATGCATGTAAGACATGCATGCTCGCCCCCTCTAGAATTTCGATCCGAGGGCTCCAATTGATGGGATTCTAGAATGAGGCTCGCATGAAAACGACAAAACCTCCCGAATAGAAGAGAACTTCCTTATCAAAAGGGGATCGAGGACGAAGGTCAAAGGATTATGGCTAAAGAAGAGGCAAGGCCGAGAAAGGACATGCCACAGCATGAAAGAAACGCCAAATTGGTCAATCCAAGCAGGGAGAAGCCCCTCCCCTGCATGGTTTCAAAGAATAGAGAATAAGGTACTGCTGAGAGAGAAGAGGAAGCGCCGATGAGACGTTGATGAAGAACCTTACCTAATATAGCGATCTCCCAACCAGAGAAGGCATACACCGCATGCACACATGCAAGAATGCTCGCCCCCGCTAGAATTTTGATCCGAGGGCCCGGATCGATGGCATTACTTCAATTCAATAGCCAAAAAATGTTACTGGTGCAGACTGTCTATAGCCCACTCTGGCAAAGAGGCTAGATTTATGGCGGCCTGACATTCTATATTTTTGGATGTCATCCTAGTTCCACGTCTGGCTTCTGACCTTTCTTCCAAAGCATGACTCTCCAAAATTGCTCTGTTCCTGCAAATCAAGGCTGCCCTGTTGGAAAAAGTTGCAGTGTAGAAAGCCGTCAAATTGATGTTTATACTTAGGCGCCTCTCTGCACACGGCAAGCTTGTCCGCTCGTTCCATCTGAAAGCTTAACCATCTCTGCTTCAATTTTGCAGGGATTCTAAACTCGCCAAGGTCAGGAGATTCTGATTTGCATTGTTTTGCCAGAGATGAGGCCCTCTAAGATTACAGCCAGTTGGAGTAAATACGATCTAGGGTAGAAGCATACCTGGGTTTTCGTTTGCCTTCCCCCTTTTGCCTCTCGCCGGTGGAACTGTAGGACACAGCAGAACGACACAACCTTGCCAGTTACCCGGTTGAAACATCCGTGATCCAGAATGCAGGTGACTGCCAATTTACAGGGAACAATAAGTTTGGAGCAGTTACTAGCATATCCTAGGTATATTCCAGCATATACCTAAGATATGCTAAAAACCCACATAAGCAAGGGTTTGCCCCCCTTGGGGCGACCCAAAAAGGGGACAAAACTAGTTAAACAACAATCTTATGAGCCCATCAAATTATTTTAATCAATCCATCTATAGCTTTATCATTCTGTGTTGGAAATTAGCCTTGATAGAGTCCCAGAAGGATTGCCGAAGTAGAACCTTGAAACCCAGCTGGTGGGGTCTGTGTTCTGGCTGCCATTGCTTCTTCTGATACTGCTGCTTTTTAAGGGGCTACTCAGGCCCTGGTATCCCCCATGCATATCAATATATTTAGTGTCTAAGGTTTCGAACCATAACCCCATGCATTTATATTAGTTATATCTAGGATTCGACCATACCTTCCCATCAAAGCTAAAATCATCCGAATCAGATATCAAAACTAAAAGCATCTAAATTTGAGTTTAGAACCACAAGTTATGTAATTCTTAATACACAAAAAAAGGTTGTAAGAATTTAGGAGACCTTTACTTAAAATCCTTACTTCAATTCATGCGATTTTGGCTTTGATGGGAATATATCATCCTCGCCTATAATTTTCTAAAAAGCACATTCCAATTTGGTTCATCACAAAAAGAGTTACAGTCATTACCATCAAAGGATACCTCTAAAAACATTAGTGGTCAGACCATTGGATACGGGTGTCCCCCATCCAGGTTCAAAACCCACTGGTTATCATTGGATGAGACCATTATATGGGATCTTATTGTCATTAGGATCAGCAGCTTTCTATTGTACAGGCACCAGAACACGAGGTCATAAAATGCAGGTTCAACTCCTGCATGTTCAATATTGATGCAATATGTAGAAGATGATTAAGAAAATAAGAAAATTGATTTGCTTCTCTAAATAGAAAGTGTGGAAAAGAGAAATATTCACGGCGGCCTTGGCCGCCACAATAAATTTCCTGTAAAGTTAACCAAAAATAGCTTACATGGCATCTATACCATCTCACATGAACTAGATAAATGCCCATTGTTTATGGATTTGACACATGCCATAAAACCTTATTAAAAAAAGGTACGTTGTCTTAGACATGTGAAACTTGCTCCTTGGCGCTCTATAATTTTGAGATCCCATGTTTTCTTAGAACCTACAAAATGCAACATCAAGAAGCATCCTCAAGTTTAGATTTAGACTCAATAAACTCAGAATATTAAACCTGTGGGCATACATAGATTTAGATTTGCTCTTATCTGAAGATGCGTCCCTAGCAGCCAGCCTTTGAAGAAGTTGAAGCTGGAGAAGTAAACGTGCACCTTATCCTTCTATTTGTAAAAATGTTCCTTCTATATCCTCTATTTCGTGCCTGATAAAAAGCAGACATAAGAATCCACCCTAAAGGAAATGAAAAAATTACCTAAATGTCAAACCTGAAGCTCCAGCCTACTATCTGGATTTTTTGTTGCAAACAAAACATTCATGATCAAGGCATTCGTAATGTTTGTTCAAAAGAAAACTTTAATAGCATGAGTTAGAGTCTGAAAACCCTGTAATTAGAATTGCAACAAGGTGTAGGTGGGTCGTACCTGCTTTAACGATTCCTACTCCTGCAATTTAACTTGCAGCATTGAAACTACGACGACTTCTGTAGAGGTTAAATAGAGTGTAATGGCCATATCACCGCCATATCCAGTGTAACGATGACCCTCATATCTAAGTCCCCTTCAGGTGCTATCATACAATGATATGGCGCACCCGAAAAATCAGATGTTTTCTTGAGAAATTTAATTGAAAAATAAAAAGAAAACGTAAAAGGACACCCTTGCCGGAAAGGCATTTTTGGGTTCCAAAACGCACGCTGCTCACGCCAGAAAAGCCGTTACACTGGCATGAGTAAAAAACTTTAAAAATATTTTAAGTAAGTAGACTAGTAAACATATGCCGAGCGTTGCCACGCATAAGTAGGGGTGTATATTTAAGGACCTTCAATCACTCTAGTAGTATTTTATTTTCATTTGCCCTTGTCATAAGTTTAGCAATTGTGGAATCTACAATCGTTTAGCATTTGGTTCACACATAGATACAATAAACAGAAACCATTTATTAAAACCCATAAGCAGTCGATTGACTGGAAAACTATACAACCCCTAGTGTACATTCGTAAATAGGGAAAAACATGTGCTTGATATTGCTACATATGTTAAAAACATTGATATATTTTAATATTCATTTTCTACTAATACGCCCATATTAACCCAAATTTAAAAGCAACCTAAAGCATTTAACGTAAGACCAACATTGACCATAGCCCTTAACTCTCATCGGATTAAAAAAGTTGTATAAACAAACTAAACCCATAATACAGGAAGGTCAGCTATATGGAAGGTCTTGGCTTCGAGTGACCATATTTTTTCTATAGCATTAACTTTGTCTTTTGCATTAACTTTTTTATCTTGCCTAAACCCAGGGAAAAACATTAAACATACTATATATTTTTTCATAGAAAATGGTTTGGCTATTTTTCAAAATTTTACACTATTTTATGATATACATTTGGCTAAAGTTAATATTATCATTATGTATTTGGACTTGGCAAAAAATTTGAATTCAGTACTAGAAAATTTCACTTAGCTATTTTTTATAACTGAACGAAGCAAAAAATATAAATTCTATGGCTTTAGATATATTGTACTACAATTACAAATAATAATAAAAAATAAAGGAGATACAATAATATAAAAAAACTTTTAACATAAGCCCATAATATAGCTTATAATATCTATAATTTGAACTACATTCAATGCAACGACACTTTCTAGATATGGTGATCAAATTGCACTTATCTCTAACCCGTTTAGATGTTATGCAACCAACTCGGGCATCTAAAGAGATATTAGCCATGTCTTACAATTCCTTTTTGAAGATGCATATGTAGTATATGTAATAGAAATTCACAGTTTGAAAAAATACTATCACTGATGATGGTAGTTGGGGATGTGTAAAAATTATAATAAGAATTAATTTTCATTTGACTATTAATGATCTAATCTATAACTATTGTAATATAAAGAAAGGCTAATCCCTTTTTCTTTGAAGAAAATGGGGAAAATAGTTTGGCTAATCCTAAAAAAGTAAAGGAGTACTTGTTTTAACTATGGCTATATATATATATATATATATATATATATATATATATATTTTTTTAAAGAAATCTCCCTTCATAACATTCGCCGCATAAATTGTCTAGATCCCCTAAAAAATCGCCATTTGGCTATTAATAGCCACTAATTTTTTCCATGCCTAAACCGTCTCAAGGATGTCGAAAAGGAATTAAATGACGTAGTTGTGCTGTTAAAAGCCATAACGTGGATGATTCTTCGTTGCTATTTTGAATCAGGAATTGGTAAAATTGAAGCTCTTGACGTCCTCTTATTTAACCTGAAAATAGAGCGTTTTAAAGATCAGGAGGTAGACGTAGTGGCAGTGACAGGGAGTTTGAAAGAAGAGGCAAAAGTAGCAACAAGGAATTTAGAAAAGTTGGGCAATATGGAAGTGGAGGGAACTGGCACACATATTCTGGAAGAGGAAGGAACTAGCTCACAGATTCTGGAAGAGGAAGGAAGTGGCACACAGATTCTGGAAGAGGAGGGAAGTGGCACACCGATTCTGGAAGAGGAGGGAACTGGCACAGAGGTTCTTGAAGAAGAGGAAACTCCTACACAAATTCTGGAAGAGGAGGGAACTGCGACACAAATTCTGACAGAGATTTTGCTCCCCACGCAGATTCTTACAGACATTATGACATATTTTACAAAATCTGGACTTATTCAAACCTAATAGATATACTTCAAGGATGTCATACTAAGATTATATGTATATTTTAACTCTTGTTGATTTTAATAATTCTATCAGTTTATCTTTGAATCAAAAGTATGCTAGCTACTAAAGCATAAAATGAATTCCTAGGCTATAATTTCACTTCAATCTAACTCAATTTTCGTATAAGAATAACTCTGTATGACAAAATGTTGTCGTTTCAGAATATTGAAAGGAAGTTTTAGATTCAAAACAATTAAATGATTATGTTAATGTTGTAATAGAAAAATTAGAATAGTCTATTATTGATTGATTTTTTATATAGTTTATTTCGTCAATAATAAACTTCATCATTTAATTAATTTCAACCTAAAACTTTTCTTAAAATATTTCTAAAAGTGCTAAGAATTTATAACTTATAAAATCCTCATAATAGGTTTAAGTCAATGGCTTATCAAACCATTATATTTCATTTACAAATTATCTTGACCGCCAATTTAAATTATTAATCACAATTTTATATTCTTGAAATGTCTAATTTTAAAGAGATTCAAGTGAAAATTAGTTTAGAAAGCGATTTTATGCTTTGATAACAATTATATTTCTTATTTAAGTGAAAAATTATACGATTAAAACCTATAAAAATTATTAAAAACAAGAATAGTCAAATGATATATATAATGTTATAATGAAATCATTAAAGTGTTATCTAATAAATCTGAATAAGTCCCGATTTTGTTGAATATATTATCATTCTCCCTTACTCCCCTAACAACAGTTGCCTTGAGCAGAATTTAAGTTCACAAATGCCATTGATGTATATTTGTTGTGTTCTTTTTGTTTCTGCGTTCATATTTTTTATTAGACTTCACTAGTTATTCAATAAAATATTTCATTATGGTTCCCTATCCATCAATCGTTTGCATCCAGCCATCTTAATGCTAGTTTTAATTGCCTAGCTTTTGTATTTGTATTTGTAAGTGTAGACCTGCCATTGTAGATTACATCCACTTCCAAATTTGTAAATGTATCTGTTGATGGATTGATAAAGAAAATAGCCCCTCTGCAAATCGAACTGAGTAAAATCCATTAAGCTTAAAAGAATAAAACCTGTTAGCTCTCTCAACTAATATAATTAGACTTCAGACCTCACTTTGCAAGAAAATTTGCTCCAGATCTACATAATATTTATCTCTTATCTCTATTTTTTGCCATTTAAGGCACCTAAGCTTATTTGATCTTCCAAAATTCTTGATGCGATTTGAAGAGCAAAAACAGAAAACAGAGCTCTGGCAACAACAGCTTAAACCTGGTAGTTAAATCTGATATTCAAATTGCATATAACTGAATAACTGACTGAAGCTACTGCCAGATGGAACTGCACTGAAGCCACTGCCAGATGGTGCCCTGCAAGATGGAACTGGAGCTAAAGCTCGGATATGTACCCTAGTTGTCTCGTACTGTCAATTAATCAGAATGGCAAGCAGACCCTTGTTAGAAACAAAACAGGAAAACTCGAATATAAGCAAAATGGCAAGCTCTACTTAATCATTCTTAAACATAACATTGAGCATATATGCAATGAAGTGAAAACTAAACGCAATGTTTTAGACTGGTCAATCTAAAGTCAAGAAAGCAGGGAAGCTGCAAGTTATTGTCTGTATGTCCTGATCCCAAAAGACCTTGGCTTGCAATAAAACAGAGCCATCGAATAAGACACCGTGGACACTCTCGCATTAGTTCAAAGTCATAGATTATTTGGATAGAAGCCCACTTTCAAATCACAAATATCAAAGCCTAGTTTTCAGGAGAAAGAAAGTGAGTTTTATGCACGAATAGTGTATATGCATTGGAGTTTGATGCACATGACATTCTGTCATTTCTTTTTATAGATTTTGTGATCTAATTTGTGAATACAGACTTGTTTGATTTTGAAGTGGAGTATTCTTAAGTAACAAGAATTGCATGTTGTAGACATATCTTACAGAGAGAATGCAAAAACAACCAGAAGGAAAAAACAGATGATTTTGATGCAATACTATTTACAAGGTCATGGGTTATAACTAACATCCATGCTAAAGGCCACTGTATTTATTACAATGGCCTATACTTAGTCATGTTTTCCATGTCTGTCAAGCCATTCAGAAGTAAAGCACTTCTAGATGCTGCATTTTATGTGTGGCCTTGTGGATTGGCAAAACTTAATGGGGGTGGTTACGAGTTGGCCAGACTATTTGATGGTCCAATAACCAGAACTGCATAAGATAATGCCAATTACGTTACTGGCAAACCCTAGTGGTGGCTACCAGTTGGCCAGACTCATTGATGTTCCAATAACCAGCATAAGGTCATGCAAATCACATTACTTTCTGCCATTTTTTAAAGCCTTTTTTTGTTTTGTTTTGTTTTATTTGATACATGTTTGATGTTCATGATTTTGTTATATATAACAGAATCATAAGAGGTTCTGAAAGGAATAAATGTCAGCAGATGGGTGCTATTTATGTCATATTATGGTCACCAGATTTCATTATCAGGAGGGCTGAATTACCTCCCCCCTGAATTATCCGGCCTAAACACCGATTGTACTATCCCCCTCCTCCTCCCTTCCTGGAAGAATCCGGCCCCCCTCTTCTGCATCTGCACCTGATTCCATGCATCTGATTCTATTTTGTTTTGTCGCTCACAATAGGAAGTGTTTTATCCACACTAAAATTATTCACCTAAATCAACCTACCCCATCTAATTTTATTATAATTAAACCGACCTACCACATTTAATTTCTTGCTGATTAGTAAATCTAACCCAAATACTATAGACAAAAAAATTTAAATGCAATAAGCCCTATAAAATAGAGTCATTCATGACTCAAATTCACTCATAACCATCATGGCTTCCTCTCTAACAAATTATCGTCTCTGTTTCAACAATGCCCCTATAGAGCCTATGAGTCTAAGAGAATTGCATGAACACACTTCCTCATTGGAAGATGCAATTTCATTTTGCATTGAGATAGGTCTGTTGCCAGAGGAACAAGTTTGCGAGTTGTGTGATCAGCAAATGATGAAATTGAGGCGTGACAATGGTCGAACGGACAAGTTCAAATGGAAGTGCACTCAATGTGACAGAACATGTAGTCTAAGATCAGGTACTTGGTTTGCTGGTACCAAACTGACGTGGCAGCAGATGTTGGAGCTAATGTACTGTTGGTCGATCAAGCTACAGGTTTGTCAGACAATGGATCGGTGTGATGTATCCGAAAAAACTGCTTGTGATTGGTATAATCTTTGTCGTGACTTATGTCACGATACATTTGTACACACTTCTAGTAAGATAAGTGGTCCTACGAAAATTGTAGAGATAGACGAGAGCAAGCTTGGAAAAAAAAACATACAATAAGGTTAAAAGAGTAGAGGGTCAATGGGTGTTTGGTGGAATAGAGAGAGGATCGGATAACATGTTTCTTGTTGATGTTCCGGACAGGAAAAAGGAGATGCTTACTGATATAATCTATCAGTATATTAAGCCCGGCACAACTATATTGTCCGATTGTTGGGTCGGGTATGATACGGAATGGCTTGAGCAGCCCCAGCTTAATCATTACACAGTTAATCATTCGAAATTCTTTGTTGATCCTGAAATAGGAGTGCACACAATATAATAGAGTCTACATGGGCGCAGTGAAGAAGGCACTGCCTAGATACGGTACATGTAAAGACCACTATGATAGTTATTTCGAGCAATATATATGGCGTAGAAAATTTGTTGGTTCTGGGAATGCATTCCAGAAGTTATGTGAATGCATCAGAATGTATTACAATCCTCATTATAATTAAATTTATAAACAGTGTTAATAATTTGTTTTAAAAGACTTATTTTTGGTATCTTTCATAATTCATCAGGGGGGGCGGATTCTTCCCCCGGGGGGGATAATACAAGCTAGCCGCAGCAAGAATGCCAATAATAACTACAATCCGTTCCATACTTCAAGATTGGAACAAACAACTGCTAACATCCAGAATATCTTCTAGGGCTTGGCTTCTGCAGTTCCTCCTGGATAATTAATAAAGTCTAGTAGTTCTCTTTCTTCATACTATCTTATTAATCAACCAAGCAAGCAAATAATCATCACGTGATGATTGGACTTGCATGTTGGGAATATAAATATATGAAGCAGTCCAAACATAATGATATAGGCACAAACATACAAGGTCAAAGCGCACTTATTTCTGTAATGCAGATAGACATGGATGTCTGGACATACGAGCGAAAATTTCATTTCACTGCATGTGTAGTTCATGTATATACAAAAACGATCTCCGCAACACAAATTCAAACTAGTACAAAACTGACAAACTGTGCATGAAATGCTCGAACATCAAGGGAGCTATTGAATGCTTTACGATGATGACACTTGTCCAAAGATGCCGCCGATAGACTTGGTAGTAAAAAACTTCACAAGTACCTCTACTAAGAAAGGCAATTGTGTAAAAGAGCGCCTCCCAAGTTCAAAACTTCAAACTGTAAACAACACCTTTCAAACTTCTAACAATAAATGAGATATCTGTCTGTGTGTCTAATTTGTTTAAATTCTAACTTTGCTTACTCGCAATAACTTAAATGCTCCTTAATAGTTAGAGCATAACCATCGAGTTTGCATTTCCCCTTCAACATTTTCAGTTGAGAAGTATCAACCAACTTTAAGGTGTCATCAGGCCTGTTACGAAATTCACGTAATGGTCACCAATCCCAGGCTTAAGTCCTCCAAATTGCAAAGAACCTTTTATAATGTCATAATGAACCAGAACTAGTTTTTCCAAAAACAAGTCAACTGTAAAGGTAATAGACAATTCAACTGGTTCTCACGCACGTTAAGCTGGCACACTATCAACAGCAAGTCAATCCTAGGCTCACGAGAGGCCCACACCAGTACTTATACACCCATTTGCCCATGAAGAAGCACAGACTTATAGCTTCCATTCGCACGGGTGCACATCGTCTCCGCACTGAGACAGGATGTTGGGCTCGGGAAGCACGGGAGGACAGACTTTGCCAGTGTTGCCACCAGGGCGCCATTGAAGATGAATGTCATGCCCTCCAGCTCTGCCCAGCATTTGCCCATATTCGAGCACGGTATGTTCGATTACTAGTGCCTGGCCAGCCGTTGCATGAGTTGTTGAATACGACGTCAGTGGGCTTGTTGGGGTCATACCTCTAGGTGGTTATGGATGCACGAACTCAGTTGTGTCCTCTGGGACAGTATATTGAACTGTCCTATACAATTGTACAGTGTACCAGCATACTTATTACTGCTAAGATTTTTCCCTCAAAAACCCTTCGGGGCGGGGGGTTTTTTCATCCTGACAGTAATACGCTTGCTGCTCTCTTTTTGTTTGGGTCCCATAGGCCAATTGGTCTCCGTGGATGATAAAAATCTATACTATTCTATTCTATTCTATTCTATTCTATTCTATTCTATTCTATTCTATTCTATTCTATTCTATTCTATTCTATTCTATTCTATTCTATTCTATTCTATTCTCTATTCTTTGAAAGGTCCGAAACGCACCAACCTTGCGTCCAATCCCTTTTGTGCGAAGAAAGCCTTGAAATCAAGTTCAGCCATCAAGACCCACTGGATGACACCATTGCAACAAGAATTTCCCTTCCAAAGAGTGAGGACACACCAAGATGGATATGTAATTAGTATCAACCCCTGCTTGTAACAAACAAAATCTTCCTCTCGTGTTGTCTCTGGTGGAACATACTTCAGCAGATTCTACTTATCTTGCGTAAAATCATATAAAGCTATCTTCTCTTCTCTATAGTTGCATTCAAATGCAGAATGATACATGATTTCGTTGCCAACAGCAGCTTCCCAATCTAATGCAAGTCCCTTGGTCCAAGAGTCTATTTTTGAATCATATACTTGGGTACGGACAATTCCGTCTATATAAGATATAAGTATAGCCAATATCTTATAAGAAGGTGGAGATGAAGATGCATCTACATGTAGAGAAACTATGGAGAATTTTGAATGAGGAACGGCAATAGTTTTCCAAGCATTTTTTAATGAATTTCCTACCACAAGAGTCTCTTCCGTCAGATGTTTTAAACAAATCAGACCTGCCTTTCCAAATCTAGTTACGTGGTAATCAGTTATCGTCATTTCCAAGACTTGGTTATAACTATCATAATTGCAACATAACTTTTTGGGTCCATAATGAACTAAAGTTTTCATGTTGTTCCATGGCCGGTATTGAAGCTTTGCAAGAGATTCCGAGAACAAAATCATATTTTTCTCACTTTTTGCGCACAAGCAAATACGAGCGGAAGGCATCTGCACAGCTCAACCATGCCAAAGTTAGTACCTGGACATCATCAGGAAGTAGGTCCCAGCATTTAATCAAGCTCCGTTCCATTGCTGCCCCAGCTCCCGCTACCGCCTCTGATAGTGCTTTGGTTTTTTAAAAGGAGTAATTTGAGTAAGCTTAAAATTTCTTGTGGAACTTTTGGGCTCACCTGGCAGGTCAAGAGCAGCGGAGCTGCTAGTGGCACCGCCAGGTCTGCTCAAAATTTCCACAAGAAATTTTATGCTCACTCAAATTCTCCAACGAAATTTTAACCACCATCAAATTTTGAAGAGATCTTGCCCATTCTTGAAGAGATCTTGATACACGAAAAGAAGGAACGCTCAAGAGGAAAGCCGATGTTGGAAAACAAGAATTCATGGAATATAAAGCTGAAAAAAAGTCTCATGGGAAAAAAATAGACATTCCAAGAAGGTCCGTCTTCTCGAGGATGATGGTTCTACGTTGCCGTAGAACCATTGCAATCTATATATACTAGTAATAGTGCCCAGCGTTGCTGGGCATAATGGGAGCCTGTGTGGATGGAAACCTATTCAGCCTAGACTTCTTTTCATAAATCATATAATAGAAACCAAGCCCAGTGTTGCTGAGCTATAATAAATTTTTGTGCATTTAATACCCTTTTCTTTTCCTTTGCTTTTCGCTCTATCCCCTGTTTTCGCTTTTTCCTCATTATCCTACATACTTTCCTTTTTCCTTTTCTTTTTTTTTCTATTTTTTATTTTTCTCACAGGTTATCTTTTTCCCTTCTCCCCTTTTTCCTTTTTTTAGCCCCCTTCGCCCTCCCCTTCCCTTTCCTTTCCCTTTCCCCTTTTTCCCTTTCCCTTTTCCTTCCCATTTCCCTTTTTTTCTGATAGGCTTTTTCTCTTCCCTTTTCATCTTTTTCTCGCCCTTCCCATTTTTCCCTTTCCTTTTTCTCTTTCTTTTCATTTTCTCTTTCCCTTTTTCCATGCCCCTTTTTCTTCTCTCTTCCCCACATATTTGTGTGGCCCGTTTCTTCCTTTCCCCACCATCTTCCTCTTTATCCTGTGCTCTTTTTCCCATCTATTTTTGCCATTTTCCTCTCCCCTTTTCCTCGTGTCTTTTTTCCCTTCCCTTCCCCGCTTTCCGGTTCCCTTTTCTTTTTTCCTTCTCCTTCCTCTTTCATCCCTATCCCACCCTTTCGCTTTTCTCCGTGCCCTTTTTCCCTTTTCCTTTTCTCATTCCTTTTCATTTTTCGCTTTCCCTTTCCCTTTTCTTATGCCTCTTCCCATTCACACTTCTCCATCTATTTTATGTGCCCCTTTTCTTTTTTTTTCCCTCTTCCTCCGCCTTTTCCCTCTTCTACTTTTCCCTTTTCTTTTTTTTTCCCCCTTTCCCATGCTCTTTTTCCCGTCCTTTTGTCCCTTTCCTCACCCTTTCCCTCTTCCCTTTTTTCTCGTGCCCTTTTCCCCTTCCTCTTTTCCTTTTTTTCTATTTCTTGCGCTCCACCCTTTTCTTTTTTCGCTTTTCCTCCTTTTCCCACCCTTTCCCTCTTTCCTTTTTGTCAGTGCCTTTTTATCTTCCTCTTTTCCCTCTCTTTTTCTTTTCCCCCTTCCCTGTCCCTTTTCTAATGCCATTTTCCCCTTTCCTTCCTTACCTTTTCTTTCTAATATTTTCCCTTCCTTTTTTCGATGCCCTATTTTCGCTTCCCTTTCATCTTTATTCACCATTTTCTGCTTCCCCTTTTTTGCATGCCCTTTCCCCTTTTTTTGCATGCCCTTTTTTTAGGTTCCCTTTTCCCATTTCCATCTCCCTTTTTCTTTTTTTTCTTTCCCTTTCTCTCATCCCATGCGCTTTGTTCGTCCCCTTCTTTCCACCCTTTTCTTGTTCTTCTTTTCCCCTCCCTTTTCCCCTTTCGATTTCCTTTTTTCCATGCTATTTTCCCCTTCCCTTTTCCTCTTTCCTCACCTTTTCTCTCTAACCTTTTCCCTTACTCTTTTTGATGCTCTCTTTTCACTTCTCTTTTCCTCTTTCTTCACCCTTTCCACTTTCTCTTTTGCCCCTTTCCTCATGCCCTTTTTCCAGGTTCCCTTTTCTTTCTTCCATCTCCCTTTTTCTTTTTTCCTTGCCCTTTCCCTTTTCCCATGTTCTTTATTCGTTCCCTTCTTTCCACCCTTTTCCCTTACCTTTTTTCTTCTTTTTCCACCCTTTCCTTCTTCCCTTTTTTCCGTTGCCCTTTTTCCCTTCCCTTTCTCCCTCTCTATTTTTATTATTTTTTTCATTTTCCCTTCCTTTTTTTCCCTTTCTTTGTCCTTTTCCTCTTCCCCTTTTTCCCATGCCCTTTTTCCCTTTCCCTTTCCCTTTCCCTTTCCCTTTTCCCTTTCCCTTTCCCTTTCCCTTTCCCTTTCCCTTTCCCTTTCCCTTTTACTCGTGCCTTTCCTTCCCTTTCATTTTCCGTTTCCCTTAAGAGATCAAATCATGACTAATCACGATAGTGTGAAGTCGTGCTATAAATCTCGGCCTTCAGTTTCAATCAGATGATCTCGACCATTTAAATTAGGGCTTGATCCATTCAATACGATATAACATTACAATATAAGATATAAGTGTTGTGCATGGCGTGCATCTTTTATTACCCTTCTAAATATGATATACAGGTTTTACTAAATTATTTTAGATTTATTTTTGTCATTGAATTTTTCTTGTGCTGCAACCGGATTCAAATCGAAAATTTTTGCTAGTCATTAGCTGTGGTAGCAAAGCATTCTTGGTATCGAGATGCAGGTGTGATGGTGGACCACTGGAATGCCAGAATGAGTCACTTGCTGGGCTTTCAGAGCCAAATCGACCCTTCCAGGCTTGATTCCAGGTAGATTTCAGAGCCAAATCGACCCTTCCAGACTTGATTCCGGATAGATTTGTTGCTTTTTCACTTAAGGGTTTCGGAGATGGAGCATGGAAGAAATAGTACAAAGGTGTTTGGGGTCTGGGTTCAGGAACTCCTGCAAGACAGCACTCTGTGAGGACCCTTGGATCAAACAGGAGAATCCGGTAGCTGTGTCACGTGGGATTTGCAAAAGAACAAAAGGAAGGAAAAAGAGAGAAGACGAAAGAAAAGACAAATGAGAACACAATGATGAGAACAGAACTCCATGATATCAATGAGAATACATGAGCTCTCTCAATAGAGAGAAAAACAGAATGGAGACACGAACCAAAAACTCATCTAGCCCTCAAATGCTAGCTCTACTCATATATATAGTACAATGGCCTTTGGCCCAATATAGATACTCTGTCAGATCTCGATGCCGACTCCTGGAAAGAGGCCTGATTTGCAGGACTGTTGGCGGTGCCTCTTGAGGTGCCTGAAATCACGCTGATGCGGACGGCCCATCACTTGTCTGTTCTCTGCCTCTTCTTTGGCGTGGGCGTAGCCTTCTGCGTGGCCTTCTGCTGGGCTTTTGACGACTGACCTGGACCTGACTTTGGATCCTTGGTCTTGACCTGGTCTGAGGTGTGCATGAATAGTCCTGTACCAGGACGTACAGGACTAACACTCCCCCCCCCCACCAAACGACACTCAGGGGCGAGAAAAGGAGGAAGTGTTTCAGACGGTGGAAACCCAGCGATGTCAAATTCATCTTGGCGTGTATGAGGGCGGTTACCATAGTGAGAGTTGGCAATAAGGTCTTGTCGTGCCGTGAGAGCTTCAGGAGTGTTGAGACCTATTGCTGGATGAGCGTCGATAAGAAACCCGGAGGACACCATTTCTTCAAGAGCACAGTGTGCTTCAGCAGGGACAAACTGGCATTCCATGAGAAGACATGTCTGAAGGCGGAAGGCACTGACGCTGGCATTCGGGTTGCAATAATAGATAGGACGCTTCCGAGCAAGAGAACTCAACAGAAGGCACTTTCAAGCAGCACAAAAAACCTGCTTGGCGGTGAACTGATGGATCCGGGGAGGTGGCAGCACGCTCCAAGAAGAGATCAAGACCGGAGACAGCATGAGTAGGTGTCTGCCAACCTCGCTCATTAGGGATGTAGATCCAATTTTCAGTGTGCTCCAAGGTAGCACCATTCTCCCAAGTAGAGCGTCGAACAAAACGTGGATCCCATCGAAGATCTGTGGAGATCTGAGGAGGAGTCCACCCAACGTGGCCTTCCAGGACCTTAGTCCAAAAGGGAAGACGCCAGTCGGATGTGAGATATCTGGGGCGTGGAGGTGCACCCAAGGAAGCATAGGGAGATTGAGCGGCGCCAGTGGGCGTGGGCTGCTGGGCCTGTTCCCTGAATTTGCCCCGGGGGATTCACCTTTATCACATGAGCATATGCCACCTGCGTGCTTAAGGTGAGAAGAAACACCCCTATATACGTACGCAAAAGTGTTGGAAAAACACCCCTTCCATAGAGAAAATACACTAGAATGTCAGTAAGAGGGGGATTTAAACCCCTAGTATACGTACGAAAACATCGAGAAAAAACCCCCTTCCATACACTCACTAGGTTTATACGGGTCTTCTGGGTGAATCCCCCGGGGAATTTGCGAACAAGGTCTGCATCAAGAGCATTGCACCACTGGTCCCAATCAGAGCCTGAGAGCATGGTCCAAACTGGAGGTGAGACCCAACCCGTGGGTATAGTCTGATTGTCCAGAAAGGCACGCAGCGTGTTGTAGCCACCCAAGTACTGTAAGTAAACTTGAGCAAACGGAAGGTCCTCAGGGGAGCTAAATTTTTCCGCACCTGTTCGAGCGTTTCTGCTTGCCACAGAGGGAGGTGAGGAGCAAGCTCAGGCATGTACTCAGTGCTGAGGGTGTTTACTTTAGCAGGATCCTGTAAGTACTGATTGTTTGTAATAACAACCAGTGAGCATGAGGATCGCCTTGAAAAATTTGATGAGGCCCATCTAAGAACTTATCGTGTATGTCAGCCAGATAAAAATCATGAAGAACATAAGCCATAGGCTGGACAACACGGAAGATGACAAGATCGGGATCCGTACAAAGGAGTTGACCAAAAACTAATAGGGCACAGAGTAAGCCTTTGTCTTCAATGGAAAGGTCTGGCCAGATCCTGAGAAAATCCGAGCTACCAAGGGGCTCATTAAGCTTGCCTTGTGCCGAGTACCACTTTAGAATAAAAAGATGGCGTCGGGCCACGACGTAATCCAGATAGCTGGAAGTGGAAAAGTCCTCGGGAATGCGGAGAGCAAGATCAATATACGTCTCGGTTTGACTCTGTGCCTCTTCCGCAGATTGAACAGCTTGTTTGACCTGATGCTCCAAATCACGGATCTGATTATCTTTGTCAGCAAGGAGACGGGACTGATCACGGAACCTTCTGTGAGAGAGTGTGGCCTGTGAAGATGAAGGCACTTGAGTGGAGTGTTGAAGCCGAAGAGTGGCTATTTCTGTATCATCAATGATCTTCTGCTTCTGAGCTTCAGTGAGTTGAGCCTGGAGAGGCGTGACCTGATTTTCGAGCGTGGAAAGTTGGTCTTCAAGAGAAGTGATGCGCGCGTTGCGCTCATCAAGTTCTTGGAGCTGTTTGTTGTAATTCTGAGAGAGCTCCGTGTACATGGTTTTGAGGTCGGCAAGGAGTTTATCCTTGTCCTTGATGGTAGCCAACAATTCTTGAATAGTTGACTGTAATTGAGCCTGTTGATCCTCGAGCAGGCTAGTCCTTTCTTGTTCTGCCTTGAATGATTCACGGGCCTGTAAAAGAGCCTCGTGCTTTTCTTGAAGACTATCTTCGAGAAATTGGATTTTGACGGTGGCTGTCTGGAAATCCCTGTGAGTACATCTGTGGCCTCCATGTAAATTTGAATTCCATTCATGAAAGTTTCCTGGGAATCTTGAAGCTTGAGCATGACGGCTTGGACATCCTGTTGGTATTGATAAAGAGCTTGTCTGGACGGCGGGTATGTAGGGCACGTTTGTCGTTGAGATTGGGATGCCTGTGAAACATGGTGAGAACTGGAGTGCACAGTTTCCGTGGAGGAAGAGGAGACAGGTATGATAGGTTCTTTGTGTGGAGCATGATGAGGGGGAGGAGAAGGCTGAGGACGTGAAGTCTCTGCATGAAGGTTGTGGTCAACAGGAGCGAGATGTGAGGGCTGTTTGGTGGAGGCTTGAGATGCTGTATATTGATGAGTGGTGAACCTTGACTGGGGAGGGGGGGACAATGACGGAGGATGGCCTGCAGATGAGCACCGATTGTAGATTCAAGGCCCGAAGAAGGGGTTGCTCGGATGCGATCAATTTCATGAAGGAGGCGGAGGAACAAAATTTGAGGCCAATCAATAGAATGGATGGAGTGGATGGCCAAGATAACAATGTTGAAGAACTGTTTATTGATGTGCGTGTTCTTGATGGAATACCCATAGAACTTACGCCACAGGAATTTGACAAACGTATCATGGGATTTGGCGATGTTCGTGAGACGATGAGTGTTGGCCTGATAAGGAAGTTGGCCATACTGGGTGACATCCTGTTCCTGTAAAGCAGCCCAAGATAAAGAAGGCTTGCGAATAGGTAACTGGAATACCTGAGAAAGAAGAACTGGAGTGAGCAGAATATCCGTCTGATCGACTCTTGTGGCGTAACCAGCCATGGTGTTGACCATATGAGAAACAAACTGTCTGAGTTGGTCCGGATTTGGCGCAGGGAGTTCTTGCCTGGAGAATTCATACAGCCCGTAGCGTTCTGCAACTTCGCGACTTGGACCTTCCAGGGCATCACAAAAGGTAGGAGTGGAGAAAACAACAGACTGAAAAAGAGCCTGATCCCGTGGAGCACTAACCTGAAGAGTAGGGAACTTAGGGGAAGCAGCCATGGCAAGAAGCAAAAGAAGGAAGCACGAGAGCGGATTGAAAGAAGCCGGAGGACGGAGAGTGGAAGACGAAAACGAAAGGAGGCAAAAAGGTTTTAGGGCGCACAACCGTGGCGAAGGGGCATGATGAGAGTGGAAAACGAGCCGTTGATATGGCCAGATGGCAACAGATCTGAAGAGGATGATTGAGAGGCAAAATTTTGGCTAAGTCCCAGAGTAGGGAAGGGAAGGGCAGATGAACGGTGGAGATAAATCGTGAAGGAACGGGAGGATTTGACAGTTTGGCAAAGGTACAAATAATAATGACAGACGGGCGTAAAAGGAAGGAATAGCATTTAAAGCAGGCAACTCGAAGTGGGATATCATAAAAAGAAATGTCAGAAGGTACCATGGCTAGATATGCGGCGGGAGAAAAGATTCTGGATTTAGAAACAACTTTGTATTGCAACCACATTAGCAATTATGTGATTGGTCCACGTCGGCAGAGCTCCAAGCGGTTGGGCTATATAAGACGAGCAGTGGTCGGAGCTGAGACACCAGTTTGCAGCGATGGAGCAGGAGTGTACTATGCCGCGAAACTGCCAAGAGTGGGTGACTTGTAAGATGAGCACCCTCGACCTGTGGAAGTGCCGCAATCGCGGCATCCCTATGGACGGCTGGTGTGGCGGGATGGCGGAGCATCCCGACCCTTTAACTAATCCCATTGAGGTGGTGCTGCATCTGCGCTGGGATCCTGAGCAGTGCCTCTACCATGTGCTCTACATAACCTCTGCTCCAAACCCGGAGTAGGGGCACTTTTTAACTTAGGATTTTGTAAATAGGGCTCAGCCCATAGCGGATGTATATGGGCAATGCCCACCTTTTGTGTTTCGCCACTAATATAATATAAATATGCTGCTAGTCACTATCTTCTGAGTCAGAATGTTGTTGTTGATCATGTGTATGAACTCTTGTATCGTCTGTATGAAATTGTTTTAGGCAAAAACCATTAACCAGTGTAGGTAATGGAGTGCCATCTAACTCAGCCAGTTTGAAAACACTGGGTTGCACCACTTGAAGAATTTGATATGGTCCCAACCAACGAAACTTTAATTTGCCTGGAAAATTTTTGTATCTTGAATCATAGAGCAGATACAAATCACCTTCTTTGAAAGTTTTGGTCTTAAGATGTTTGTCATGCAACGATTTCTGCAACTGTTGGCCATGAAGAACACGAATATAAGCGTCTCTCCGAAGTTCATCCAACTGTTCAAGTTGATAAACCCTTTCTTTAAGAGCTGCAGGTGGATTGTGTGCGGTAGCCAGTTGGAAACGCAGCGTCGGAAGGATATATTCAAAGGGCATAAGTGTTTCTTGACCATAAACCAACTTGAAAGGAGTGTGGCCAGTAGCAATTTTGAAACTGGTATTGTAAGCCCAAAGAACAGTAGGTAGCTTGTCTTGCCAATCCGTGCGAGAGGCATCACAAATTTTCTTGAGAATAGTGATGAGAGTTTTGTTGGTACTTTCAGCCAAACCATTCCCTTGAGGATAATAAGGTGTACTCTTCCTGTGATGGATATGAAGATAATCCGTTAGCGCCTTGATGGTATGATTAACAAAATGAACCCCACGATCACTAACAAGTTCCGTGGGACAACCAAAATGCGTGATGATGTGCGTGTAGAGAACCTTGCGGGAGAGCGTCACGGGCCGTGGGCCGTCCCACACGCTGACAGACGTCACACGTGCGAGCATGAGCATGGGCATCCTTGAAGAGCGTGGGCCAGAAATATCCTGCCAGAAGAATTTTGCGTGTCGTGGTGTCACCACTGAAATGACCACCACCAAGCCCTTCATGGGCTTGTTGAACGATATCGGGCACCTCATGAGGGAGTACACAACGACGGAGGACCATGTCTTTGCCGCGTTTGTACAGATGGCCCGCAACCATGGTATAGTCACGGACTTCACGGAGAAACTGACGGCGGCGTGAGCGAAGTTTTTCTGGGGAGAGCGTGGGATCTTCAGACGGAAGAACACCAGTGAGGAGATACTGCTGAAAGTTGTTGAACCAGTGGAGCGTGGCTGTGACGAGGAACAGTTGAGCGTCTGGAAAGGCATCAGAAACACCCGTGGAGGTATCATCTGTGTGGATGCGTGAAAGATAATCGGGCACCACATGAGACTTGCCTCTTATGAACGATTTTGAAAGGAGCGAATTTTTGCAGAAGAAAGACCCAACGAGCAATTCGACCCGTGGGGGTGGCCTTGTTGATCAAGTAAAGAAGAGCTTGATGATCAACAAAGAACTTGATCTTGCTTCCCAACAAATAATGACGGAAGCGTTGGACACAGAAAACTAAGCCCAATGCTTCCCGTTCCGTGGCAGAGTAGTTGCGCTCAGCAGGATTGAGTTTTCTGCTGGTAGAGCGGATTGGTTTATTCGTGTGCTCATCATAGGCCTGAGAAAGAACAGCACCGATGGCAAAAGCTGAGACGTCCACATGAACATGAAAAGGCTTGTCCCATTGAGGAGGAACAAGTACCGGGGCCTGAATAAGCAACAACTTCAACTTCTGGAAAGCAGCTTCCGCCTGGGGATTCCAAGCCCAAGTGGATTCATCACCCGTGAGTTTATGAATGGGATCCGCAATAGCCGCAAGTCTAGGTATGAAGGTAGAATAATAGTTGACCTTACCCAAGAAGGAACGTGTCTCCTTAATATTTGAGGGTGCGTGAGCCTTCAGCACACAACTTATTTTGGCAGGATCTGTAGTGATCCCTTCTTTACTAACCACATGACCCAAAAGAACACCTGAGGTGACGCAAAAGGTGCATTTCTCAGGATTTAGACTGATGCCAGACTCATCACATTTTTGAAAGACCAGCTCTAACTTCTCCAAGTGATCATCCATGGAGCTGTAGGCTGAAAAAGTCATCTTGAAAGATCTGAAGAAAAGGATTATCCTTCATATAGTCATGAAAGACCGAGAGCATGATGCGCTGGAACGTGGATGGAGAGTTTGATAAACCAAAAAGAACCACCTTATAGGCAAAAGTGCCCCACGGGATTGTGAAGGTAGTTTTGAGTTGATCTTCTTGCTTGATAGAGATTTGATTGTACCCTGAAAAGTCATCCATGAAAGAGTACATCTCATGACCAGCAACCTCTTCAAGAACCTGGTCGGTGAAGGGAAGCGGGATATGATCACGCTATGTGGCCTGATTGAGTGTACGATAGTCCACACAAACGCGGATCTTACCATTGTGCTTGAGAGCAATGACGATGGAGCTCACCCATTCAGAGTGTTTGACCTCATAAATCAAGCCAGCAGCTAAAAGTTTGTCAATTTCGGCCTTGACACGGTCACGGTAATTGGGGTTGAGCCTGTACTGTCATTGCTAGATTGGGCATGCGTCAGGTTTGGTAGGAATGGTTAGTTCCCCCAATTCTTTTTTTACACCTCGAAGATCTTTGTAGCTCCAGGCAAAAATATGTTTAAATTTTTTGAACAGTGTCACAGCTCGTGCTTTATAGGGCGGTGGAAGATGGGCAGCTAGGCGGACTAGTTGATTGTTACCAATATCCACGATTTCCACGTCTGGAGTTTGAATATGTGGAACCACCTCCGTGTCCTGAACGTGATGAGCAGGAGGTTGAAGCATGACGGGAGGTGCAACATTCTGAGTGGTGAAGAAAAGAGGTTGTTGAGCTTCGTCGAGCGAAGGTTGTTTCATGACGGCATGAACATCCACAGTCTCAGAAGGAAGGTCGGTGTCCGAAAAATGGTCAAGACGTTGAATTCGATTGCAAGGAGCCAGGTAAGGGTCCAGAAAAGCGGCCACAGCCTGGTCTTGATCCAGAGTCATCTCTCTCCAAGGATCAGCGTACTCAGGGTAGGATGAGAGAGGCAGACTCGCTAGCCTGAACATTATAGATATTTTGTGCTTCTTCAGAATCAGTGTCGGAGATGGAAGGTTCAGCATTTTCAACAGAGATTAACTTGCCAGTTTCCAAATCCATGGTAGCATTGAGATGACCATCAGTGATGACAAGTTGATCCGTGGCCCAGTAATGAATACTTTTAGCCTGGCGGAGAAAAGGTCGTCCTACCAGCATTTCATAGTCACCCGGATCTTCTCCAGCCTTCCAAACCCTAAATTCCAAGGGGAATTTGAGATCGCCAATGCTAATGTGCAGGAGAGGAGTGACGCCTTGAGGTCGTGTGATATGGCCATTGGCCAACTTGATGTCATAAGGGGCACTGTATAGTTGTTTGATTCCCAATTGCTTCCTGAGCTTATCAGTAATGAGATTGACAGCACTGCCCCCATCGATTTGAACATGATTGATGTGCTGATTGCCCACCGTGGCATTCACCATGGGTATTGATGTCGCGACGGCTCCCACCAGAACAGTGGGAAGAGGCAACTGATCTTTGAGAGCCGGACAGAGTTTCAAAATGGTGGCCAAGCTCAAGGGAATCTTGAGCAGGATCCAAAGGAGCAGGAGTCTGTGGTAAAGAAGCTGAAACCTCTTTGAGAAGCTCCACCTCTGCAGCAATATTAGGATACGGCTGAGAGCGTGTGCTTGTAGATGACGATGGTGCCTCCAGACGCTGCTGAGCTCTAGTTGTGGCATGAACATTGGCCAATGTGCGACCTTCCGCGGCCTGCATGAGTTTGAGAATACTTTGTCTCACCTTGGGCATGACGTGGGGCATGAGTGTATCTAGATCCAGCGCGAAATGCACTTTTTTGTCATCTTCATGTGGTACCGTCTCGACAGTAAAAGCTGGTTGTGTGTCATGAGGGATAATGGCCAAGGGACGGGAAGCCCTGGTCTGGCGTGAAACCAAACCAACCCAATTTGACTGCTGCACCGGAGGGTTTAGTGCCTGATAGATTTCCTCTTGAGCCTGTTGATCCAGAGGATTGGAGGTAGATGCTGTTTGCTGAGGTCTCTGTTGTTGAGATGGCCGTGGGGGCTTCCTCAAAACAGGACGTGGGCCTTGTTTACCATTGGCAACCCACAGCTGATAGGCCGTGAGGCATACAGAAGTAGGTTGATTTGTTCCCGGAAGTTGGACTTGAACTTGGGGAAGTTGAGGGCACGCCGTGGTGGTATGACCCCATTCGTGACAATGATAACATTGAGCTTTGGATGGATCAAAAGGAGGATGGGAGCCTGGGCCCCGTGACTGCTGAGGTGGTTGCATTGATTGATACTGTTGAGGTGGTGGAGCTTGATATTGCTGAGGCTGATATGATTCTTGCTGAGGCGTGGTCTGTACTTGAAAAACCATCTTCTGCTGGAAGGGTGTAGGATGCGAGCGGGTGCATTCTTCCGTGGCATGGTTGCACATGTTGCATCTTTTGCAATGAGGAGGGCCATTTGTGGAGTTGCATTCATTGGCCAAATGTCCTTGGTATTTACAGATATGGCACCAGATCTGAGAGCGTTGTGGATTTGTTTGTGGAGGCTGGACGACATTCTGAGGAACCATGATGGGGGGCATGAAAGGTAGTTCCGTGAGAGCGACACCTCGTGAGGAGACATTGACAGAGTGATTGACCAGTTCAATCGCCTGCTCCAAAGTCTTCGGACGTAGATACTCCATCATGAAACGAATGGCAGGAGGAAGGCCCTGCAAAAATCAGACAAGAATCTGGCTTTGCGTGGGGTACTCCTGGAGTTTACTGATGAGGATGTGAAGACGGTCTGCGAAATCACGCGCAGACCCCGCACGTGGGTTGCTGCTGAAGATCATTGAGTTGCTTGAGCAGGAGTTGATCATCATCCGTGGTGCCATAATGAGAGAGAAATGCCGTTTTCATTTCTTGCCAACTTTGTTTCTAGTGGCTTTTATTGGCCATGAGCCATTGATGAGGGGTGCCTCTGAGCGTGGTTGAAAAGATATGAAACTTGAGAATGGCCAAGGACTCGAATTCCTCCATATGAGCTTGAGCACTTTGGTCTAGAGGTTTGCCTTTAGTATTGCCAAAAGTAGGATAGGTCAGTTTCAGATTGTGATTAGGAGATGAAGGCTGAACTGGCGCATAGATAGGTGGAACATAGGCAGGAAGATAGCCTGATTGAACAGTCGTGGGTTGAGAACAAGGGGGTGGTGGAACAGAAAAACTCGGAGGGCCAGAGAAAGGAGCGTCTTGTGGGGAAGGACCATGAGATCGCTCCTCATTAGGCTTGAGATCTGTGAGCTGATAGACAGGAAGTGCATGATGAAAAGATGGGGAAGCCTGAAATTCGTGAACATGGGGAGGGCCAAAGGAAACTTGAGGGTAGCCCATCCCTGCCAGAGGAGAAGAAGGTTGTGACGGCAGAGGGGTGTGGCCTGAGGGAATATGAATATAAGTGCTTTCTGGAGTCTGGAAATAATGAGGCGTGGGCTGAACGGGGGTATGATGGGGCGACTGAGGTTGAGAACAATGATGACACACAGGGGGAGACCCTGGTCGAGAATGAGCTCGAGGAGTAGGTGGTGCCGACTGAGCTCGTGAGCGGACACGACCTCCCTCAATGTCATAAGCATTGTCATACATGTCCCAAACAGCCTCGCGTCGTTGATGGCGCTCCAAACGAGCCGCTGTTTGGCAAAGAAGTTCTTTAGGAGTGAAACCACGAGCCGACATGATGGAAAGAAGGAAGAAAGAAAGATCAGACCCGGCAGCGGCGACAGTGTTTGGGGTCTGGATTCGGGAACTCCTGCAAGACAGCCCTCTGTGAGGACCCTTGGATCAAACAGGAGAATCCGGTAGCTGTGTCATGCGGGATTTGCAAAAGAACAAAAGGAAGGAAAAAGAGAGAAGATGAAAGAAAAGACAAATGAGAACACAATGATGAGAACAGAACTCCTTGATATCAATGAGAATACATGAGCTCTCTCAATAGAGAGAAAAACAGAATGGAGACACGAACCAAAAACTCATCTAGCCCTCAAATGCTAGCTCTACTCATACATATAGTACAATGGCCTTTGGCCCAATATAGATACTCTGTCAGATCTCGGTGCCGACTCCTGGAAGGAGGCCTGATTTGCAGGAATGTTGGCGGTGCCTCTTGAGGTGCCTGAAATCACGCTGATGCTGACGGCCCATCACTTGTCTGTTCTCTGCTTCTTCTTTGGCGTGGGCGTGGCCTTCTGCGTGGCCTTCTGCTGGGCTTTTGACGACTGACCTGGACCTGACTTTGGATCCTTGTTCTTGACCTGGTCCGAGGTGTGCATGAATAGTCTTGTACCAGGACGTACAGGACTAACAAAAGGGCTGCCAGATTCAAGGACAAATTCAAGGTGGATGGGCATTGGGCAGAAACAGAGTATGGAGACGGCAAAAATAAAGTGGAGGCAGCGCCGCCCAAAAAATGGACAGAACTTCAACAGAGTTTTTCGCTTTCTAAAAAGATGTCAAATAAGGGCGAAATTTGATGGTGGTTAAAATTTTGGGTTGCCCCTAAGGAAGAACCCGTTCATGTGGCTATAGGGTTATACCAGCATATACCTGGACATGCTTTTAGCATATACCCAGATATGCTTTGTGACTAGCCTAAACTGGCTATTCCAGATAACTCTACCTGTTGCTCATTCTTTTCGCTATGTCTGTTCTATCGAGGTCAAGAAAGCTCCATTACCACCACACATTTTTGCTGGAAAGATGGCTTCTCGGTTTTGAGGAGACCGAATTTGAGTACTTTTATGCCAAAAATAGGGGATCGTGTGATGGGCATTATTGTATCTGGAACTGGAAAGAATCTTGACATTGAAATAGGGGCTCACATGCTAGATTTACTGATCCAGAAAGAAGCAATGCCACTCGATAAATCTGCCCCATAAACACTTTAATGGGAATCCCAAGGAATGGTTTTGTTGCCTCTAATCTTCCGACTTTTGGTCAAGCGAGACTAGTTGGATATTGAACAAGATTAAGATATATTCCTATGTTCGTTGATATTCAGCATCAAGCTGAGACCATGTGCTTGCCATGAACAACCAATTTGCGCTCTGCAGCCAGTGCAAGCAAGAGGGGCGATTAGACGCCTAGCCAGACATGCATTCAAAGATTCAATGATTCATGGAGTTCTGCAATTCACATTACATATCTCATTTCGCTGCGTTCTCCATCATAGCAAGAGTCAAGATATCCATTGCTAAGAGTGGTACTATGCATCATTTTGCTATCTGATGCAGGGCAACCAGGAAGACCCTGCAATCCAGGGTTGTTCGTCATCCAAAATACATAAGGTTCCTGAAATGCAATGCAAATGGCACCCGAGCACATGGACGACAGTGGCAAGGAGCCCTACCCGACACCACCCCTTAGTGCCTTGCAAGGTAACCAAGTAGGGGAGCCATGGCATGAGCAGCCACACCTCCAGTTATGCCCCCTCTAGGGTTCAAAGAAATGGTTCAACGATTTGCACGAATGTGTGCCAATGATCCTTCTACACATTCACCTATGGAAACCTTGTTACAACTTCTCTTTCCTCCAAATGATAAGGTTCAATAAACTTCTCACCTTGTCTCCTGCAGTGAATCGCAAGCATCGAAACAATCTGAACACTTCAGGCAGACCATTCAATTAATATGAGTGAAGGGCGATATGCACAAAGGGCAGAGACATAGTCAACTCGAGTTGATAACTCGTGTTTACTAAGAATTCCTCATTGAAGATCAATAATTGCAATGATCTATCCCCATCACGATGAAATTTCAAAAGATTGCCCGAGCTTATCGGTCCAAAGCATACACACATTGAATTCATCAGTATAGCGGGCATGTGGCCCAGAATATCTAAGGGCATTATAGACCTATTATTGCCTCAAAATTCCATCTGCATATGGATAGAATACTCGTATGGTATGAATATCCGTATGGTCGCCACACCATCCCCCTTCTAGGACAGCGACGAGTCCTCGGAGCTCGAGCCAGGGTACTCGAACTTGGCTTATCCGGGTAACGTCGGTGAAACTCCGCAATTTTATCAAGAGCATTAGTTAAATTCTCGAGAAGCTCCCAGGTTCTATCGCTTGGTGAGTAACCTTCTCAATCGACAAAGTAATACAATCGTCAATGTAGAAACTTGGAGTTCAAAATCCCTCGCACCTCAAACTCTTCATAACCACCATTTTCCACTGTTGCTGGCAGCGGAGGAACGAGATTTGGAAAAGAATTGTCCGTGTAGGGCTCCAATAGCAAAACATAAAATACTGGATCGAGACGAATAACTGGAGGGAGCTCACACCATAATGCCACACTGCCAATCTGGGCCATGATCCGGAAAGAACGAAGGTGACGATAGTAAAGCTTGTTACACTAATGTGAGGTAGGGAGGTCCCTACGAAGAAGCCTGTGACATCCCCTACTCGTATACGGTGCACCCACCGTATACAAACAGGAGTTCTCCCCCCATACCAGCGCCATGCCGATACAGGGCCCTCCACATGACACTGCAACCGAGTCGGGTTCCAGTGGGAAGAGTGAAGGGGTCATTTACCCCGTCTCCCTCAGGGCCTACCTAGCTGCGGAAGCGTAAACATACACGTCAGTATACAAAGCATCACATACCCACCCGTAGGGTGGTACATCACATCTGCATAGACAATGATCAGCACAATGCATATAGGGAATCCTACCCAAGGCTCAGACACAGGGATGGACTGACAAGCTTGGATCTCCAGAGTTCATTGCAGACAGAATTCATGACAATGGATTTGGCTGGCATAAGAACATGGCAATGGGTAGTCCACTCCATCCGCCCCTCCTGTGCACACTTTGTAGAGTAGGTTGAAAAGTGTTGGGACTTGACTGTAGCCCGCCGGATGCATAGCCGAAAGGGCTATTCCTGGGTTACATCTCCCCAGGTCCGATGGGGCAGGCAGGGATCACTCCCTCCAGAGATCTGCATGCTGACTCAAGGAGACTAGAGAGCCACTGCTCTTATTCGACTGGAACCCAATGGAAAGTGAACCCCACTTCACGGGTGTCGAGCCCATGCCTTGCCCGCACTCAGTGGCAAGCCATTAGACCTAGTCACAATGATCCCCCGGTAGGCCTTACACACCAGAGGGATCATTCAAGAGTCAGGACACGAACCTCCTTCTTAGCCAGTCTGGTCCCTTCACCCACAACCAGGTGTGGTTCTTGTACACAGGCCGAATCTATATGGTGCTAGAGAGGCTAATCTAGGAGCATCCACTACCAAGCTTTAGGTCTCTACCCCCCTTCCCAATACAAGGACCCGGGGGATTCACATAGTGTAGGCCGTATATACCATGTGAGTGGACGATAAGGGGTTTTTTTTAACCTAAAGCGTACGAATACGTACGGGAAGGGGTTCTTTAGACCTTAAAAAATCCAATCTCTAGTGATGTATTTCATACGGAAAGGGGTTTTTTAGACCTTAAAAAAAACGTATACGAAGGGGTTTTTTATGACCCCTTCCTCGCACATGGCATATCCCTTATACACTAAGTGGTATCCCCGGGTACAAGGAGTTCATAGAGATACATCCTCCACATACATCATAAGAGAACTAAAGAACAAGATCTGATCTATATCATAGAGTTAGGTTCTTTAGTTAGAGTCTGATACCTAGAGATCTAGAAGGCTGCTATGGGCAATTTAATAGGCTAAACCTACTGATTTTATGACTAAAAGAGGGTTTAAGCTATTAAATTGCCTAAATACCTGATCCTTGAGGAACTCCTCCTGACCTGAGCTCGACCATCCTGCTGAAACGCTCGAATCAAGGGAAACTAAGGGTACAGTTCTCTCCGGCAGAGTCTGGGAGGCGGTTTTGGCTCTTGAGGCAGCCAAAACAGAGTTCTAAAGCCCTAGAAACGAAATTGGGCAAGTTAGGATTTCCCCTCCTAAATAGACATGGGGATTGGTTAGGGTTTCCAATTATCCCCTTTTGGCATGTGGGATAATTGGGAATGGGCCCACTTGCCATTAATGGCTAGGTGGCAAAATGTGCCCACATGGAAATGTGTGCCCACATTAATGTGTATATTGGTAAATGTGCACATTAATGCCAATGCACATTTCTAGCAAGTTGCCCCCTAGGGCTACCCACTTGGCTATGCGTCGGCGTACGCGTCAGTCGGGATGGCGTGTACGCGTGACGGGGCAGTACAGTATACGTCCTGGGACCGTATACTGTGCTGGAACGTCACATTCTCCCCCCCTTGAAATGATGCTGTCCGCAGCATCGTGGGTCTCCCCACCTTGGGAACTTCCTAACCTGCAATCACCCTGATACATACAATATACTACTATATCATTTACACATTTATTAACATTACCTTAAGGTAATATTTTTAGAACATTATTACGTGATTATATTATGAAATCACTTATCAATTCACAACATCATTAAAACAGGTTACTCAATAATTCACTTATCATGGCAATTAAGTTTATCAAAATTCAAATTAACATCCGAGGTACTCTTCATTCCTTGCAACACATTCCAACAAAATTTGTGTTGCAAGTCTTCGTAGCTCGACCTCCTTGCCCTCCGAAGCGCTCTATTGGCCTGCAGGTCGACACTACGTTAGTACCATTTAATTATTAAAAATTTTGGTTATATGGTGACCACCCCACCTATCTACATGGATGCATGGCTAATCTCTCGGCGTAGGAAGAGGATGAATCTTCCATAATGGCCGAGGAGACAGCGCCTAAATGCCTCCTATCAAAGCGTGAAGGCCAGATTCCTCCTATCAAAGCATATATGGGGCTAGAGGTGCTTTTCCTATGAATGCATCCTTCCATGTCCTCCTTTCTCTCGAGGTCGTCTACTTCCGTGGAACAGAAGTAGACTTTCTAATCTACCTTCCACTCTTCCAAGCGGAAACGCGGTCATGCCTACATCGACATTTACACCACGCCCTAGAGATCACCGTAGCGGTCTCATCATCGGTAACAACGCATGCAATCCATACCTAGCATAGGTTGCATGCGTAGATTATTCTTAACTACACATAGAATTAATCTACACAAATCGACATGCCTGAGCCGATTTCTTCGGAGATGACCTTGCCGTCCCATTGCTCCATGAATTGTGGGTACTGCTTTAATAGATCCTTCTTAAGTACCCACGTCGCGTCTTCCACCGGCAAGTGCTTCCACTTGACCAAATATTGGAGAAACTCTGATCTCCTTGTTTTCTTGAAAGCTTTATCAAGAATCAATTCTGGAACTATTTCCAGCTCTCCTCCATCATTTCCAACAACGTTGGAGTGTCTAAGACTTCGTCTGGATTTGGAGTGTGCTTCTTCAACAAACTGACGTGGAAGACCTTATGAATCTTTAGGTGTGCTGGTAGATCCAATCTGTAGGATTGATTACCTATTCTCTTGATTATCTTGAAAGGTCCAGCCCACCTTGGAGCAAGCTTCTTGCAATTCCCGATCCTGAGCTTCGCCTGCTTCACCTTGATCTTGAGCCACACATTGTCGCCAACTTCGAACTCTCTGACTGTTCGATGCTTGTCGGCGATGCTCTTCTGCCGACTCCTTGCTGCTAGGAGATATCCTCGCACTTCTTCCACGAGCTGCTGCATATCGGCCAACATCTGCTGTGAGACTTCTACTTTTGACACAGGATTGTGCCAAGTATCTGGAGTTAGGCATTGATAGCCGTAGTTGATCATAAACGGCGACATTTGGGATGATTCCTGCTTGGTGCTATTGTATGCAAACTCGACCAAGTGAATAAATTCTTCCCACATACCTTGCTTATTCCAGACATAGTTTCGTAGCATGTCCTCCAAAATTCTGTTGGTCCGCTCCGTTTGGCCATCCGTCTGAGGATGATACGCCGTGCTCATGGATAACTTCGTCTGAATGGTCGCAAAGAGGTCTTGCCAAAAGGCGCTCATGAACTTCGGATCCCTGTCGGAGATAATCTCCCTTGGCATACCATGAAGTCTGAAGATCTCTTTGGTGAAGAGCTTTGCTGTATCCATAGCTGTATCTGTAGTCCTGCAAGGCACGAAATGTGCCATTTTCGACAACTTGTCGACTACTACCATCAAAGCATCCTTCCCTCTTACTGTCCTTGGAAGCCCTGTGATGAAATCCATGCTGATGACCTCCCACTTAGCGTTTGGCACCGCTAAGGGCTCCAAAGCTCCTGGAATTCGAAGCTGTTCTGCCTTCGTTTGCTGACAAAGCTGACATTCCTTGATGTAGCGAGCTACCTGCTTCTTCATTCCTGGCCAATAATAGCTGCTGCGTACTTTGAAATATGTTTTCATGAATCCCGCATGGCCAGCTATTGGACTGTTGTGTGTGTCATGGAGGATCAACTTCCTTACTCCTGAAGATTCTGGCACACACAACTTGTTCTTATGATATAATAGGTTACCTTCCTTCTTAAAATGTTTGAAGGCTTCCCGCTCCTTATCTGTTCTTGCTTCTCTACATAAACTTGCCCAAACTTCCTTGAAGTCGACATCTGTTGGCAAGGATTCTTCGATCTTCTTCCCGAAGTCGCTGGAAAGCGTCGAAATTGCATTGCAATGCACTCTAGTTGTCAGGGGATGCCTTGAAAGTGCATCCGCTACCACATTGAGCTTCCCTGGCTTGTAGGCTATATCAAAGTCATACTCTTCAAGGAACTCCATCCACCTTCTCTGCCTCAGGTTGAGGTGTGGTTGCGTAAATACATACTGGAGGCTCTGATGATCTGTATCCAATTGGAACTTTCTTCCCAAAAGGTAATGCCTCCAAATTTTTAATGCCCTGACAACCGCAAGCAGCTCTTGATCATGCGTGGGGTAGCGCGTTTCGGCGTCGTTCATCTTCCTGGAGTCGTACGCTACTACACGCTCTTCTTGCATGAGCACTGCACCTGTAGCTATCTTACTCGCATCTGTTGCTACAAGCTTATCTTTCTCTGGGTCTGGCAGGGTTAAGACGGGGGCGGTTGTTAAGGCTTCCTTCAACAGTTCAAACCCCTTTTGGGCTTTCTTGTGCCAATGATCTACCCACTTTCACTTTTTCCGCCCTCGTTAAGTCTGTTAGCGGGGCCGCTATCTTAGCAAAGTTCTTCACGAACTTCCTGTAGTACCCTGCTAGGCCGAGGAAACTTCTGACCTCGTGCACATTCTTGGTGTGCGGCCAATCGAATGACGGCTTCAATCTTGGAAGGGTCCGTCGAAATTCCTTCACCCGATATCACGTGACCAAGATATTCCACCTTTTTTCAATTCGCGGTGACACTTCGACAACTTGGCGTACAACCGGTGCCTCTTCAACTTTTCCAAAGACTCTCCTTAAGTGTTGTACGTGCTCTTCAAGGGATCCGCTATACACCAAAATGTCATCAAAGAACACTATCACAAAGGTGTCTAAGAACTCCTCAAGATATCGCTCATGAGCCTCATGAACGTTCTTTGGAGCGCTCGATAAGCCGAAAGGCATTACCGTGAACTCATAATGTCCATACCGCGTCCTGAAAGCGGTCTTATGAATATCTTCTTCCTTTATCCGGATCTGATGATATCCTGACCTTAAGTCGATTTTGGAGAAGACCTTTGCTCCTTGAAGCTGATCCATCAAGTCATCCGACCTGGGAAGCGCATACTTGTTTTTGATGGTGTGCTTGTTCAACTGCCTATAGTCTATGCACATCCTCAAACTGCCATCCTTCTTCTTGACAAAAAGAATGGGCGCTCCAAATGGCGAGACGCTAGGTCTAATAAAGCCTAGGTCGAGCAACTCCTGCAATTGCTTCTTTAGCTCTGTCAATTCCTGCGTCGTCATTCTGTATGGAGCCTTACTTGTGGGCTTCGTTCCCGGTTCGAGTGCTATCTCGCACTCGACTCCCCTGTAAGGAGGGAGGTGCTCGATCTCATCAGGAAAGAGATCATGGAATTCCGTGATCAAGTTAGATATCTGCTTCGGCAACTTGCTGAGCACCTTGTCTTCTTTGCTTTCTTCGGACTCCGGCTCTTCGATCTCAAGCTTGAAGATGTATGCTACCTGCTTCTTCTCGTTCTGCTTCCCCTGATTGCCACCATATGGGGCTCTAGCTGGACCTGGGCTTGCTGCTCTAGGGCTATAGTTCCCTGATGCTTTGCCTTTGTCCTAAAAATACTGCTGCCTCTGCCCGCTATTCTGAGGTCCCGTTCCTTGCAAGCTTATAGCCTTGCACTCCGCTTCTGATACTGTCTTAGGGTTTATTGCCCTCACCAGCTTGCGAATCTCATCGTTCAGCCCTTCAATATAACTTTCCACTGCATGCTTCTCTCCCAATTTTGGTACATACAGCCGCAGCCTCATGAATTCCTCTGTATATTTCTAGACTGACTTGTTTCCTTGCTGCAACCTATAGAACTGCTGCATCATGCTGGACTTATGCTCTCTTGGGACGTAGTGGCGCTTGAAGGCTTTAGCAAACTTCTTGAACCTGCAAGCGTCCCTGCTCAAGCCATGGGCCTTTGCATACCCCTTCCACCAAATGCGTGCTGCTCCTTTCAGGTTGGCTGTTGCCACTCGGCCTTTATCCTTGTCCTTCATACCATAAGCGTTTCCATATTCACTCATTTCATCAAGCCAAGCCTCGGCCTCCATTCCTGACCTGTTCTCGCCCGAGAATTGCTCGAGTTTCCTGGCTTTCCAAACATTTCCCAAAGCAGAGTCTACCTTCTTTTGGTAGTCTGAGACTCTTGTGTCCCTTTGTCGTCCATCTGGGGTATTCCTCTGCCTTCCCTCTTCAGTGTCCCTTTGCCTTCCATCTGTTCGGTCCCGGGCCTGTTCTTCCTCTTCCTCGGAGTCGGAGTCTGAGTCTGAGCTTGAGTCGGAGGAATCTGAACTGGGGGATCTCCTTCTCTTGCTTCTCTTCTTGTCCCTTCCTGTTTTCCGAGCTGATGCTTGTGGCAATTGAGCGTTGCCCACCGAACCCGCTCCTGCTTGTGCTGCTAGCAGAGCCTTTATCTGCTCAAGGTCCGTCCTCATCTGGGATATCTCCTCCTCTGGGGTCATGGGTTCCATTTCTTCAAATAGGTTCCTTGCCGGAGGTGGTCTAGGCGGGGTCTGTTCTTCCATGATGTCTCGGCGTTGTTGTTCTCCTGAGCCTAGGCCTCTAGCTGCATACACAAGTAATTCATGGCTATATGGTTAGTTTTCTTGTTTTCTTACATTGTTTACGTTTATTGGCATAGTTGTGGCGCAAAATGCATCAACAAGACATTTAAGAGTGCAAGAGGGATTATATTTATATTATATGAAAATGTGCTGGGATCTTTTGTTCTGGGGAATAGCATGTATTAAGACCCTGTAGATGGCAATGTAGTCCGTGAATGATAGCATTGCTATAACGTTCCTAACCGACATGCCCTTAACCAACTGGGCAAAACAGTCTAGACATTTATGAGTAGTCGCTTCTACACATTTATGCCGGTGTCTCGGGAACGCCCCACAGGCACATTCAAGGATCAAATACTCGCGCGGTCTACCATGGACCCATTACAGTCTCTCCCACTAGAACTATACTCGTCCTCGAGCATTCAAGGCTATACCATGTCTATGTCATACTATGTCACGATGATTACCAAGTCTTTGCACATGCATATAGGCACCCATGGAGACTCGAACTCGAGACCTGCTTTGATACCAACTGTAACGTTCCTAACCGACGTGCCCTTAACCAACTGGGCAAAACCGTCTAGACGTTTATGAGTAGTCGCTTCTACATATTTATGCCAGTGTCTCGGGAACGCCCCACAGGCACACTCAAGGATCGAATACTCGAGCGGTCTACCATGGGCCCGTTACAATTGCAATGCTTGAGTAGAACTTAAAATCGTGACTTACAGGAGATAAGCACCGACACACTCTTCGTTGATTCTACAATCCACATCATCTCCGGGACCAGAGACCGTCATGAAACCTTGGGCAAAGTTGCTGATGATGATTTCTTACCCACCCGAATTGTTGTGCTGCATAGTGTCAATGGGTACTTGAATGACAAGTTATAGGTCCACCTCCTGGAAACAAAACCTAATTGGTAAGAAAACACAAAATTAAAAAAGGTAGCTTCCAGCCGATACATCATGGAGATCTCAATTAAGGTGCCCTCCTCTTCCGATGAAACTCTAGGGTCGGGAAGACTTGCTGATTGAATTGCGTCACGCACACCCTGAATATAGCTGGATGTTTCAAACACTATGTGGCTAGAGGCTATGGAGTCCTCTGTTTTTTTTGCCCTCTTCTTCCTTGGAGTTTTCGGCGAGCTCCTAAGTGGGAGCTTGCTCACTTTTCTGGGAGAGATGGGGGATGCAAGATCTGCTTCTGCCTGTGCCATTTCTTTGTTGAAATCATCATGAACTACCTGAGCTTGTTCTCTGGATAAAGAAATCTCGGCCCTCATCTCTTCAACCGTCAAACCAAACCTGCTGGCTATCTTCTTTCTAATTGCCTCCCTCTTCTGATCTTCTAAAGTTTCCTCTACCATCAGCCTGGATTAAGAAGTCTGTGCTCAATTTGCTCGTCTGCCATAGCTTCGGCCCGTTGCTTAGCCCTCGCCAAAATTTGCCTAAGATTGTACTGCCATAGGTAATCTTCATCCGCGCTCCGCTCCAGCTTCATCAGTTAAAACTTCCTATTCCTCCTGCTTATTTCTGGAGCATTTGGTTTCCTACCTCTTGCGACTACTGGCAGCTTGTAGTCATTGGTCATGCAATGCTTAATAAGCCTGTGGATCTCCAGTCCCACTTCTTAGAGTCGCTACCACTGCACCCACTGAATAGACAATACTACCGACCATATCCCTCATCCAATTTTCAATTTGGGAGGAGGAGGATTCTCCACGGCATCCTCGTTGAAATCTATTTCGGCCTCTATGTTGTCTTCTGCCTCCTTACAGTCAACCTTTTCTTTCTCACCTGCAACCAGAATAGACCTCGAGGATACTAAGCGCCCCTCCCCCCACCCCAAATATCTGGGAATAACTCAGCCGCCCGACTAACAACTTTAGCCTCCACAGATAGATCCACCATAAGACCTGCGCCTCCCCCAAAACCTGCGGGAAATTTAGGAGGGGAGTCCACCTCCGAATCGACATGTTCTTCTTGCAGGGGCTTGTTTGCAGGGAAGATAAATGCCATGTCAGCAGAAGATTCTGCCTGGAAGTTCTCATTAACTGATATTCCAAGGCCCTGCTCCATCTGGACCGTGATTGTGATAGGAAAAAGACAAGATTTCGAGCAGGAGGAGCGGAGGCGCCGGAATCAAACTTTAAGAGAGAATTCTGGAAACAGAGAGAGGGATTTTTTGGCGCTAAGTAACGGTTGTGATTCCTTCGGATGGGTTCACTATCCTTAACTACATGGAAGACGGTGATACGCCAATGAGTCTGCAATCATACCCTTTGTCAGGGTACAGTGTACGGCTATTAATGGCAGTCGTCCAGAATTCAATTCAAAAGTTCCCTGGGTATAGGATATAATAAAATAGCCATGGAATATATACGATGGATATCCCATGCCGACGTGTCTAGGATGGCCTGGATGAATAGTGATTCCATCTGATGGATTCACAGTGTGGTGATTCCGTCTGGCAGAATTACATTGTGGTGATTCCACTGGGCGGAAGTGCAGCGGGGTGATTCCGTTTGGCGGAATTACACTGTGGTGATTCCGCCGCACGGAAGTGCAACGGGGTGATTCCGTCCAGTGGAATACTTCATGGGGTGATTCCACCTGGCGGGATATCGTTGACGGTATTCCGTCTCGTAGAATATGCCACTGGTGATTCCATGGGGGTGAATGCTAGAACGTGATTCCATCCGACGGTATCAAGGTAGTGTGATTCCATCACGAAATAAAGGGCTGGTGATTCTGTCCGGTGGTATTCTGTCGTTGTGATTTCGTGGGGAGGTATAAAACAGACGGTCAGGATGCACCCTGCAGACGGACGGCTGGGATCCATGAGAGGGTACATTTGACACTGTCAGGTACGAAAAACGGGACCTCTGGGAATGTCTGTGATTCCGTGGGAGAGTATTCACCGCGATGGAATCATCAAAACCGAGGTAAAGCTATTTTCACCTATTCTATTATTATCGTGCTACTTTTTAAGGATTTCCTTTTTGCCTAACATATTTAACCCCTTGTGATTTACCTTGCCCATTATCTTTTATTGTATCTCCTAGTTAAATGCTACATATTTCCTTTTACGCCAGTACCCCAAGCTTGTGCCTGCATCTTTTATTGTAGCTCTGATTTAATGGCTACGCATTTTCCTTTTGGTCAGTCCCCCAAGCTTGTGCCTTCAACCTCTGTTAAAGGAACATCATATTCCAAACAAGACTCATTTTTCAAACTCTTTTAATTCAAGCATAGGGTATAAGAGATATTGTTAACAGTACAATTGTCCTAATGTGTAACTGATGGGGAGTGGTAGGAAATTATGTGCTAGGTAACCATCTAGGTGAAGGGGTTTCCTATAGAAAAATGGTGGAGGGGGTTTCCTATAGAAAACTAGTAGTGCAGCAGCATGAAGGGCATTAGCCTCGAGTGGCATTCCTCTACCGGTTTCCCACAAGGAACGTCGAGACCTAGGGGGCTAGTTGAAGCAAGGTTGAAATTCCGGCAAAATTGTGGCAAAGCTCTAAGCAGTACCACCAAAAATTTCAAGCCAAAAAATTACCCAAAATAATTTTTGACATAAAAAGACTAGGAATTTCAACCCAATGGTGGTAGCGGTAGGAATTAGATTAACTGCATATCTGTCCTAAGTTCAAAATGATAAACAGCCATAAACAGCCCGAAATTACTCATGCATAGTAATAAGAGAATATCAGAACATGGCTAAATTCTCGTGATTCATTTGAAATCCGACTCCATGTTATTCACCAGGTACGTACTGATGCGCTATAGTAAGTGGTGCTACCTCCATCTTCAATATTTGCATTATTATCAAAAATGTTCCATTACTTTATGGAAATGATGGATTCCACAGCTCATGAATAAACGTTTGATAGCAAAGCAAAGGCTTCTTTTGTCCCAGGATGCAAATGGATCACAGAGTCCGAAACATGCCTCTGCTAACCCTGAATTGAAATCAACTCTACATGTACAAAGAAAAGATTTCCAAATAACAATGGATGCTTCAAATAGCATTCCTTGAATAAGATTTCCATCCTGATCAGCCCATCCAGCACAGCCAAGGAGAGTACACAAGCATAATGAAGCTAACATGGGGTGACGCCACGTTCCAAAGCCACAGTAAAAACCTGATGAAATCCTTCATCTACTAATCTTCCATGGTTGCATGCAGAAATAATGGCAACAAACATGACTTCATTACGTATTGTGCCTTTTTGCTGCATGCTCTTGAAGAGCATAATGCATTCTTTAACAGTCACGATCATATAGTATGATCACATCACATGAAGATATCCTGTAAAATAATCTGGGCGCATCATCTATACCCTCCAATTTTGCACGAATGGCAACATAAATGTGAGAACAACTTTAACAAGTTGATTATCAATGCCCAAAACCAAGGACCAAGAGGAAAAAGTCACTTTTGAAAAATATGTAGTAATCATCAGCATCTTTTGAAATCAGACTTTTTATGTACAGACAAATCCGGATAGGTACATCAATCTCGCCAACGGTATCCACAGTTCGGATTACAACAGACAAAAAACAATGTCATCCCCTCCTCTCCTCTAGCTGTCGCCTGAAAAATTTACATATGCATATGTAAGTTTGTAAATTCCTATTAAAATGTAGAAACAGAAATGAGATACCTGGAAAAAGACTGCTTCTCCATGTTGACAACGAGCACATCTCACAGCTTTGGTTCGAGGAAGTGTCGGATCAGATGCAACATCCTGCAAGACCTGAGTGCGTTCGTCTGCTGTATGCAGGACCTCGTTACGATAGACACAGTTGTTGTCTGCAACCTCCTGTTTAAACAAAAAAAAAAAAAAAAAGCAGGCTCAACATTCCACATGTAATATATGCATAAATAATTGCACAACAGGGACATGTATTCTGCCACACTAATGAAAAGGAGGACGTGACAAGATGGTACTTTTGATGAAATAGAAAATGTCTAGAACAGGATCAGAATGGCTTAATGCAGTGAATATTTGTAATAACGTGATAGCATAAGATAGCAGCAACCAGCAAGAGGTGTTAGAATCAAAAGGAAAAAGCCATCATGGTATAGAATATCAGCATAGTCAATAGTACTTTACATGCATCCACTACAGTTTGTAAACTAAATTTTATTAAAGTGATTAATCTTGACAAAAGATTGTTAAGCCAGTAGCAAAGAGCGTAGAACCTGATGGTCACAATTCCGACACGCATACAATAACACCTTCTTTTCTGTGTCCTCCCTAGGGTATAAGATATTGTTACTGTGGACGAAACAAAACACAGTTCAGAATGCTGAGATAATATGATGCAATGTCAATATTAGAAAACGGGGCCACATACCATTCACGGCAAAATTTCATGGTACTCATCTTGACTGATAAATAAAGTGTCTCTTTTGTTGGAGAATCAAACGGACTTGGAATGCACCTAAGTACTGGAAAACATTAAGAACGAAAGAACAACAAAGAAATCATAAAATAAAGGGGACACGATCTGCAATCTCTGGAAGGAAAACCTATATAGAATAGAAACGTAATATACGATATGGATTGAAACAAACTGCTAGACTACTGGATTTCTTGTTTTGATATTTACCTGTTGAAATTTGATCTAGAGATCCCTGGGCGTTTGTTCGAATTTGAATGCTGAACGCTAAATAGCTATAATGGACACAAAACCCTATCAAATAAACGAGAAGATTCGCGTTTAAGAAAATTCTGTTTCTCTATAGTCTAAAAAATAATAATGACAACCATTATATAATAGATAAGGTGCGTACATGTATTTTGTCGTGTATATACATAAGCCTACACATCCACAAAAAATATAACTAGCACAAGGGCAGGGTTGAGGCAAAGGAGAAAATTATAAAATATTAATGTGTGCTAGCATGTTCACAGATATCAGCTGAGACCTACAATGTCAAGCCAAGTCCAATGGAACGCTAATATTCTGCAAGGAACATCCCGTATTTTCGTGATTGCATAGCTTAGGATCTTGTCCATTGCAATCAAAAGTTTAAAGGTATTAAAAAACGGTAAATAATAGAGATGCTCAAAAGACACAATGAAACAACATTCAAAAGACACCTAGCTCCTTCACATTAGAGAGTGTTGCATCGATATCTCTCATAGCTTTGAGTTGCATCAATATCTCTTAAAGCTTTGAGTGGAACAACGATCCCGTAACCTCTGAAGGACCTTCTTGTTGATCTTCGGCGTGTCTTCAATCTTTCGTGTCAAGGTGGCCTTGTCATGTAGCAAGTGCACATCTGCCTCCATTTCGTGATCAAACCCTATCTGCTTGTCCTGCATATTTTGGTCCTCGCACTCCTAGTTTTGTGCTAAGCCTTTAGTCTCCAGTCTCTCACTTTCTTCGAGGGGTCATCCTTGCCATGCTAATTAGGGTAAAAGTTGGAACCTTTCAATGATGCCACAAGCTATCAACAATGGACTATACGGGATTTGTTTTTTTTGTTTTCATAATGACAAAAGCTTAGGTTGAAATATAGTAAATATTGTATTTTATCTTACTTTGTGGGCCGCACATTTGGAGTATGTAAATATGCTCGCTATGTGATTTATAGGATTTGTTTTAAATGCTTTATAGTGAATATTTATATGTTACATTGCGGGGCTTACATTGGGAGCTTGTAAATATGCTCGCTGTTATAATTGTTGTGTATGGTTATTTTTCCGAAGTAAGTTTCTCTAGCATGTATAAATAATTAAATATTATCTTCATGCATTAGTTGCTTATGAAGTCAATATTCCTCTCATGGCATGGCATGGCCACCGTATGTGGAGCAAAATGAGGAAGTATATTCTAAAAAAGGTGGTGTGTATTTAAGCACATAAGCTAGTGTGCCTGTTAAATGAATCTCTTTTACAACTTTAGATCATCGATTATGTGTGCTATCTAATAAATGAACCTTTTTTACATCTTTAAATCATGCATATCATTACCATGCATGCAATTATTGCTTATGAAGCCAAATATTTCTCTATAGCATGGCAACCTATATGTGGAGCAGAATGAAGAAGTATCAGAAAGGTAAAGCCTTACGTGTATTCAAGCACATAATCAAGTACTGTCTATTAAATGAACCTTTTGCACATCTTGAAATTTGTAATTGTAGAGCTGCTAAAATTCAAGACAGCTTTATAGTTTTTAGAGCAGGTTTATCTTCTTGAAATCCTACACTTACACTGGAATCCTAAATATAGTGCACAATACAAATAAGTTTTATTTGTCCAAACTATTGGCCAAGAGAGCAAACGTTAAGAATGCTGCTAAATGTGACCTTATCTGGCTTTAGCCACTCTTCTCTCATTTTTGCAAAGAATTGTAAGGCTTGGTCTGTATGTCTATGCTGCAACAAAACTTGGCCTTGCTATACAATTTTTTGCACGTTTTCTTGCCAAATTAAAGCATGAATAGAAGGAAAACGTTTCAGAAACTCTCAAAGCGACTCTAAGTTCTGAAACTTTCTTCTGAAGTGCAATCTGGATAAAAAGGCAAGTTATGCATTAGTTTCCATCTACAAGACTTCAGAATAATTTTCAAATTTACCTCGTTTGCAGAAGGCACAAAGGATTCGTTTATAGACCTCCTTTGTTGTTCCTTGCAGATTCATATGTATGTGTATTTTCTGAATACTCCAACTTGATATACTTGGTCTCTCTCGTAATCCATATGCTGGTACCAGTTTATGTTCTTCAACTATAGCTTCTGTCACAAGAACTTCTAATCAACTGAAACGAAAAGAAAGAGGCCACAATCTTAGGTCTACTAACTCGTTTGCAGAAGGCACAAAGGATTCGTTTTAGAACCAAAAAGACAAAAATTTGATTTTTGCTAGACTAAAATCGTCAAAAACATGCTGTCAGAATGAAGCTGCAACACTGGTAGCATGGCAGCATGGAACTGGGAAGCTTCTGACTATGACAAAAACACTTGAGCCCTTTTGTAGAAATCTATGGAGCAGACTAAACACAAAAGAGCCTGGCGGAACTATTCCTGCTATTTAATGCATTACTTTCTTGCATGGTAAGGAAATGGCTCTTTCAAGTAAGAAACAAATCACAAACGTGCATGTACTGCAAATCATAAAATGCAGCACTGCCCAATTTTTGCAGAGTTGCATTTTGGTCTGAGCTAGAAAGAACAGAAAGAGATTATACCTAATTCATACTTCTCCTCTCCACTTTCTGTATCTTTGCAAAACTTCAAAATGTTTCCTATTCATCAAAGGAAAAGAAACATAACCAAATGCAAATGCAGTTTCAATAATCTCAAGTGCCCACCACCAACCTGAATTGTTAGAAGACATAGCGTAAGTTCTGGATATCTTTGCCGCACACCCAAATCCGTTGCTTCTTGCCCTATTCCAAAGTGGCTTTTGCCGTACTTCCTTGAGGTGTTAGCCACAGATCCGAAGTGCACCACCAGCCTTCCAAGCAACGAAACACAGCCTTATTTACATAGATCCTCTGATCTTATCTTCAAGGAAACGAACCCCAAATCATGCTTCCACAGTAGCAGATTTTTGGGCACAGAAACAGGCCACGAAAAAACATCCTTACGTACAGTACAGACCATCGAAATACTTCTTCAGCGTTGATGTTATGGGATCCTGCAATACCCAGTTCGATGGTATTGATGTTATGTTCGAAGCGATGACTGTTATTAAGCAAATGCTACTCCAAGAAGGGCGTTTGACCTAATCTGGCAAAATGAATATCCCCTGCACGATAAACAGAGGTCTCAGGGAAAATATAATGGAAAAGGGATGACAAATATAAAAGGGGGAAGAACATCTCTGCCATAGACATCGTAGTTTTCTTACAGACCTGTTTTTTGAAGTAAACATGAAAAGAAGATTCCGGCAGCTACAACATTCTCAAAGCGAAAGGATTTGTCTGCCATAGCTGGAGCACCGCTCTCCATACCCAAACTTATGTTGCTCAAAAGGATTTTGTCCTCTAGTTATAACTAGTGCATGTACCTCAAGGCAGTGCCAAGCAGAGCTCAAGAGCTATGCCACCGCCATAGGTAGAAAGAGAAACACGGCCGTCGCCATCCGGATCTGCCATAGCCGAGTACGGCAGAGAATTTTTAGAGTTTTCTAATTTCCCTGGCCGTATGATTCGAAATTAGAGAATCGGACGGCTCAAATTGATTTTAGGTGACGTGGCATGACACGTGGCATAGCTAGAATTGCAGCCTTTTGTGCAGGGGGGGTTAGGCAACCCTGCTAAAAACGAGGCCTCTCCTATTTTCTAGAATATTCCTCCTTAGGTGCCGGGCTTGCATGGTCGCATTTGAGAGTGAACAGATGGGGTAAGTTTACGAAGGATGGAGTTAATCTAGCAACTTCAGCTCGAATGCCAAACACCAAACCAATCCGCACAATCATTGCCCCTATTTCCCCCGAAAAAACAAAGATTCTGTCTTCAGTGGCTCCTCTCACATAATGGAACACTTTGGAAAACTATGACTAGAAGAAGCAATCTCTTGTTTAAATTCGGTTTTTCCGGTTTGGAGAAACCCTTTTTAGAATTTTTTTTTTAAGTAATTTCCCTAAGGTTTTGGGCTTTCTTAGACGCCAGAAAGTTTTTTATCATCCAAAAATCAGGAAACTTTTTTTTTTGTTGTTGTGTGATTTGGGGTTTCTAGTTTTGCTGATAAAAATTTCTGAACAGGTGCCAGATTGGGCTTGAGGAAACCATGTCGGCATGCATGCCACGGTTCAAGTAGATAGGAAGGACTTGAAAATCGCCATGATTAAAGTAGATAGAACGAGCTTGAAGATTTTCAAGTCGGATCTATCAGAGAGTTTGTGATTGATTTGTAACTCCACAAATTCGATCTTTTTGCAAAGATGAAGGCAGTGAATTTAGGGAAGGCATGTTGCTCCTTCATAGTGTTAATCTTTGGCTGATTGATTGCTTGATGTAAGATTAAACTCTTTTTACTTTCTATTTTGCAGGATGTCACAAGCTGCTCGCATTTTTGAAGCTTGGCGATTAGCAAGAAACCATTTCTACCATTTCTTTGGTTTCGTCAAGAAATGTTTGGTTATTCCATCTGCTCCTCAAGTCTAAGTTACCCAAAAATATTTACCCAGATTCGGTCATGATTATTTGGCAGGAGTCGTGGTTCCTTCCTTCTAATTTTAGTTTCATCAGACACCAAATGTCCGGCAATTTCATGAATTTGAGCATAGATTTTCTCTGCTATGACGAACTATCAGAAGGAGGCTAAGTTATTTATTGAGCTAAGGAATTTTATTTTCCTTCCTAGGTTATTCTTCTAGCTAAGGAGGTCTTGAAGACAGTTCGTTTGAAGACACTTCTTAGCTTCATTATAATCCTGCAAGGTATGTGGTTGATAGATGTGTGTAGCTTCTTTACAAAAGCTCATGCTCCATATATACCTTGCAGGATTATGATCAAGGCTTTATACTGAAGCTAGGCAAATCGGGCAACCAAAGCACATTGTTTTGAAGGTCCTTTTGGCTAAAGAATTCTCTCTTACGTAGACAATTAATGTTTTAGAAACAAGTTAATCTTGGTGTATTTAGTTCTATACCCCTAGAGAATAGAAGTGCCCAAGTCTGAGATGTGTGCTGCCATAAACAAGACTGTAGATGGGTCTTTTATTCTATTAAAGTTAATGCCAATATCAGTTGAGCTAGGAAGGCCAATTTGAATGTATTTTAAATCATCTTATTCGTGATATAGATAAACATGTAGCAGTTTCAAATAACCCATATGATCTGATTATGCACAGGAAAACCACTTGAGGCATAATACCTAAGCAACATTAACTTTGTACTAGAGTCTTTGCTCGAGGCAGAATACTAAAGCAGCATTAACATAAACTGCATGTTGTAAGCACCATCTTTCACAGTATTTGTAGGGTTTATGCTTGATATGTTCAGGGATGACATGTCTGGAGCCAATGGTAGCTGTAAAAATGTGTTTGATGATTATTGTTTTATTAATATGCTTTACAGCTTCAGAGTTGGTATAAGTGTTGGATTGAACTAGATCATATAAATCGTGGAAGACGAGGAGTATGTCTCTTGCATTAGCATTTGAAATATGATTTTGGTCGAGGTCTCACACAACACACATGTATATTTCTTATGCATGATTTTAACATGAATAGCTACTCCTTCACATAGTGGTAGAGGTACGTTCTTCTTTGTAAGTTTTTCTTTTTGATGATGAGCCACCCTTGATACATTCGTGACGATCTTCCTCATCACAAACATTTGTTCTTCCTTTATAGGTACCAAGCTTTTGTCCAATGCAAAACCTTCATCCGATTCTTACTATCGGCATTTGAAACATGCAGTCTTGATATATTCGTAATGATCTTCCCATTACCAACGTTTGTTCTTCCTTTATAGGTACCAGGCTCTTGTCCAGTGCAAAGCCTTCATTCGTTTCTTACTGTCAGCATTTGAAACATGCATAGTCTGTTTTGATGGTTCAGGCACAAGGGGGATCTCGGGAAATCTAAATAACTCAAGATTAAAGTAGATCAACATGCACCTCATTATGTTTGTAAGTCATTGCCCTCTCCTGTAATTTTCCTATTTTGGCTCAACAACTCAAGGCCAGGGCTTTTGTTGTGGTACATCATGACGTGCATATTATTTTCGCTGCCCGTTATAGATTAGGAACCACCTTCGACCCAATACGAGAGATTCAGAAACAACCATTGCCGTGTCAGCCCATGTGCAGAAACAACTTTTGGCTGCCTATGGCCTTAAGGCTTAATAGGCCTACATTCTCTAGGCATGTTATCGTCTCTACTATGCATGTAAACTATTCCATGGATTGCTCATTAAGAATGTAGTTTCCATGGATTGCTCATTAAGAATGTAGTTTCTTGATTATCATGATCGCAGCCTATGTTCAACAACGATAACTCAATAAAGCCCATGCTGTGAACAAAAGTCAGAGCCAGGCATAGTTACTTGGAATTTGAAAATTTCAATGGCCAAAAGAGGAAGCCATGAAATCAACCAAGATTTGGAGCTATGAAAATGTCAAATCAGCATGTAATGCATCTCGCATCACTGGGTCTATGTAATTTGTGATATTTTGTTCTTCTTTCATGGATGCTTTTCCTTAGGGTCTTTTCACTACTTTTATACTTTACCTCACCTCATGGGTTTTCTATTTTGTCTAAAAAACTAATGGACCTTAGCTTGAATATTTTGCAGCTGCAAGCAACAATATAAGCTCGGTGATTCTATCAGGGGCTTCAACAAGTTTCTAAAGAGTTTGCCTTACTTTCTGTTGAAGCAAACATATTAGTTGTGGCATCTTCGTTTATTGTCCCTAAAGAGTTTGCCTTACTTTCTGCTGAACTTCATGGCAAACATATTAGCTGTGGCATCTTCTTTTATTGTTCCTAAATTCCTCTTGGCCATAGTCCTACTAAATGTTGGCGTAAGCTGACAAATTTTACGTTCTAGATCATGAAAAGGAATTTGCTTGGTTGTGTGAACTCCACACTTATATCATTCTACAGTTTACGGTTCCATTTGCCTTTCTTTTAGGTGTTTCAATTGTTAGTTTTTTGTATGCTTTGTTTTTGCTGCCATCAAATGTACTACAAAACAAGGAATGCATAAAATTAAGATTATAAAGGACCTTTTGGAACTCTCAAGCTGGTGTATATAGATGCATCCTTAAGTCACAAAATGTTATTGTCAATTGTGGAATTTAAAACCTAGGTCTTAGTATGGAAGGACCAGCTGGATACAAGCATTACAATATTGTAAACGTGTATTCAATGAGATACATTTAGCATTTCTATTATGAGAAATTCCTCCAATTCTATGAAAGATCACTTTAATTATGAAACCGATTTTTGGATGATCGAAAACTTTCCGCTGTCTAAGAAGGCCCAAACCATAGGGAAATGACTTAAAAAAAATTTCTAAAAAGGTTTTTTCCAAATCAGTTAGGGAAATGACTCCAAAACAAATTCTAAAAAGGTTTTTTCCAAATCGGAAAAATCGAATTTAAACAAGAGATATGCAGAATGGTTGTTTATAAACAAATATAGGGTTAGACAAATATCAAAAAACAAACTTTTAGTGTTGTGAAATTCTAGAATTCTATGAGAGATTACCTTAGTTATGAAACGTGCAGAAAGGTTGTCCATAATGAAACATAGGAATATATGGTTACAAAAAATAGACTTTAGATGGTTTTTGTGTCAATTTACATGCATGTTTTTTTTTAGAAACTAAATATCAACTTTACTATAATAAATCGACTACGAGTTTACTCGCATGAAACCAACAAACCGCCTTAGACTTGCTTCTCATTCATCTCAGCAGATTTTCTACAATGGTGGATAGTGGGTAGCCGCACACATGCGAACTACCCATAAAAAATAAAGGGAAAATCCAATTATATCATTTGGACCCCAACAAAATACAATGCTAATAGAGACTGGGCTAGTGTACCTGCCGAAAGCTTATCACCGGGATTAAAAAACCCCGCCCTTTCGGGTTTTCGAGGAAAAACCCTAGTGATAAGCCTTCGGCAAGGGGCTTGGACAAACGGAAGGCATAAAAATCGCTCCCAAAACCCACGAATGAAAAAGTCGAAACAGATGCCGCTCGCTAACCTGTACCTGCACATCACCAACAAAACAACAAGACAAAACAAACCTCCCAGAGTGGAGGGCTGATTACGCGCGTGCCACGCGATAAAAATACAATAACAAAGAAGGGGGGGAGGGTGGGTTCAAAGAGAATAAGGTACTGCTGAGAGAGAAGAGGAAGCGCCGATGAGAAGTCGAAGCAGAAACGCGCCTAAAATAGCGAACTCCCAACCAGAATGGGCATGCGCCGCCCGCATGCATGCAAAACATGCATGCTCGTCCCATTCTAGAATGGCGATCCGATGTCTCGGATCGATGGGAATCATAGCAACATCACATGAGAGTCGTATTTGCATGTTTGTGTATGTCATATGAGTTTCATGACATAGCTATCATACCCACAATACAATGTGCCATCTACAGTATAGACAATGAGAACGTCAATTCATATAATTACACTTCAAACCAAGATTCCTTGGTATATCAATCTCTAAGATCGGTTCGCTTATCTAGCCTCTTATCTTTCTCCTTTTCTCAATAATAGCTAAGACAATCTTTCATCTATAGCGTATGGGTAATAGAGGACACTTGACAGATGCAGGTCTAAAACCATTCTTCCAAGGGTATTTTGCCCCAAGCCCTCATTGTCTCAAATCTTAGTGGCCCAAAATTACTTGATTGTAATCAGGCGAACCAGATACTACAAAGGTAACCAAATCCGTTTTAACTTTGACAACCATAATATAAATTTTTAAAATCTTATTAATTACGTGACCTTTTCTTTTTCCATTAAAATGTGAAATACTTATTAAGCCCGGCAACGCCGGGCACTATTACTAGTATTTGAATAGATGTAGAATCCCTCACATTATACAAGTTCATTGCAATATATCATGAAGTAGGCACCCCCTCATAAGGACTTGAAATACAAGTTCCTATGTCAAGTTAAACTTACACAATAAGAGTCATGTGTTTGCAAAAGTACTAATCCATAACTCTAGACTGTTCTTGGGCATCATCCAACCTGCATTGAGATAAGATGTTTTGCACAAAGTACTTATTTGAGAATCCATAGGATGCTATTTAGCTTATGTTGTTATGGTGTTTCCACATAGGATTTATAATAGTTAGTAAGGTGGCTCATGAGTTGCCATATATTACGAGTGCATTATGAGTTGGGACTATGAAGTGTGCAGCATAGTCTTCCGCCATAGAAAAAGAGCTGGGATTCTTGATTCTTCTTCTTCTTTCAGCCCCCTAAGGCCATTGCTAAATCATTGTGTCTTTTTAAGTAACGTGCAGGGGAAATATAATGATTTAAAGAAGTTGGAGACGAGTTTTAGGGACATTTTTAGGGCATTTCAGATGTGAAGCTACACAAGGATCAGGCATTGTTGCCTTTCACAGAATCCTTGCAAAAACTGTGATGCACAAATCTCTAAATTGTGGGATTTCCTAAAAGATACTTGCCAAATTCTGTGTTTAGGGTGCAGAGAGCCAAAGGTGTGGTGAGGGGATGAGAAAAGATGAGAAAAGAGGTGCAAATGTGAGGAAATAAGGTGATATGTGAATGCAGGTGTATGACTGGGATGTTTTCTGTAACAAAGTGGTGAAAATGATTGAAGAAAAAACTTTGGGATGCAGTCAAACTTCCTTTGAATGCAAATGAAATATTTGAGCAAATTCTGGCAGAATAGCTATTTGTTTAGCTAAATCTAGATAATATCAGATAACTTGAATTGATTTCAACTCATTTGTTGATCAAGATTGATGGGAAATTCGTGGCAAAGCTTGCCAGAAGTGGACTGGCACATAAAAAATGGGAAAACGACTGGCACATAAAAAATGGGAAAACCCTAATTTTTTGAGAAAAAACTCAGAAATCGATTGAAGAAAGGGGAAACACCATGGATTGCTCAAGAAAACTTTTCTCAGATTATCTTAGGAACATAATACACTGTCAGGTAATCCATTTGATCACTCTGAAATAGAATTTGTATCAGAACTTCAAAAATCTTGGCTTTCAAGAACAAGGGCGGGTTTCTAATCAAAAATCTCCTCTCCTTGTGGAATACGGCTCGGATCATCTTTATAGACCTCGTGGTCGGGGTAGTTAGAGCTCAATTTGTGCGCATATGGCCACGAACTCTTCTTTCCCAAAAATAGGCAATATTCTGTTCTTGGCATGATCTCCATTAATTCGGCATCCTCTTCATGATTCGATTGGTTCCAGAAGTCGATTATGATCAGGCGAACTGCTCTGCATCACTCAAAGTGTGCGGGAAGCCGAGAATCATAGAACCCTAATGGATCTTGGCAGGATTTTCTTCAGTGGATATATCCCACAGGCCTAAATCAAAAAGTCAGCTCAGGTATATATAGCTCGATCCACGCAAACTTTCAAATTAACGTGTCTTGCCCACGTGGGATTCGGTACCTCCACCGCCCCACACGCCCGGGTGAGCCACGTGGAGGGGGGTGATTGGCTGGAAAGGAATCTAGGTCGGGTAGAATAGGACAATTTTTTTATATTTTTTCAAAGGGCACGATTCCCAAGAAGTGGAATTCAAGGGTCTATATAAGGTCTTTTTTGGAGATTTTTTGTGCCAGGTGGCATATTTTCATTGGGGCAACATGGTGATGTGGTCAAGTTTTGGAAAATGGCACTTTGATTTTTTGGCTACTTGGCAGGAATCTTGCAGAGCCCTATTCTAGAGTAATAGCTGGGCCAGATGATTGACGTGCTCGGGGCGGCTGTAGAAAGGTGCATCGGGAGACCACAATCTTCCTACTTAATAATGGTCTAATGTTGAGTGCAAGAAACTCAATCGCTGGCTCCACCAGGTTACAGATCCCGCTCTATGCCCACACTCGATAGACGGTACCGCGCTTTTCTCAAGTTTAAAAAAACAAGGTACATCTTTGGGCACCAAAGGAAAATGTTCTACCTCCTGGACCGTCATCTCAGGACACTCTAGCGAAGGCTGCTCAAAAAGCCAGTACAACCCGTAGGGAATATCACCTTCAAGCAGTGGGTGCAATAATTGCAGCAGCTCTACGATCCTCAAGGTGCACGGACATCAATACCCCTGCAAGAAGGCCATTCATAGTGCCGGTCCTAACTGCCTTGCTCAACAGAGGGTTACAGAAAGGCTTTCCCCCAGTGGACCACTCAGAGTTGTTCCCATCTATCAGGCAGGTGACTCGCACTACTTGCCAATTACCGCACAATCATGGTTAGGACAATGTTTGCAAAAATATTATCCATGATTCTTGAGCCGTAGTTGACGTGCTGGCAGAGGCAGCAGGGTTACATCCCCTCATACAAGCAGGATTCAATGCAAATCCTTCAGGATCCCTCATTTTATCAGGGCTTATAGCATAGGTGGCACCATGCTAAGTTTGCTGTTTACATACAAAACTAAGAGTGTTTACGTTTCTCTCTATATAGTAAAACGAAAATAGAAAACAGATCCTCAAAGGAAGCTATAACTTGGGAGAAGGATCGTTTCACTGACCTGAAAAGAGAAGATACATCGCTGCCAGATTAAGCTACCAAATTTACACAGCTTTTCCTTCACCTGCATTGCAATTTCAATTGTGATAGATCAAGAATGCTTAATTATGAATGAGTTAAGCATAAAATGGCTTTTGTACCTATTTTTGAAAATAACAGATCGAGATTTGAGTTTGACAGAAAGCAAAGCTGCCATTGGAGGAGGAACTGCAATGGACGATCGACTAGATAGGGGATATGAACCTGAGCGGGATCTTCTTTCGGCGCTTTGCTATGGTCGCAATTACTGATGTTCCAAGCATGGGTAGTCCTCCATCTCAATGTACCTGATTTCAAATGCAATAAAGCGTTAGAAGATAGTCAAGCATGAATAATGAAAACAATCAAGACTCTTACGTCTTCACAGGCTTTGCGACACTCTCAAAGATAGATCTTGCTACTGCCTTGGCATGCCATTCGCTCTTGATTTCAGTATTAGCGCATCCTGCCTCTTGTATTGTCTGTGCTAAGGTGGAGATCCATGTCATTTTGAAATGTTCTTGCTTGAGAAATTACACCGTGAAGTAACCTTGAGGTCATCATGTTGTCCTAGCTGTTTTCTGATTCTAAATTTCACAAGTACTTTTATTTTGCACTAACTCTTAGTAGCTCTATTCAATGTGGCAGCTTCTGCAACTTTGAGTGCTCTGTTTTACTAATATTAATATCATCCATGGTATCTTTGCTATCTCTGCATAGATGGAACAAAGCCTCTGTATGCTTATTTAAGACGTGCTTAAGTTGTAACATTTTTTGCTTGGGCTAAAGCCATTTCTTTGCCAGCATCTATGATGCTGATGTACCTTAATGCATCTTATAATTCATTTGCAAGCATCATGTTGCATGCTAGATGGGCCATGCAAGATCAACAGAAATATTGGACTAAAGATTCAGTCACGTTCTATTCTAGAAGATGGGTACTTTTATGCCTGTTGATCCTTTTGAAACCCAAGGTATGTGGGTAACTGTTACATTTAAATTTCATTTTGCCTGATGCAATGGGGTCTGGCCGGCCATATAGTCTGTGACGAGGTAAATTTGTGCAATTTGATGGGCATTCTTTATTGGTGGTGGCTTGCCATGGCAACTCAATAAAGCCAAATAAGAACCAAAGACTGCTTTTCCACTCGTGGTGTGTAATTTCTGCATTAAATTTCATTTTTCATGATGTGATGAGGCCTAACCAGTCTTATACTATGTGACCCTTTTTCCACGGTAGTCTTATCTCTAAAAGTCACATATTTTATCCAATGATGTTTGGCCACCTATTGTCTTAAAAGTAAATCGTTTTTCCACTATAAAAATAAGACATGTCTTATTTAGGTTCGGAATAGGTTTGGATACCAAATGGAGTCTTATTTTATTCCGGGGGATTTCCCCCGCCGTAAAATAAGACACCTAGTCTTATTTGAATATATAACTAAAAATAACTAAAAATAAGACGTGTCTTATTTTTTCAAGCTTTTCCACTAGCATTTTAGTGGTGTCATATTTTATGACTACCATGCAGTGGAAAAACAAGTTTAGATTTGTGTGTCCCATTTTAGCCTTGGAGTCACAAATGGTGTCTTATATGGTATATGACAGCCATATTTTGTGACTGCTGTGGAAAAAGGGCCTCAAGGTACTTTTTTGCAATAAGGCAGTCTTTATTGGTGGTGGCTTGCCAAATTAATTTGAAAGAAACTTTGGCAGCTTAATAAATCCAAGTAAGAACTAAAGAACTAGAGACTTATATATGTTTGTTGCTCCATTATGTGACTTAATGGCAACTATGTGGTTATAAGGTTAAAGTAACCCCTGTTTATGCCTTGCCGAGCACAAGGTCTCGCTTATAAATGAATATAGTATTAATTCCTTTAGTAAATGACTAGCAAGTATTTTTTGGATAGTCAAGGCTTGGCAGAACGTCAATAAACAATAGGCCTTTCTTGCAGATAATTTGTCAAGAATAGAATAGAATAGAATAGAATATGATTTTATCGTCCACGGAACCCGAATGCTTGATGGATATGGAGTTTATGCCTATTGCATTTTCAAGTTCTTTTTGTGCAGTCTCTTTGCAATAGCATCAGCCCATTGCATGCCATTGCCCACAGGTCTATTGTTTATGCGAATGAATGCGAAATATTAATTAAGCCCAATATTTTGTAAAGTTTTTTGTCGAAAGGAGATGAAGAAAATTATATGCTATATATGTCCATTGTAACCCATATTTTTGTTGAACTTCGAGTTGATTGTTGCTTGCCATATACCTGTTCAGGTATGTCTTTTATAGGTCAAATACATTACATACAACAGCACAAAGGGGATGAATATGCTGAACGATTTGGTTATTCTATTTGCCAGCCCCTTCAATTCTACCATATACACAGCATTTTCCAATCATTGCATGATAATAGTGGTGGCATGTGGTCTCTTTAACCAAATGCTAAATAGGAATGGGTGACATGAATTGCCATTGATTATAGCAGACCGGCAACATGCCTAGCTTGGGAGAGGCCTTTCAACTTCTTGAACAAATATGCTCGATGCAATATAGCCTCATACAATGCTCTTACCATAGCGTATGCCGAGGAAGGACACTTAAGGAGGCTCTTCAAGGTTTTCAAAAGTTGTCACAACGATTCCATGTTCATAGTATGCGGTATGGCTACAAAGAAGAAACCTCAACAAAATATAGAACAAGATGCCTCAACAGGGTATGGACTCATGCAATGCCATTGTCACCAACTATAGTTAGACTGGACATCTCTCTTTAATGTAATATAACACTGCGGCGATGTGGCATACGCTCGATATATAAAGATGCAATAGGATGCATCCTCTCTATATATAACTCTGATGGTTCTATGATGAGGGTTGGCATGACTTTAATAGTTTGGATTATAATTTGGCTTGATTGGCCTTCATGGAAGAGTAGGAAGGTTACATGTCGCAGAAGTTTTGATAAACAATATGTATGTTTATCCTATTACAACTTTGCTCAACTCATGTAAATTACATGAAGTTGTGCACCAAGGACTAAATATTGTTGTTGAGCTAGGTAATTCTTTTGCCAGATGAAATACTACAAATGCAATTGTTAATTTGCTTGTTCATCCTTCATGATGGTGCATTGCTTCTAATTAAAGAATATATAAATATGGCCAAAATTTTAATTAGATAGTGAGGGCTATGATACACAACATTTATATTGTAGCTGTCCTTGATGATCAAACTTAGCATCTCTTAAACTAAAATTTCAATCTTTGCATAGCTTTTTATTTGAATAAAATGACACGCAAGTGGCCTTTTTCAAGTAGGAAATGAAGATGTTGTCTATTTATGACAGATATGAGTGGCAATGTAAAAAACAATGCGGAGCCCTAATTTTAACCTGTGCTTGTATTCTTCATTTGTGAGTTGTGGTATGCACTATGCAGAGACCAAATTTTGGCCTATGTTTGCATACTACGAGCCAATAAGACAATGCAACCAAATAGTAAGTGCAGCGATGCTACAAATAACGCAAAGATATAGCCCACAGATAAATCGCACTTTGTGTCTCTCTTTTCTTTTCTCGGGGGTAATGTTTTGATCGTGCATGTGGAGAGGATACAGTTAAGGTCTTCAAATTTACGAGAGATATGGAGCTTAAGGAAGGAAGGAAGGAAGGAAGGAAGGTACTTTTATCGTCCACGGAGACCAATCGGTCTATGGGACCCAATACAAAAAAGCAGCAAGCGGATTACTGCCCGGGTTAAAAAACCCCCGCCCCGAAGGGTTTTCGAGGGAAAAACCGTGGCAGCAATCAGCCTGCTGACAAACTGTCCTAACATATGAAATGCAGAAACACCCAAATATATACAGTCATGCACCACACCCGTAGTGCCTAATTAGCGGGCGCCGGGGTGGGGGCAAAGGTGACCTCGCAGTCCAAGAGATGCCTCCCCGAATGTACGCACCCGGGGCACGCGACCGGCGGTGTGTTCATCGCAAAATGCAAGGGCAAGTCCGGCCGCATTTCAAGGGAGCCGCATTCGCCCGGATCCGACCAACGCCGGGCAACTCGAAAGTGTGAGACTCATCCTCAATGGCACCCGCTTGACAAAGACCGACAGCCTCGTCCCGGCGGGCTCCCCAATCCACCGCCTGCCTCGATCGCGAAGATGGTGGGCACCAGGCGAATGGAGGCAATGAGTGCCAGGCTTTTGGGCAAACGGGAACGCAGTAGAGCGTGGGCCCCGCTAACACGGGGTTGATGTGCTCCTTGTAATGGGCCATTTTGACTGTTTCTAGAGCCGGGGTCCCGTGAGCTTGCCAAGGAAACAAGCGTCCTAGGTACTCCCCGGTAGCCGCCACGACGGGCCACCGTGCCCACTGTGCGCATCTGTGCTCCGTTCTCATCGCTCCATCCGGCGAACCAGCGATCTCTCTTACCCCTCCAACAGGCCCTAAGCGGCTTTGCGGACCCATGGCCACAAGTGTAAGCCAAAAAGGGGCCGAGCATCACCCATAGTAACCACTTTCTCGAAAATAGACGATGTGTCTATCAAGGGCTTCCACCGGCGGCAAGAATCCGGTTCTGCAGCCGAGAATCGATAGGGGATCGGGTTTTCACCCCAAGTGCCCGCCAAAATGCCTTCTCGCACTGCTCCAAGTCATTCCAAGTCGCCAAAGAGCGCCCAGGGCCCCAAACCTCGACCCGTCTGAAGGGCCGTGGCTCGACCGGTGCCCTGAACAGATGATGTGACCGATGGCCCCAATCATAGAGCTCTACGCACGGTGATTGTTGTTCATGGCATAGAGCTTTCCCGGCCTCTTGTCACCACCCGCAGCGGATAGATGCCTCCCCGCCAGAGTGAGGAGGGAACTCCACCCCTAGGTACTTGTAGGTGGGTGTGACGCCCACAGGCTGTCCCGATATGTGAGTGCAGGAGGCATGGGGTGACGTGAAGAGGATATGAGAACCACCCCGGTCTTGGCCGATTGACGCCAAGCATGTCGTAGCCCCGACAAAATGTGTCTAGGGCATCCGGTGAGATCGCGATAGCTTCGGGGGTGTGGGCCAGCCAGGCCCAACATCGCCCCGATAGATGAGCCGGGCGGATGACCCGGTGCAAAAAGTCGTATGCCATCCCCATGCTCGCGAAGCCGGGCTCTAACCCGACAATGTAGAGGCCAAAAGTGTTGGCGAGGGGGGCAACCCTGCCGACCGATACTACCGGGTGAATGCTTGGCCCGTCGGCCGCATCCTGCCAAAACAACTCTCATACAATCAGATATGGCATTCTCGCGGCGGCGGGAGCCCGGTTGACGCAGATCTAGCCTACGCAGCTTTCCCCGGGAACCATATCAAAAGCCTTCCACGAAGTCCACAAAGCAATACAAGTCCTGCCCGATGATTCCTTTGTCTTCAATGAGTGCCCGCAGCAAAGATATGGTCAATCGTTGAGTGGCGGGGTCTAAAGCCCGCCTTGTGTGAGGGCTCGCGACATCTGGCCGCCTCCCGGGTCAACTCGCTGCTTCGAGAATGCCGATAACAGTTTGGCAAATACTGAACCCGACCATGATCGTCCCAGTAATTGGCCGGACAAAGGTGGGTCGCCCGCCTTTGTGAATGGGAACAACCCTCGCTTGTGGTCCATTGTCGGGGAGACCTTCCCCGCAATGCTCTATTGAACGGGTAGTGAGGACCGGCACAAGCGGTTGCCCCGCCCATTTAAGTAACTCGGCCTCGCATACCATCGAGGTCACCGCCTTCCCATTAGCCCGGTTCGCTGCGCCCTCCTCAACATCCTCGCCCACGAAACCAATGGGGGCCATCCCGGGGGTATGGGCGCACGCGCCCCTGGCCGGGTCATAGAGCTGCCGCAAAGCACCGCTCCCCACCGCCGGGTGTGATGTCCCCTCAGGGCTGGGTTGGCCTTGAAGCACTCTCTAGCGCCAAAAGGTTCGAGGATGAGTGTCCAAAGAAAGCCGAACATATCCCCCCGATGCACGGCAAGGTACCCAAGCGCCTTTGTGTCCTTCCGGATGGGCGCAGATCGTGGTGGCTTTGCAAGCGGGTACTGGATCCGTAATGTGGCGGAGCTGCCGCTATTCTTTACACTCCGCATCAAACCATCGGTTACTGGGAATGTTGCTTGACCGTGAGCGGGGGGTCCGCCAAAGCACCGTCCGCATCCCCGTAATAGCGAAGTCGGTGACCGGTGCCGTCTGCTTGCTCTAGTGTGGAGGTCTGCAGAATTACTGGGAGGGCGTCCATGAGCATCTCGGCGTAGTCCTCTGCCTGCTCATAATCTAGTCTCAACTGAGGGAAAGCTAGAGTAGTCTTTGACACCATGATAAGCAAAAAAAGTCTTTTAAAATTCCTCTTTGCGGAATCTCATGTTCTCAGTATATCACTGGCGTATGGTTAAACTGGTCATCTGAAGGACGCCATTGAACTACTTGTAAGCCCTTGCACGTATGTAGAAAGTTCCTCATAGGCATGTTATCCCATGGATTGACATGTTCGAAGTCGTTGTATGAGACAAAGTAAGAACTTCTGTTGCAAAATTGTTGTATTTGGTTGTGAAAACAAAACTCTTCCAAATGCCATAAATTGTTGAATGGTTAATTTTGCAGGATATTAGATGTTGGCAAACAAAAAAAGAATTACATGTATTTGATCCATCTGTTTCGCTTGAATGTATACACAAAAATTTCTCTTACGAAATTTAGTTCGAAATTGACAATTAGATCATAATTGACATAGCTGGCAATTTATGTTAAAGAAAATTGCTCATCTGTTTTATCATCAGTTTGCCCGCTAAGAAACATGGGGGCATGGCATAAAATGTAGTGCTTACAAATCTTTTTTTTTTTTTTGAAGGACTTGAGCCTTTATTATCTAGAGAAAGTTACAGAGTACAATGGGGACTAATAACTCAATGGAGAGAATGTCCACCAGAGCAAGACCACCCCACTCAAATACAACATCTAAACAATATGAAGAGCAAGTAAAAACTCATAAGTAAGTTTGAATCTAAAGATAGTGTTCCCAAATACGGCTCTTTACCTCATTAGCAAATGATGAGCACCTGAATGCTTTGACAATTCGTTGTTGGGCATCAAGAAGGATCTGTACATCTGAACAAGCAAGACCTTTGAATATGAGAAGATTCCTTCTTTTCCAAATGGACCAAATGATCCATGCAGAAGCCAAATGAAACGCCCTTTTTGCCAAATTATCCCAACTACTTGGATATACTGCTAATAACACCTGCTGGCTATTCAAATTGCAATGAAAGAGGCCTTGAAGCCACAACCAAGCATGTTTGACATGTCTACATAGGAAGAAGCAATGCTCAATTGTCTCGTCCCTCTGTGCACATAAGGGACAAAGTGCAGATACCTTTGGACGAAATCTGTACACCAGAATATTAACGCACAGACAACGATGAGTGACTTGCCACCATAAAACAAATACTTTGGGATGGAGTAGTTTATCCCATACCCATTTCCATACTACTTTCTGCCGATCCCTAGGAATGACCAAAGGCCACTTGGACGAAGGAGGCAAGACGTCAGCATCAAGCAAGACCTTGTACATGGAATTCACCAATTTATCTGCTTTGACATGCTCATGAACTACCCAAGGCTGGGGGTCATCCACTTGTGCTACTGGAGGAAGAATTGAAGACATCTTCTGCCAAATAGCTCGATCTCACCTTAAAAGGAGGAACTTAATTCTAAACTCTTCCCATGTCAGCAACTGCCTTTGATTATTATACCAATCAGATATCATATGCACACCTGCTACTCTCCATCGACGCTGCGTCAATGGGTGGACTGAAGCTACCAGAGGACCACCGTCCAATGGAATCCACCAACAACTTGCAGTAGTGCTAGTGTGTGCAAGATGGTGAAAATGAAACAGAGATTGTACAGTCTCCCATGCAACTAGCAATCCTCTAGAAATGGAGACGCATTAGGGTATGCGGTCAGTGGATAAAACAGAGCCCATGGGAGGCCTAAGAGACCGAGACCCAAAAGAAATGCACATTTGCAAAGACTGATAAATAAGACGGGAACCTGGGGACTCATCCACATTATTCAAAATTCTCCAAATAAACTTAGAAATCATCACCTTGCTCTGCAAAAGGAAATTGATCATTCCAAGGCCGCCAAAATGCTTTGGCAACATGCACTTTTCCCAACTGACTTTGACAACAGCACCCTCCTCTGTTCCCCCCCCAGATGAAGTTCCTGACAACCCTGACGAGAAGTTGTATCTTTGACTGTGGAGCCAACATGAACGAAGCCATATACACATGGGTGCTGCTTAAAACTGACTTAGCCACAACGATTCGTCCTGCCATGGAAAACTTCACTGTGGACCACCAGAAAAGGTGCTTTTCCAAGCCCTTAATCACTGCCTCCCACGCATCTCCTGATGAGATATGAACACCCACAGGGATACCAAGAAGTTTGGTTGCTTTACCATGGGGAAGGATCTTCCATGGATAGGCAGCAACACATGGTGGAACTGGAAAGTCCAATGCCCATAGCGCTATACACTTCTGCCAACCCACAAAAATACCAGATGCTAGGGAAAAAAAATCCAACAAGGAAACGACATTCTGCAAATTTTGCTCATCTGCCCTCAGAAAAAGGAAAGTGTCATCCGCATATTGATTACAGATCTCCTGCGACCCATTGTTCATAGAAAGTCCATGCAAGATTCCCTCCTGTGCGGCAAGAGAGAAGACCTGGGCAAGGACCTCTGCCACAACTGTAAATAACAATGGAGCTAAAGGGCAGCCTTGACAGATGCCAACCCACCTGAAAGAATGCTGAGGGTTCCCCTTGGAAGAGAATAGAAGAGCGAGAAGAATAATGAAGCCTCATGACATCAGCTGTGAATTGTGCACCAAAACCAAAGCGTAAGAGACATTTCTCTAAGAAGGCCCAGTCAACACTGCCATATGCTTTTGCAAAGTCCAGCTTCAAATATACAATTTTATGGCTCTGAAGTCGAGCCCAGTAAATACCTTCATAGGCAGCAGCTACATTGTTTAATATGCATCGTCGTGGCAGAAATCCTGACTGTGTAGAGGATATGGAATCAGCAAGAATATCTCGAAGCTTTTGTGCATAAGCTTTGGCAAAAATCTTGTACACAGAAGATAGTAAGGTGATAGGCCGCCAGTCCGAAATTGTTGAAGGTTCCTTACACTTGGGAATAAGAGAAATGCAGCCCGAGTTAAGAATTTTGTCTAGACGCCTTTGCCTCTTGAAATCTTGAAACGCGTCGTACACATCATCGCCAACCCAATCCCATAACTCCTGAAAGAACTCCACAGGAATACCATCAATTCCAGGACACTTTCCTTTCTTCAAAAGGAAGGTAGCATCTGCTAAATCATTCACCGTAATCTCTGCTTCTAGAGTAGTTACAAATCTAATACAAGACTCAACTACCTCCTAAGTTTCCCGGTTGTAAATTTGAGTTTCCAACAGTTAGAGCTATTCAATATAACCTCTTATTATTCACAATTCATAAGGCTTCATTATCAGTGGCATATAATTTTTTTTATAGAAAGTTGTATAAAGTCACAAGATGACTGTTCATTTTACTATTCTTCTTTAGCTTTAATAACAAGTCCACTCACTAGTGGCGCATGTTGTGTCCAAATTTTTGCTTTAGCATATTGCCATGAACCACATTTCTCTTTCTCTCAATGGACGATAAAAAATCATTCTTATTCTTATTCTTATTCTTTTAGCTTATTGCCATGAACTATAGTGATTGGAATTCATTTGTTTCAATGGTTATTTCAATGTTCTTTTATAGCTTCATAACTGATCTACACATTGAGGGCTTAAATATTGCCTAAGCAAATTTGAACGAGTCAAAGAAGCTAGACAACAAGAAAAGCAAAAACAAAGTTATAATGACCGATCTTAATAGAAGCCCCAGGTTCCAAGGATCTATTAAGCCTTCTTTGGTATGATTGTCAACCTAGAGATCTAGACTGTTCATTTGTAATTTTTCTTCATGGTTTTAACTATTGTTCAAATTACAGAAGCTTCTGCTCTTTTGGGATTAAATGGCTCATACTGCCAATTGCAATATGAAATAATTGAGAACAGATCTATAATGTCCATTTATATTTTAAACAAATAAAGTGTACTTCAGTAGATTGGTAAAATTGTGTTTCTATATTTACTTAGACCTTCTTGTGAGTATTTAAGTTAAAAAAAATTGTAGAAGCTTGGTGCACTCTAAAATCAATAACTTGACTGGATTAACATCCATCCAAGAAATTCTGTAAATATGCTTTTATATTCACCACAGAATTAGCACGCTGCTAATGTATTCGAATCAGCAATGGATTCGAATGGTAAAGCAATAATTCAAGTACACAAATCTTTGGAAAATTGAAGTCGAAAATACTTGAATAGACTCATGTATATCATCCCATTATAGTTGAGGACATTGTAAAATTCTCAAGAAAGACTGATTTATTTAATATAAAATATCGGACATGGACATTTCATACGGATAAATATGGGAATGCTGACCTCGTATAAGGATGTTGGGTGTGAGTATAGATGAAAGGATATCATTGCTTTAACTTAGTGGCCAATACTATTGGGCTAAAAATCTAGGAGACCATTGTTTGAAGAATATATTGATAAGTTTATAGAAAAAACTATAGTTTCCAAGAAAATCAATGCCATAATGTCAAGGTATAGTTTCAAGGGTTTGTAGTAGGACGAAGTCCAACATTCGTGCCTGAACCATATTGCTCTTATTAAATTTTTATGTTAATCCCAACGGAAGCCCAGCAATGCTGGTCATTTTGTCAAGTAACTTATTAAGAATGCTTTAACCAATGGAACCAACAAGCTAACTCGTTTATTTTTTCTATTGAATCTATGTTTTTTTTTCCAATAATGACCTATTCAATTGTGTTAGGGGTGTGGTCTATTGTCTCAAAAATGATGATTTATGCATCCACATCAAATCCCCGTGGAACGTCGTGATTGTGCTACATATTAGATTGACTTCCTGTGATACATGTATCGTATTGTACGAGATGTTGTTGATGAATAAAGTAACTCATGTCCTTAAAAAAAATAGTATGCAAAATCTAGTTATAAAAGTTATCGTCCTCAGAATAAAAGTTTTGAGTAAATTAAAAGGCAAAGGGGGTTTATATAGTATAGTAGTAAAAACCATCAGAAGGTTTTTTATTGCTTATTTTGTAACGTAAAATTTTTTCTCTTACATATATATTGTAAGATAAATGATAAATAAGGGTATGACAAGGCACTTTCGTGCGTATGAAAAGGGTTTTTTTGCTACCTTCCCAAATGCCATATACATGTCATCATAGGTGAATCCCATGAGGAAGGGAGATGGGTTGTCTCCGAGGAAAATAACTAAATGAAGCCAATATAGAGCCTAATCGAGCTCACCAGAAACGAACACAACCAAACAAGCATGTCGAGAAGACTAAAATACCACATGTTGAGAGTTACTAAAAAAAAGCTTCCTAAGCCTATAGTTTCATTACCTGTGAGGAAAATCCTAAAGAAGCTTTTTAAGCCTATAATGTCATTACTTGGCAGGCCAATACATAACGATATGTAAGCAATGATTAGCGAGCGTCTTAAATATCATCCACAGCCATGTTTGAACCAAATAAAATACACGGTGTTTTAGTGGACTTAGCAAGTTTTCTCTGTGTTGTAATGTTAAAGCCAAAAGCCAAAGTGGAGGGAAAAAACGCTTAGGAGTTTTTCAGATTTCACGCTTGGTTCAAACATGAGAGTGGATGATATTTAAGGCGCTGGATCATAATTAGCTGGAAATGAAGGGCAAGGCTGGAATGCCCTCTTTCAAAATTCAAATACCTAAACCTATTCATGCACTCCGAAAGGCATTAGCCTAACACAAGGGTTCTAGGATGTAGGCAAAACCTGGCCAGAATCCCCAGGGTATGGAGGAAACGGAAACTCAACTTTGCCCAACAGAAGGTCCACAACCTTGTCCATAGTGGGCCTCATGCTTTGCTCTTCCTGAACGCACCAAAAGGCAGCGCTCATGGTTGCACAAACCTCCATTTCATCTGCACTTTCTCTCAGACCCGGCTCCAAAATTTGCACAAAATTTCCCTGCTTGCAAAGATCAAACGCCCAACTCACCAAATTCCATTCTTTCGGATCTGGGAAGCTCAGATCTATACTTCTTCTTCCGGCAACCATCTCCAGAAGCATTATGCCAAAGGCATAAACATCAACCTTGGATGTTGTAGCTGCATTAGCAATCCATTCAGGAGAAAGATAACCTCTGCATGAATTGCCACTGAGACCCTGGATTATATCTTGTCTATTTGTTGCCACATAGTCATATATGAGACATGAATCTGTGAGTTTCGGACATAGATCTAAATCTAAAACAACATTCTCAGGTTTCAAGTTTCCATGGATGCCATGGCGGCCATGTGTAAATGCCAGAGCCCTAGCTACGGCTATGGCGATTTTGCGCCTTAGCTCCCAATTTAGGCTGCTTGGTGTGCCAAATAAGAGCCTATCTAATGAGCCCTTTGGAAAATATTCAAGCACCAGCATTCTGGTATTCCCTTGAGCACAGAATCCATAAAGACTGGCAAAATAATTTGTATCCATCTCAGATAGGAGGACCATTGCTTGCCTGAATTCTTTCTCTCCTTTCTGAAAGCCCAATTCGATTTTCTTCACAGCAACTTCTGTTCCATCCTCTAGAATCCCTTTGTAGACACTTCCAAATATGCCTGCTCCGATTCTGTGACTAAAACCCCCTGTAGCCTTTTCTAGGGTTTCAAGGGAAAACTCTGTGAGCCGTTTAGATGCAGAGCAGGCATTGGACTTAGAACCCCTATAACGTGATGCCCTCTGTTTTACAGAGATTAAACAAGGAATCAAAAGACCAAGAAAGAACACAGAGGCAGCCAGAGCTCCAAGCACAATGCTACTGGCAGGAAGGGTTTTTGCCAAATTGAGAGATCCAAGAGTACCCAGATCTGAGAAACTGGAATTGGTCAGAGGCATAAAAGGAGCATGTGCAGGAGCCTGTGCAGGAGCAGGGCCATGCCTCCTGCTATCCAGACTCTCAGCTTTTGCATGAATAACAAGATGCGTTACATGAACCAATATGCATTTCTGAAATAAAGTTGAAGTAATCCCTTCCCTTTTCATTGCCTTGATCACAGACCTTGAGACGCTCAATACTGCAAATCCCAGCTCCAATCTCAGACATAAGCTGTCTGCAGCAGAAAACGGATTGATGTTAAATACAAATGACAGGGAGGGTACCATGCTTCGCATTAAAGGGCAGATATAAATAAGAGAAGAAAATTATGCTGGAGCAGAGGAATTCAAGCTGGATTTTTCTGGATCATCATTGTAACAGACAAGACATCATAAATACGACCGATATCTTTTGGTTGGTAGTGTTTCAACATAGGAAACGTAAATGTTGGAGGGCCCAACCTAAATGGAAGCTCTATAAAGATGCATGCATTTCAAGGACCTCAGGATCGGTTATGGAAATTATTATTGAATTGTGAAAGTTTGATGTATTGTGGCTTCCTCGATGTGGCATACTCTAGCAAATCAGATGCATCCGGGCACGAGGACTCTTGCATCATTTGGGCTTTAATTTTTTTCTTCAAATGGATATTCTTTTAGATCTTGCTGAGATAATATTGCCATTATTATGGGAGAATTGTTGCGACATGTTGAAGAATTATGTCACAAAGGGAAGCCGGCGAAGGTACTTATTGAACGAAGAGGAATTCCTGTGCCCAGAGGCATTGCATATGTTTTCTTGCACTTATGCTCGGAAAAGGAGGACAATTTCCAAGTAATGGTTCAGAATTCAGATACAATTTCCAATTTAAATGACAATGTTATCCGCCTCTTTGCTTCTTGCGGATGTTTACTTGAGGCAAACCAAGCTTTCAATAGATAAAGATAAAGATAAAGATTTTATCGCAGCGAAAACCCAATCAGGTTATGGGACCCAATACAGAAGGAGGGGCATAAGCCCGAATCACAGAAACATTATAGACAATGGAATACAAGCAAGACAAACACAATGCCAAAGGTCTTAAGAACAAAGCAAAACTCGAGCCGAGCAGAAGTGACTAGACATATCCCCTGGTGCGATTAGACGTAACCTAACCAGGGGTTCTGAGGCCACTGATCAAGAATAAGTGCGCCACCTCCCCGATAGACTGCCCATTTTCTTTGAAGCCTCGCCTCTCGAACCTTGCATAACTCATCACGCCGCCGAGTTAATTGAACTGGGGAAAGGTCTTCCTGGACCGAAAAGGGAGTGCCCTTGAGGTGACTTCCATGCTGTAGCACATATAGCCGGTCCTGGAACGCCGAAAACTATACTAGAAGATGGCGTGGCCGGTCGGGCCGATGAGCACCTACTCGCACTGTGTAAAAAATCTGGACTCGATGGATGCGCATAATATCCGGTGAAAAAATGTGCGGCGGTCTCGCTATCCTAATAGGAGGCTATGTCAGGGCGCCTACTAGATGCAAATTGAGGGCGATCACGCTTGGTGGCCCCCATACATGGGTTCCATGTGCTACCGGACGCTCTTGTTGGTGCATGTGCATGCTCCTGAGTTGTATCCTGCATCTGAACATTCAATGTGGTATCGGACGCTCTTCTTTGGTTCCCATGCATGCTCACGGGCCGCATCTTGCATCCAACATTCAGTGCAGGATGGGGGCCTCTCACGTATGCGCCATTGTCTCCGATGCGGGCGCGACATCGCCGCACCCACCTTGTGGACATGGCTATGGTTGGGTCAGATTACCTCTGCGAGTGCCTCGATGCAGTATAATGGCATCCGAAGCAAGATGTGTCTTGACCGTCAGGTGGCAAAGGGGAGCAAGCAAAGATGACTTATGTATTCTTTCATTAGGTGCTCCAATATTTCTAGAACCTGTGCCCAACTGTCTAGAGGGAGCCGCATGAAATTTTCAGAATCGTAACTCCCGCACTGCACCGATTGCATCCTGGATTGAATTGTAAGCAAGGGGGACTGTGATGTGGTCGGATTGCAGGAGACTGGGGATGCATCTGCAGAAACTGTGGGTGTAGGGGTAGGGAGCGGGCAGGGTGTAGCCTTTGCTGCCTTCCTTGCCATATCCTTAGCTTTGCGCGTCATGGCTAGGGGGGATGGGTAAGCAGTGGGCAAACAGCAAGAACAGTAAGAACAATAAGAGCAATAAACAAAACCTGATGCTAAGAGAGAAGGAGTCGGCGATGTCACCAAATTCCTCTTTGCAGGATCGGGTGGCCTGATGCTGGCCCTTGTGCAGATATATTGTGCAAGGCAGGATCGTACCAAGACCTTACAGGTCACGCAGAATTCCCTAAGGTCACGCAGAGCTGTTGAGGCAGGTGAACCAGCCGGTCTATGGAGCAAAGAATCAACCGGTCTATGGAGTAAAGAATCAGCCGATCTATGAAGCCGGTCTATCGTGCTGGAGAAGCCTCACCATATCAAAGGTGGTGTGCAAAACCCTACTGTGCCAGAGGCGTCAAACCAAACTGCAAACTGGAAAACGAACTGGGACTGCAGATTGCTATGAAGCCGAGCCGTTACTCCTGATCTATTGCAGCTGCCGACGTGAGGTGCTGTTGGTACGGCTGGCTTTGTGCTTGATGCTTCCACCTGAACAAGATCTCACATAGGCTAGAACGGGCCTAGGCGCCTGCGGCAAAACCAAGCATATATACATGGAACGCTGTCTATACTTGCACATGCTTTTATAAAGTGCTCAAAAATGCAACTCTATTTGGCTTTACACCTTCATGCTGCATCTGTCCAAAAAGGAGTAGAGCAGCTAAACCATGTCCATACTCAGGCTTAGTTTCCATGAGCTTAAAAACACCCTGGACTTGGAAGCCAGGGTGCACCTAAACCCGTTCCCATGTTGTGCCTGGCCCGACCTTGGTGCCTACCTAGCCTAGGAATCACCCTGGGCTTCCGGGGGGGGCAAAAGAAGCTCATGGAAACCCACCCTCAGCATAGCCTTCAAGCATTGCACCCCAAGCTATCACATCTCTTGTTTCGCATTATCTCAAAGTTTTTGGATAGATACTCTAAGCTCCACACTTGGCATACATATCAACAATTGTGCTAGCAACGACGATATCTAATTCAAGGCCATGATCTATCACCTGGTCATGTATCAACCTGCCATGCTCCAGGGCTCCTATAGTACTGCATGCTCTCAAGGCACCTAAGAATGTAGTTTTCTGTGGCTTCATTCCTTTTTGATGCATCCTTTCATAAAGCTCCATAGCTGGATACCCATTTATGCTGAGCATATCCAGATATCATTGTAACCTACCCACGTCACCATTATCCAATTTGTCAAACACCTCCTGTGCTTCCCTTAGACTTCTGCGTTTAGCATACATGTCAACAAGAGAACTCCCAATAATAATATCAGATTCTAAACCATGGATAACTAGCTGATGATGTATCAGTCTGCCCTGTTGGATAGTTCTTAGCATGTAACATGCCTTTAAAACACTCGCTGGCACCTCCTTGCATTTTCTCGATACGTTCTAAGGCACATAAATCATGCCCACGATATGCATATCCTGATATTATAGCACCCCAACAAACATAAACTTTGTTCTAGTCCCAAAGCTAATCAAGGAAGCAAGCATCAAGGGGCATCATGGTACTGCTTCAAGCTATAACGATCCTCTTTCTATTTGTACCTGTATATACCTGTGCTCTTCACATTCCATCTGGCTAGCCATTGAGCCCTCTTTTCCTTCCAGCAGTCCTTAAGGCATTGCCGCCCCATTGTCATGGTGTAAGCCATGTTGGGGAGATGAGCATTGTCCATACTGACTAATTCTGGAAGTAGGCAATGTGGCGATCCAGGGGTGCTCTCTGAAGAGGCAAGAAACCTGTCTCCTGTAGCAGAAATTGATGTGGGACCATGAATTTCACTCTCAGTGCCCGTGAAGTTATTCCAGGTAGCAAGGGACACCAAGGTGCTCCAGACTTCGACCCCATATTGAAAAAAAGGCTCCACCAAGACCCTAAATAAGTGTGACCTATGGGGCCAGTCATACAGCTCCAAGATATGCAATGTAGTTTATTAAATAGAAATCAGAGAGTTCACTTTTGACGAAAATAGTGAGAATATATGGGGAACCAAATATACTTGTGAAATATATTGCCTGTCCAACTGAGAATTCGAGCCGCATTTAAGAGAATCACAAAAAAGACTATTGAACTAGAGAAGAAAAAAGTATAGCTTTTAAAATCCAAATTGCATGACATCTTAATGAAGCTGAAATTGCTTATGTTGAATGGGCCAGAGAAGGTAGAGTCTCTTTATTATTGTTACTATCTAAAACAGTTCATAGAATATTGAGAATAAAATTTCGATATTTTGGAGATGAACAATAATTTATTTTTTATCCATTCAACTCATATTTTAATTTTTATAATAAAGTTAGGTAAAGGAAGACTAAATTGATTAATTATTTCTGATTCATTACCTTCAGGAAGTTATGGATACAGAAGGCTTTCTTCAAGAGTCTGAACTTGCGTGGTAGCTGCCTGGAGATCATGGTGAACAGCATCCGTGGAATCCATATAGTGTTTGATGCCTCTTACGAATCCTGAAGGCGGAGCATGCATTCAGCAACATCCTCTGTGCGTTGAGAAACTGCTGGGAGTGGGAATTTTCAACTTGTGTGGACTGGAAAGAAGGGACATTTATGACAGGACAATGGTGTGGTGCTTGAGGGCGTGGGGAGGATTGTGCTTCAGGTCTCGGGCGGGAACTTTCTTCTTGGAGTTCCAGGATAGCAAGAATGACGGTATGCTGATGACTTGAGGATGCAGAAGGGGCTTCAAGATTGGTGGGGGGCAAATGACTGGGCTCTGGAAGGCAGTGATTGATGATGGCTTGAAAATGTGCGCCCATAGATGATCTGAGACGATCCACTTCGATTAGCATGCGCTGGAACATGATTTGGGGCCAATCTACAGAACTGGTGGAGTAAATGGCAGCAATGACAGTATAGAAAAAATGTTTATTTATGTGGGTGTTCTTGATGGAATAACCATAGAACTTTCTTAAAACTTGACAAAGGCTTCCTGGGGTTTGGCAATGTTTGTGAGCTTATGAGTAGTGGCCGCATATGGTGTTTGGCCATATAATATGACATCATAATCCTGTAAAGCAGCCCAATTTAAAGAAGGAGTTTTTCTAGGTAATTGAAATACCTGAGCCAAAAGATTCTGATTGAGATCGATATGATTTTGATTTACCACTATTTGGTAACCTGCAGCTGTCTTGACGAGATGAGCGATGAACTGCCGGAGTTGAGGAGGATTAGGGACAAGGAGTTCTTGTTTGGAGAACTCAAACAACCCCGCCATTTCCGCAACTTCTCGATTTGCACCTTCCAAGGGGTCGCGGACAGTGGCAGTCGAGAAAATAACAGAGTAGAAAAATACTGGATCCATCGGTGCAGTAGCCTGCACGGTAGGAAGCTTGGGAGAGGCAGTCATGGCGATCGACAAGGAAAGTAGGAAGGCGGAAGGCGGAGAGCGATGGAGTTGCAATAAAGCTTTGTGTTTAGGGCTCGCGTCTTTTCAGGAAGAGGTTTTATAGGCAGCGTCAAAAGTGGAATCTGAACCGTTGGTTGTGCCAGATGGCAGCAGAGATGAAAAAACTTCCCGAATGCAAAAATTTTGGTTGAGTCTCAACCCGCAACTAAGGTGAAGGAACGGTGAAGATGAACTGGAGTGAATGGTATGATGGGACGTCGTAAGGAGGTACAAATAATGATGGTGGATGGTCGTGGTATTAAGGAAAAATAATTAAGAGTGCAACTCGAGAGCCAAACGTCTTTTAAAAATGGTGGCAGACACAGCAGTGCATAGGGTTTGTACCATGACGAGATTTGCCGCTGATTAGCAGAATCTTGGATTGGAATGTGCCTTGCATGCTGACGCGTCAACAGCAATATCATTGGGCTATGATAGCAGCCTTCAGGCGATAGGACTATATAAGACGAGCAAGGTTGCGAGAGGAGAACATCAGTTTGCTGCGATGGATATGCCCAACACCATGCCGAAGAATTGCAATGAATGGATAACGTGCCAGGTGAACAGCTTCAACCTCTGGAAGCTGCGAAACTGCGAGATCCCTATGGACGGATGGCTGGCTGGATCAGCTGGTAATCCTGATCCCCTGACCAACCTGCAGGACGTGGTGCTGCACCTGCGTTGGGACCCGGAGCAGTGCCTCTATCTGATCCTGTGCGCCTGTGCTGCTCCGAATCCGGAGTAGCCGGGCTTTTTAACTTAGAATTTTGTACATAGGGCTAAGCTCGTAGCGATTAAGTATGGACGACGCCCAATTTTGTTTTTGATGCCGCTTTTATAATATAAAATGTATTGCTACTCACTCTTGTGTTTCTATGTCTGAGTTGTTGTCGGTTGTGTTTGTATGAAAAAATTTAAGGCGAAAGCCATTAACCAGAGTGAGTAATGGAGTGCCATCCAATTCAGCGAGTTGAAACACACTGGGTTGCACCACTTTAATAATTTGATAAGGACCAAGCCACCGAAACTTCAATTTCCCCGGAAAGTTTTTCTATCTAGAATCGTAAAGAACTAAATCTCCTTCCTTAAATGTCTTTGCTTTGATGTGCTTGTCATGCCATGAATTTCTTAATTGTTGCCCAATAAGAACACGAAGGTACGCGTCTCTGCGAAGCTCATCCAACTGTTGTAATTGATAGACTCGCTCCTGGAGTGCAGCAGATGGATCATGCACTGTATCCAGTTGGAAACGGAGAGATAGAAGAACATACTCAAAAGCCATGAGAGCCTTTTGGCCATAAACCAATTTGAATGGTGTGTGCCCAGTAGCAATTTTGAAACTGGTATTATAAGCCCACAGAACAGTAGGTACCAATCAGTGCGAGAAGCATCACAAATTTTCTTCAAGATGGTAATGAGAGTCTTGTTTGTGCTTTCTGCAAGGCCATTCTCTTGTGGATAATAGGGAATGCTCTTCCTTTGATGAACGTGTAAATAATCTGTCAATTCGTTGATGGTCTAGTTTCACTGACGAGCTGAATAAGTTATGCAGTGATCATAGTCAAAGTGCAACTGCAGTTCGTGCTGGAGAGACAGTTCCAACTGCAATGATGGATTACATGCATGCTCAGAGAATGTTTCAGTACGCTCTTGCAACATTCAAAATTCGTGATTGGAGCCCTCTTTGGTTAAGTCCCACTTATCTTGTTTCGTGGAGAAGAAAGCATAATTTTTTGGGATTTCCTGAAGTGGTACTTTAAGAATGAAGTTGGAACTATGTTTCTGGCTTATAATGGCCTGCATTTTCTTTCCTTCGAAATCTCTTTCATATTATGAGCATTATAACACCTACTGTGGCAATTACAAAATGCAAGTGCATTTATTCATTTATGGGACTTTGGTGGTGCAAAATGTTTTCGTGCTTACAGTAACAACCCTAAATTGACCATCAATGCCTAGCAGCAATAGTCTTAAATTAACCTACTTAATGTCTCAATTATTTCACATATAATTTCCTAAAACATCATTATAGCGGACATAAGAAAATATTTTGGTCCAATGTCGAGTGCCTGTGGAACAAATTCAGAACAACTCTCCTACTTTCTCTAAAGCCTTTAAAGTCTCTAGAATGGACGAAAATATTCTTGACCACCATGATGTTTGACTTAGCAAGTGGACCCCAAAACTGAAGTCATTTATGAAAATAAACTCTTTGCATAATTATCATAGTCCTATTAGCATCAATGGACTATCTACGCACATGAAATCGAGTTTTCTATAAAGGTGTAGGCTAAGTACGTATACAATATGAGTTAAAGTAATTACTTATAAGGGAAAGGCCCTCAAGGCTTCTTTCTGGAAGAGAAAGCTAGCCAGCGTGCAAAAAGCGCAGAGGCCTGCTTGACGAAAGAAGCCCAGGGGACCTTTGGCATAACAGAAAAAAATCCTTACCTGTCGGTCTGGCGTTGAATCGAAGGTAAGATAGCCGGAATCGTCGGTAAGACAGCTAGAATCGAGGATAAAGCGGCCAGATTCCAAGGTAAAACTGTTACGATCAAGGACGATCAAGTTTTATTCTTTCGCTTGACATCCAGGTTTAGAAAATGTACCACGTGTCGCAATTTGATCGATCTGAGCCGAATCACGGTAAGGAATTTTTTTTTTATCTGAGGAATGGCTCTCGCGCCTTTGGATTCCTACGTGGAAGAAGTGCCGACGCTACGCGGCGCGAGGCATCACGACACGCCGAATCCAAGGCGCGCAGAGCCATTCCTCAACGAAAAAAGGGCCCGCATTACGTGGGGTAAAATTGCAAGAATGTAGGGTGAAAACTCGATTCTGTCGGGTGAAAACTCTGTAACTCAAAGAACGCATAGTAAAAACTCCACGCTCTGTTAAAAAAAAAGCCGTCCGACATTCTTTAAAAGAAGATCCGCCACGTGTCAGCGCATGACTGGTGGACACGGCAGAATTGCGCCCACCCTGTTTTTACGTATACAAGAAAGTCTCTTTACCTTACATTCTGCCATGGAATCGCTGCCAACATGCAAGGCGGCACTGACATGGCAGAATGTAAGGTAAAGAGACTTTATTGTAGCGTGAAAATAGATTACATCACATTCCATGACAAGAATATAGAGTAAACATGCCAGAATGTAAGGTAAAAATAAAGGAAAACACAACAACAACAACAACAACAAAACACACGCATTCAGATTTTAAAAGCATGCCATGTGGCGAGGCATAATTGGACGGAACAGCAGAATAATTGGACGGGATAGCAGAATGTGACATAACCTGTTTTTACATATCACAATAAGATGTATAGTATGTAGTTATGCATTTCGTGTTCAAATAGGACTTTTTTTTTTTTTTTTTTTTGTGTTACATTTTTTTGACTCTGTGGGGATGCATGCTATCAATTCAACATTTGAAGATGTGGCATGATCAAATTGCACACCGTGCCAAAACTATGATTTTTACGTATCGTACTAGGACATATTGTACGTACTTATGCATTTCATATTCAAAAACATATTGTACGTACTTATGCATTTTGGTGTTACATTTTGTGTTTGGGTAACCTAGGTATACATTACCCTGTATTGTATGTTGCATGTATAATATACAAGTACAATACGGAAAGTACAATAGGACACTGTTCCTATAAATACGACAGTGTTCCTATAGAATATTTTTTGTTGTAGGCAAAGGTTTGAAAGCAAAGATGAGAGCAAAGAAGATGTTCCTATAGAATACAAAGGTTTGAAAGCAAAGATGAGAACAAAGATGTCTGTGCATTAAAAGATAATCTATTTTAAGTCTACCAACCTATCTAGGTGAAGTTTCTAAACGGTAACAGGTAACATGGGGAGAGATGCAAACTTCTACTTTTTTATTAGTGCTACGAAAGGTGTATGTAGCTTAACCGGAAAAAAAAAAAAAAAAAAAAAAAGGATACAAGTTTATGTATAAATATAGGGAGGGGCATGTCATTATAGACCTCTGAACTTTACTTCTGGTATAAGTTTGCTTTGCCAGAATACAATCGAACAAACAATAGAAATGTGGGCCTGATTTATGCGAAGCAATTTTTGTTAATGAAAGCTTTACTATCAAGATGAGGATCATGTGTGATCCAAATGGTCACCTTGCAAGCATGTTCATAAACCACCTAGCAGAAAGCTTAGGGGTCCTCTTAAGATTATTCTTATAATCCACATATACGATACCAAAACGAGAGGTATAGCCAGAAAGCCATTCGTAGTTGTCAAGCATTGTCCATGCAAAGTACCCATGGACATTGGCACCATCCCTATATTGATATGAACAATTAGTTAGACTACAATGTTGAACTTGCCTTGAGGGTTTAGTTTGTCACCTGATTGCTGCAGCCACATTAGCAATATAATCTTGATAGTAGTTGAGGCGCACGATGTCATTTAGCGATTCAGCATGCGTAAGGTTTGCAGGTTGGTCCATTCCTAGAGTAAAATAAAAACAAAAACATAAATAACAGACATATAAACGAGTTGATTTATTAAAATGAAACGGTCTTTACCATTTTCAGTGACCATCATTTTTGGGTTTCCATAGTGTTCCTTTATGTAGGTTAAAGCCTTGTACATGCCCCAAGGTACAATGTATAACCAATAGGAATGGGCCTAAAGGAAGTGAAAAAGGACAAAGCAAGATAATAAGGTAACTTAAAACCATGTTAAATGTAAGAAAATTCTACCTTTTCTCCAATTGGAACTCCATCTCTTTCAACTGAAATGCATGAAGAAGACAAGATTAGGAATACTATTTCTGAGACACATACTGGTAAACTGAATAACTTACATAGAGTATCAGCACCCCAATCTTGGCTATAATCAGTGGGGCTGGAGGAGGAGCGGTTAGAATGTGCAGCATAAAATGAAGTATAATGGTTAACCCCAATAAAGTCATAAGAACCCTTGACAAGATTGGCTTCCTTGGGTGTGAATTTTGGCAGACGAGAACCAACATTCTCTACCATGGATTTGGGGTAAGCACCATAAAGGATTGGTTCAAGGTACCTAGAAACAGAGAATAAAAATATGTTACTATGAATTTATATTAAATCAGATGAAATTATTATCATCATGGATCTGCAGGGACACACTACCATAGGACATAAACGTTAACACATCACTCTTTGCATTAACTTACCAACCAATGTTGAAGTCTCTTGCTCTTGAAGCTGCAGCTTCATCCTCTGTGGAATTGGTGAGGGGTTCAAACCACACAAAATCAAGCAAAATGCCGATGGAACCATTCTGGCCTGACTATTTTCCAAAGTAAAAACTGGGTCAAATTTGTAATTGGAGAGATCTGACTAGATAGTGAGTTATATACCTGATATTTCTGTCTGTAAATATCCACGGCTTTGGCATGGGAAAGAAGGATGCTGTGACCTGCAATGTAGGGCTCAGTAGAGGAGTTCCCTGCACTGCAATTGCCAAATGGAGCTGAGCATCTTCCTGGCGCGCATATGCCTGCATCATACCCCGTCGCTGCAAAAGCTCTTGGCTCATTAAATGTTGTCCAATATCTCACCCTGTTCCCATATGTGTTGAAGCAAAAATCTGCATAGTGTGCATAGATGTCTCTGCGCTTGTCCAGAAAAAGAGAGAATATTTTATATTTTTTGTTTTTTTGGCTCACTTGTACTATAATATATGGACTATACAAAAACATATCTTCAGTATGCAAGAGCATATATTCTACTAGAAGGTAGCATATAGAGCTAACTTGTAAGAAATTTTATGATATACTGAAGCAAGAAAGATCTTACACAATAGACTTGTTCAGCCATCCACCCATCTCTTCTTCCAAAGCCTGTGGCAAGTCATAGTGGTGCAAATTTGCCACTGGTTGGATTCCTGTTCATGCAGGAGCTTTAGGAGCGTAACTTCTTTGTAAGGAACTTTAACTAAAAAACTGAATAAGAAACAACATAGACTAGAGCACACCTTTTAGCAGCAGGTAGTCTATGAGATCACTGTAATACTGGACCCCTTGGGGGTTGATTTTGCCCCTACCCTCTAAAACAAAAGGATCACCTTTCAGCTTAAAAGTACCCTCTTAAACAAAAGAATCACCTTTCAGCTTAAAAGTACTATGTTGATATCATAAATCATATAAGACCAACACAAGTGCTAAGATCAGGAATGAACAACAAAGCCAAAAACCTTGCTAATCTTGCTAACATCTAAGTCTGAACTAGATGTATATACTATACTTGGGAAGATTCTGCTCCAGGAGATGGAAAATCGATAAGCATCGAAGTTCAACTCAGCCATCAGATCAATATCCTCCTGCCATACATACAAGTCTGAAGAATTTGCCAACAATTTTTTAGGACATGAACTAAGTTTATAAGAAGTTGATTCACCTTGTAACGATGATATTCATCTACTGCTACATCTGGTTTGTCATTGTTAGTGATTCTCCCTGGAAAGACAACACTGATCACACTAAATACTTGATCTATCTGGCAATCTAAACTAGCATACTACCTGGAGTCTTTATAAATTCATCCCAAATGCTAGGTCCTCGTCCATTCTTGTTGGGACTTCCTTCAACCTACATCAAACAGTTACAGTTGAAATGAAGGGGACTTTTCTACTTAAAAAAATCATAAATGAGTGTAATGTTAGATATACTTGATAAGCAGAAGAAGCGCTCCCAAAGATAAAATCTTTTGGAAAACTAGCTCTGCTCAGGACCTCCTGCTTATGGATCTCCTCAGCCCCAACAAGTATAAGAAGCAAAAGGAAGAGAAATGTCGCATGCATTGTGCCCATCTTTTAGAAATGCAAGAAAATTCTTTCTCTGCAAACAATAAACTCTGAGAGAAGGGCTACAAGGCTTCCTTTGCAAACAAGGAACAGGTACAGGCAGCAAAAGCAACAAGTCTGTATCAATAGGCACAGACAATCTTAATGCTCCAGCCAATATATAGGACTTCATTGGCACCACCCTGCCTATTTCTGGTACTACGCTATCCTATTACTATTTCTATCTAGTGATCGCAAATATCCAACCTTTAATTAGAATCCGTGTCCTAGATGAACCAAAATTTATAGGGAAAATTTTAAAAATGCCCCAATATTTTCTCATATTTGTTAAAATGCCCTTGTATTTTGTGTATTTATCATCTTCTGCATATATTATGGCATAGCTGGAACAATCTCTCTTTTCGTCTGCTCCTTCTTGATCTCTATACTTGATCTTGATGTTCTTTGTACAAATCTATTCTTTTTGTTTTGATGTGCATGAAAAAAACAGAGCCTAAGATTCGAACACAACAGATGAAACCAATCCTCTCCTTTCTCAAGTTTGCTCCAGCTGCAGACGGCTCGACAGTTTGCTTTCCTGTCCTTTAAACGATCATTGTTTTGAGAAGGAGCAAACTTAGGAATAACTTATTTTTGGGTTGCCCCGAACTTGTTGGGTTAAATATTCTATAATATATTCTGTAGATATCCATACAACGATTCTTGTTTTTACACGTCATCGCCATTTTTTCTTTTGGGACACTTTTGTTTTAATAATAATACGCCATTTTTTTTCTTTTGGGACACTTTTGTTTTAATAATAATAATAAAGTTTATTAACGTCCAACTAAAAGCCCGTAGGCTATGGGACAAACATGCCATAATATGTCACAAAAGTTGTCAGCAATTACACTTCTTTATCCCTTGTGTCATGCAAGAGTTCCCGAAGGAAACAACCCAAATGAGGAAGTGCAGGATGATGTTGGAACAACTCGTCCATGGGTAAATTCCAGGGTATCATAGAATATTTGGCACGTAGAGCATCATGCCTATGACATAGGTAGATAGCGTGATGCTCGGATTCTACCCCTTCCTTACAGATACAAATTCTGTGATCTTCTTCCAGCTTCATCCATCTACCTTTCTCAATCATTAGACGGTGGGAGCTCATCCGCATACATGCAATTGCTCGTATCTGCCCAGGGAACATGCTATGTAGGCGCAGATATGGTTGTATACTATAAGTGCGCTTAGGGTTAAAGTCTCTAATGTAATATTGCAGCTTCATTTTGTTGGATAAGTCACAGTATGCATCGAAGGCACGTACCTTAAACTCATCCGAGTATGGGGAGATGGCCCAGTTCCAATGGTTAAACCATTTGTTCAAATCCTTGTACCAACCGCTTTTGCCATCGGCCCTCTAATTTCACAAATTTGCATTAAGAGTCAAGCATATCAGAGATTCATCATTTACTCTCTTCTTTTGATCCAAGTATCTCAAGACATTGCTCATGGACTGAATTTCCAGCGGATATGAGCCGCTATCATATAGCATCACTTCATAAGGGACTGCTCTCTTCACCTTTAAGGTCACGTCTACCAAGTCTTACGGATAGATTCAAGTTCCAGCCATTTAGACCTACATAGTGAAGGCCCCCAAACCTCGCTAGCATATAAAATGACAGGTGTTACAAGAGTCTCAAACAGGTTTTTCCGGAGAGGCCAGTAAGTGATGTGCGCATGACGGCAAATGTTTGCAAGAGCATAGAACGCCTTCAAGGCTGCTGCATGTCTAATGTCAACACCTTTCGTCCAAGGTTTGCGGCCGGAAAATATTTCATGTCCCAAGTATTTGTATGACTGAGTTGGTTGCACCAAATTCCCCTGATAGAACAGAGCAGCGGGTTTCACCCCAAAACTTAAGACCTTAGTCTTATCTAAGTTAACCGCCAAACCAAACTGAGAGCAGAATTCCCCTAGTGTGTCTAGTTGTTTTTGCAAATCCCTCACTGTTTTATAGACCACCCCAGACAAAAGAACAAAAAGAACATGGCACAAATCCACATAAAATCTAACAATCAAGGGCCGAAATGCATGCCACGTCACATTGGGGCTGCAAAACGAAAAGTAACCTTCCTTTTTATCTCTTGAGGGGGTTTGACCTTAATTTTTGTTGTGTATGTTGTTTTTCCTTTTTAACACCTAGTTTTTTTTTTAGCAGGGTTTCCTAACCCGAGCTGCCCACTTTCTTGCGATTCTAGCTATGCCACGTATCTTGCCATGTCACCTAAAATCATTTTGAGCCGTCCGATTCTCTAATTTCGAATCCTACGGCCAGGGTAATTAGAAAACCCAAGAAATTCTCTGTCGTGCCTCTCGCAAAGAAGAGGCCCAACTCGGCTAATGCAGATCCGTGCCGCTTGCAAAGAAAAAGCCCGACTCGGCTATGGCAAATCCGGCTCTCGAGCGTCGGAGACGTGTCTTTGTATATTTGTCTTCCCTCATATCATTTGGTTTGCTGTTGTCTCAAAAAGAAGATAAGCCATGGAGATGTACAAGCAAAACCAAGCATTGAAACATCTCGGATATGGATTCAACTCCGAACTCCAGCTTCGTCATTGCGAAACTGGCAAGCCGTTCAAATTCGTTGATCAAAACCATTATGAACAAGTAGCAGATGCAGTTTTAGACTTTATACAGGACATCATATAATACATATAATGTGACGACGAAACTCGGTGACTCAGATTCAGGTTAAGTTTCCTCTGTTTTATTCTTGTGAAAGAGTAAAATTCACCATTTATCGCAGGATTCAGTACACGTCGAGGTATCGTCGGGGATAATGCCATGGTTCATCTGCAGGAATTGTAATTGCATCACTCAATAGACCAGAGTCCAAGAATGCAATTGGGCAGAACATGCTTAGTAAATTGAAAAATCTCACGGAAGCTTTATCTGATAATTCTTCTGCACGTGTCCTGCTCATAACAAGCAGTGTACCTGGCATATTTTGTGCAGGTGCTGATCTAAAGGTTCTTTCTTTTAACTCTTTAGTGACATGCTTAAACATGACGAATTTGGGATTCTTATTGAAGTATATTACTAACCAAGAGAGACGAAGGATGTCAGTTATTGAGGCCCACAAATTTGTGAACAGCTTGCATTCTGCATTTACAAATATTGAGGTGTTACTTTCGGAACATACTTAGGCAATATTTTTACTTTTTTTCCTCATTTCAACTGGCTCTTTTATGCTACTTTAAAATTTGGCAACAAAATACACCTATTCTACCGCATGCATGGTGGCATAGTGGTGAAGAACTTCCTAGCATCAGGGCTTTATGATCGGAAACTACTGTCACTGTATACTCATCCGTTGGCAGATGAAGAGCAGATGCTTCCAATACCTACGATTTTTGTTATTGAAGATGTGGCCCTAGGAGGTGGTTTGGAGTTGGCACTCTCATGTGATATCCTTGTTTGCCTTTGTTTGGCTTTTGAAATTTCACTTGTGATTCTGCATTAGTTGTAGTTATTACAATATGTGGTGTATTAAGGCCATCTTAAGAGGTGCAAGGGTGCAGATACAGCATTTGTATAGTACATATTGAGGGAAAACCTGCTGGAAATTTGAGTACGAGAAGTATATGCTTGCATATTCGATTTCCTCACGGCCCAAATGAATATTTCATCTTTGAGTTTTTGGTGTGATAAGCCATAAATATTTGCTGGATACTACTTCCTTGGTGGGCAATAGGTTTCTTATTGTGTTTGTTGATCTAAAGGTCCTTAGTATCTTTCAAAGTGATTGGAGATGCTCTGTTTTATTTTTATTTGTCTTATTGGCTTTTTTATCACTGCTTTTGAACAGATACCTCCCGCATTGGCTCATTTACTGGATTTCTAATGGTTACATGCATTTTCTCTTCAAACCTGATTAGCAAAAAATAGAAACCATACCTTTTCTCTTCAGGCCTGATTACTGAAAAGTAGGGATGTTGACATTTCAGACGATGCAACTGCAACCTACTTTGTATTTCATGGAGCTGCAGTGTAAATGGGAAGATGCTCCTTTGATTCAACCTCTTGTCCACTGTTTAGCCGATGAGATAATGTCCCATGGACATTGTATGCTCAAGTAACCAGGGTAGTAAATGCAATCTTGAGAAAGTTTATAGAACGGCATCACTATAGGTTAGATGTATTAAGAATATTGCTCTCTTTTCATCTAAATATACTCCTTGAAGCATGATTAGCATAGTCTCCAATTTATGTTCCTTTGATTCAACATCTTCTAATTGCATACATAATTTTTAGCCGATGAGATAATGTCCCATGGACATTGTACTATATATTGTGAACAAGAAAGCTCAAGTAACCAGGGGTAGTGAGTGCGAGCTTGAGAAAGTGGTCTTTATAGAACGGATCACTATAAGTTATGATGTTTTAATCTACATTGCTCTCTTTTCATTTAAATATACTCCTTGTAGAATGATCCGCATCAAGATGAGTAACTTTTCTGTCCTAAAACGGCAAGAAACTCAACTCATCCATAATGTGGATTCTCAATTATTTTCATCAAGATGTTTCTATTGATGTCCCCCGATTGCACATTCATGGTTGCAGGAACTGCCGCTCGATGATTATGTATAATTTGATAAGACATGCCAAAGTATAACTTTTTATATTTCGATAACTTACAGGAGGAGATGCAATTTTTGGGATGCCAGAGACAAGTTTAGCTATTATCCCAGGGTTAGTGCTCTTCCATAATCTTTCATATTGGTTCTCGTCAAAGTTGTCAGGCAAGCAAAGACAATTCTCTCAATATGGATTGATTGCGTTCAATGTACCTGTATGAGTTCTCGTGACCGAAATCAAGAGCTTTTGAACTAGTGCCTAGAGTAACGTCCATGCTCATGTCATGTCATGCTTGGTGGAACTTCGAGAGACTTCCGAGGCTAATAGGAAAATCACGAGCAAAAGAGCTTATCTTTACTTGCTTCGTCGCATTGATGCTCAAGAAGTTTGGATCATATGGTACCGCATTTTGACATTTGTTTCACAGACCTCTCTATTTATTGTAGTCCAAATGACACTAAATTTTGGTCTAACCATGGATTAGAGTCCAGCCCAATTGCAAGTCTAAGGCAACATTGATCGCATTTTAATTAGTGTTTCAGTGATGCTTAGAGCACTCGAACAATCTCCTATCAGCTTCTTTCTTTTGAAGGAGCGGTAATTTCACGCTTAGATAATGCGCTTTGTGAGGTGATTGCAGGGCTTGTTGAATATGTTGTCCCCTGCGCAGTGAGGCTTATGAAAAATCCCTTCAGATTTCACGTGCAATTATTCAAAGAGCTTATACCGCGACTGTTGGCCATTGCTTTTATTGTAGTAATCTACATTTGTTTAAGATTGCGGGTCCACTTGCGGTCACGAATGTCAAAGTTTGCAATCGATTGTGGGCGAAGTAAATGTTTCTTCGCAATGGCCATTGAGGAGAATTGTTATGCTAGAGTTTTACAGTCTAAGGACCGTCTAGAAGGACTAGAAGCATTTGCGAAGAAGCAACCACCTATTTATCGTGGTGAATGATGCAATATTTCAGGCCTTCCATGGCCTTTGCATTACAAAGGTTGTAGCTAGTAACAACAAATACAGAAAAATTGGAATACCTGGAATAAAGGGAACGGGTAACGCCCACTTTATTGGCTCCCGAAATTGGGTCAAACCGCCAAGCGGGTTCGCCCAAGCGAACCCCACGGATTCGCCCAGGCGAACCCATTATGTTGACGTGGCGCTGAGGTGGCGCTACCCACCGGGTTCGCCCAAGCGAACCCGAACCAGGGTTAAGCCGGAGGCGTGCGAACGCTGGCAGGTCGGATCAGCAGGGGCAGGGTGGCAGGCGCGCTCAACGAGGCGGCCCCCGCTGGGTTCGCCTAAGCGAACCCAAAAGTGGGTGGCAGGTCGGATCAGCAGGGGCAGGGCGAAGATCAAAATTCTTAAAACAGATGGGGTTGAAACAGGATTTTCGAGCAAATTGAAGCATTTTTTCGAGCCGGAAGGGGCCAAATGCTCGCAGAAATTTTTCCTGACATGGATTTCGGATTTACAATCCTTCGGATTGAGAGAAAATTTGTGTTTGCAGAGCATTTTTAAGCATCATCAAAAAGCCTGCGTTGTTATTCTGTCAACGAATTCGACATAGAACAGGGCTTTTCAATCTTAAAACCCTTTTTAGATCTCAATTACCGCATTTTAGCCATAGCTCCAGATTTGAACTACCTTTTCCAATCTACTCCAGCATCAGGTTGGCTGATTGGCCTAAAAAACGGATCAATCAATCCGGGAAGAATTGCGCTGACGCAAAATTTATCCAATCTACTTCGATTAGCAGCGTTGTACAAATTCGGAGGGATTTATCTCGATACAGATGTGATTGTTCTAAAGGGTTTGTTGAATTTAAGCAATGCCATTGGGGCACAGAGTCAGGATCGAAAAACAGGGCAATGGAATCGGATCAACAATGCGGTAATGATTTTTGAGAAGGGGCACAGGGCAGTGTATGAATTTATGCAAGAATTTGCCGGAACATTTGATGGAAATATTTGGGGGCACAATGGGTCATTTGGGTTCGCTTAAGCGAACCCGGCAGGGGCCTCGTTGAACGCCTGCCCCTGCTGATCCGACCTGCCAGCGTTCGCACGCCCCTGCTTAACCCTCGTTCGGGTTCGCTTGGGCGAACCCGGTGGGTAGCACCACCTCAGCGCCACGTCAACATAACGGGTTCGCTTAAGCGAATTTTCTGGGTTCGCTTGGGCGAACCCGGCTGGCTCCCGAACTCAATTTCGGGAGCCGATCGAAGTACCGAACGGGTAACAATATGAAGAGCAAGGCAACGAAAAATAGATGAAACTAGCAACTATTTAAGTTAAGGGTGGTTTTCCATGAACGAGTTCTTGCTGTCCTTACCTTGGTACGTGGACAGATCGATATGTTTGGAGGTTTGCTTTGTCGCCTCACTCTCGAGGAACTTAGGTTTAGAACCTCGTTAAAATTTAATTTAATCCATCACGCATCAAATTAGATGGTTCAGTTTTTAAACTGAGTTCTAAGAAATTTATTGTCATTTCTAGATATCCAAGCCTATGCCTGATCTAAGGGTGGCTTACCATGAGACATGAAACCTGGTAATTTCTTGTCATGCGTCAAGGTATAATCTTAAACTTGCCCTTTTCCAATGAAAACACGGACTTCAACCTTGTATTCTACAATTGTTATCCTTGGCAACAAATCATGATAATTGCATGTAATCAATATATGGTAACTTGCTTTTGAGTATTTACTAGAAGTGCCCAACATCAACCTTGCTTATTGCTTGGCTATGCTAGGAACCTAAAGAAAAACTCAATCATCTATTCATTTTTTCCTTTTTGCATCTCCTCTTTTCCATGCTTGTCATTTTCTCGATATTTTTCCTTTATAATTTCTCTCTTTCATAAGTTCGTCTTTTTATTTTTATTTTTACATGTTCCATTTTGCTATCTATCTCTTTTTTTCTTTTCTTTTTTTTTTCTTTAGCAGGGTTGCCTAACCCGAGCTGCCCACTTTCCTGCGATTCTAGCTATGCCATGTGTTGTGCCACGTCACCTAAAATCATTTTGAGCCGTCCGATTCTCTAATTTCGAATTCTACGGCTAGGGAAATTAAAAAACCCAAGAAATTCTCTGTCGTGCCTCTCGCAAAGAAGAGGCCCAACTCGGCTATATGGCAGATCCGGCTCTGCATTAGGTCGTCCTCACTGATCGATTTTGAGACAAGGAAGTTCAGAGTTTTGGTTTAACAAAACGTGATAGCAGAACCCTAATTCTCGAGCGTCGTGTCTCTGTATATTTGTCTTCTGCGCAACCAGAGAGTCTTCACATTGTTATAACCACCTATATGCAAGTAACAATTTGTACATATCACAAGTTCATAATATTACTAGTAAATCGTTGGTGGGCTTTACATATGGTTGTTCACCTTTTGTGATCATTCCACATGATTGTTCACAAACAATGGGGTAGTAATGTGTTACCAGTAGTTTGAGGAGCCCCATAAATATCGGATGCCATCACTTTTAAACCATGGGTATATCCGGGTCTTTAACATGTTAAAACCACATCACAAAAAAATACATGTCAGTTTCTGTGGACTTAGTGGATTTTTTGTGATTTAAGACTGGTTCAAACATGTAGTTTGAATGTTACTATTCAATATAGCCTAATGGGTAATGGGGCTTTGGCCTCTCTTAAATACTTAGGGGGGAAGTTCTTTTCCTTGAGCACAATCCTATACTTAGGGGGGGTAATGGGGCTTTACATGTTTGTTTGCCCTTTGTGATGGGCTTTACATGTTTGTTCACCGTTTGTGATGGGCTTTACATGTTTGTTCACCCTTTGTGATCGTTCCATGTGATGTCTCGAAAGTGGGCTTAGAGTGCAATTGATGAAAGGAAGCATGTCTCTGTTATGACAGAATGTTCATGGGATAACCAGAAGCTTTTTGGAGATTCGTGCCAACATTCAATTAAAAACAAAATGAAGAAAGGCAGAGTACAGCGGCCAAAGAGTAGATTTCCATTATTGTGCCAAGCAATATTTTAATTTGTAAACTCTTAATTCCAAAGGTTCCTCATCACATGAATCCTTTTGCCAGAAATTGGCAGAAAGAAACTTACATGGTAGGTGAATGCCATTCCTTCTAGAACGAAGAGGTTTAACCATTTTCCTGAGAAAGCATTGGCATTTTTATAAGCTTGTCTAATGGCCTCATTTGCAGATTCGGGTGCAGCACCAACTGTGCTACTTGGGAATGATATTCCTTTACTTTAAATCTTATTGAACTCATAATCTGCATAGAAAGAGTAAAGTTTTTGCAAAGCATATCTATCATGCTTTTACTTCTGACTTACATTTCTACTTTTGTTTCTGTAGGACACTCAACTTTCATCTAGAAAGAAACTGACATGGTAGATGAATGGCATTCCTCCTAGAACCAGGAGGTTTAACCAATTTTCCTGAGAAAGCATTGGCATTATTATAAGTTTGTCTAATGGCCTCATTTGCAGAAACGGATGCAGCACCAACTGTGCTACTTGGGAATGATATTTCTTCATATTAATTTTGTAGCAGCCCCTAAGAGGAATAACAACAGAAGCATTAGACAGAAAGCACGGCAAAAAGGAAAGCCTCTCATAACTTTATATATAATATAAGATTGGACAATATCGGATTGCTGCAAACTCATTTATTTGAATTACTGTATATAAGTGCTTTGCTGCAGAACCAACGCACCTTCTAATGGTCTCGTTTCCAGAAATGGGTGCAGCACCGACTGTATTACCAAGGAATCACAGCAAAAGCATCAGATAGAAAGCAGGGCAAAAAGGAAAACCTCTCAACTTTATAAATGTAAGGCTTACTGGACTGCATAGAAAACTTCTGTCTTATTGATACTTATAGATTAGCTATTCTCTTCGGATTAATTGAGGTAAGGATTAATTTTAGCCCTTGCTCAGAATGTCGGTTGTTCGGTGTTGAACCCAAATCGTGCTTTCGCCTTTGTGCCTGAATCTGCATCATATATCATGATTGGTGATGGTTTCTTCATTTATGCACGAAGCATCTGTTGCGTGCAAATCTGGAAAGGGGCACGAAAGAAAAGCTGACCATGGCAGAAGAATGTGCAGATCCTCTATCAAAATCTAATGCAAGCCATAGTGATTGACCAAACTATTTTGGACTTAATCTGAAATGCTTAATGACTGCCTGCCTCGATTATGCCTGCCTAGGAATGAGTCTGCAGCGCATAAGTCCACTTTATCAATATTTCCCATTCTACATCCACATCAATCTATAGCTATGAGGTGAGCAACTTTGTTAAATCAATTCTTTTTACAGACAAAACTCTTACCTCTTCTTCATGAGCTCAATTCATGTTCAAGACGAAGAGCCTCGTCAGCATACTGCATAAGCATCCAGGTAGAAGAAGCATTTAGGTTGTTTCAAGACTACCAAAAGCTTGCTTTCTTCACCAGCCTTGAAGCCCAAGAGCCAGCTGGCTTGCTTACTCAAGTTACGGACGCGTGCGATCACACAGGCTGCAACCATTCTTGAAAGCCAAAGATGGGTGCGATCACACAGGCTGCGGCCAATTCTCGAAATCAAAAGAAGAAGGACCTCAGAAGCACTGATTCATGCAGATTAGAACCCTATTTTGCCCATCATTCCCGTGGCCAGATCCCGGGCTGAAAGAACTTCTTTGTGCTTGATCGTCTGACGGAAGAGCAGGGATGCAAGATGCCATCGATGGAACCAACCAGGGCTTCTAGAGCTCATTGAAATCAGCCGATAGGGATGCTTAGCGATGGCTATAAGACCCGCCATAGAGAGGCCCAAACCCTATCGATGCCTTCAAATCAAATCACAGCCTTTCGTATTGGATGATGAACTCCTGGCCGTCGGATCTAGGGCTCGATGCACTACACACTTACGTCAAAACATTATAATCCTTCCTATTATAAGGCAGATACATTTTTCTGCCCCGGCCTAATTTCTTCCTTACTAATTCTATTTGCATGACGCGTTGTGGGTTTGGCATTTATTGCGGGTTCGACATTTATGGCGAGCATTTATGGCAGATTATGCATTTATGGCGAGCAGATATGGCTCGGAGGTTGACCCGCGATGCTGGCGGTTATAGAAGCAGCAAGGCCAAAAGCCCTCAAATATCCATTGCAGATCTTCCACTCCTACACAGAGCTCAGCGGCTATGGCGACATCGTCTCTCCACATATCCTTCATTGGCGCCGGAGCTGAGCAGCCAAATCCGGCCATGAATTTGCTCCGATTCATCACAGGAACACGTTTTATAAGACCAGGCCTGAACCAACCAAAGCAAGCAAAAAGCAAGAAAAATGACGCGAATCTACCAGTTGCAGAAGCCACTACAAATCTACCAACACCAATGGAAAACGAAATTGAAGCAATTGAATATGGCAGACCCACTGCGCATTACGCTCGCATTGCATTTACTCCTCCATGTGCACCTATTTTCCTCTTTTTTCTCTGCTGCTTTGAGCTTCGTTTCTTCCCCTCGGACGAAGATTCGCAACTTATATTCGATTGGCATGCATCTTAAAATGGATTACCAATTTCTTCCCTAAAAAACTCTGGGATCAAAACGCTTACGCTTTCGGGATTTCTCCGGAATCTAGCCTTGAGCAAATAAGTTGTTCGGGCCCCTCAAGATGCATTCGAGGCCATGGATGGGTCCTCCCTTACTCTATTCTGATGAGAAGAGGATGCATTGAACATCTCATTTGTGGCTCGCCATTCGCTGGATTGATCCAAATATGTAGTCCAACCTGATTCGGAAACCCACATTTGCTTGCATCGATTCTTTGCTTTGCAAAGACATAGTCGGAAATTTGATACGTTAAGTCGAAAGGTAACCCAAGTCTTTCTTTAGCTTGTCATCTATGGTAGGCTGCAAACACTCCTCGGCAGCCTTTAGTGTAGAAACCGTGCTATCTATAAAAGTATGAGGCATCGGAATAGATAACCCCGAGTCCCAACCACTTTGACAAATTCAAAATTATTTCCACGCACGTGTTGGAATATAAACGCATACGGATGAAACGCATTGGGATTTCATTTGATCTGAAGTTCAAAGAGGCAAACTTCGGATTTGCCCAATCACATCTGCAAAGAAAAAAGACTTGATCATTGGCTTTTAAAAAGAACGCGAAACCTGTGGGCATAGCTTTCACCTTCTCATCATCAAAAACTCCACTTTCCTCCATCCCGCATAAATCTTAGTTCCCAAATCTTACTAACCCCGGAAGCATTCTCAGGCTCAAGATACTTCTACCACGGATTCGGGGATCCCGAGCTAGAGATCCCGTCCTCCGGAATCCCGTTCTCGGCGGGGATCGTTCGGGGACCCCGTTTTCCCGTGACACATGCGTACAATCGGGTCGATCCGGACGTCCGAAACCCGTCGAATCTCCGTCGTCGCGGAGATCCCTCCTCTCGGGATCCGCAGCGGTGATCCCCCTCCCTCGGGATCCACGAGGGGCTGGTCGATATCCTGAGCGATATCCGGCGTGGTGATCCTCCTCAGGGATCACGAGGGGCGGTCGATATCCTCTCCGATATGGCGTGGTAATCCCCTCCTCGGGATCCGCGAGGTCTGATCGATATCCTCTCCGATATCGTAGGTGGTGATCCCTCCTCGGGATCACGAGGGGCTGTCGAATATCTGGCGATGGCGGTGGTGATCCCTCCTCGGGATCACGAGGGCGGTCGATATCCTCTCCCGATATGTCGGCGTGGTGATCCCTCCTCCGGGATCCGCGGCTCGGTGATCCCCTCTCGGGATCCGCGAGGTCTGTCGATATCCTCTCCCGATATCGGCCGTGGTGATCCCCTCCTCCGGGATCACGAGGGACTGGTCGATATCCTCTCCCGATATCGGCCGTGGTGATCCCCTCCTCCGGGATCACATCCATGGCCGATTATCGGCCGTAGCGATTCCGACCTCCGGGATCGCGACGTTGATTGCACACCGTGATTACGGAGGCGGTATATGAACAGCGTATGGGCGTTGGAGATTGAAGCGTAGACCCACCCAACGGTCCAGGTTTGAACTTGCCGGCCCATGCGCGGTGTGTCCAATGAGGACACGTGTAGGTTCTCGAGACCACCCTCCCGATCACTCCCGAAATGCGTTGTTTCTCACGGTTTCTCTCTCTGCGCATGTCAAGTAGCCTGGTAGAGGAGGCGAATGCCGCAGGCATGGACGAACTAGAGGAGAAGAGAGAAGAGGTAATCGATTACTAAGTCATTTCAATGAAGAGACATGCATTCCCATTTATATTTTGAGTATTTTTCTATAGCTAAGGGCTGAAATACAGCCCGAATCACCTTCAAATGGGTTGTTTGATCATGGCAATCTCCATTGGTATCCTGAAGAGCATCAGGTACCTACTATTCAAGGGGGTGGGCGGATGCTGCTGTGGACCTGCTACATCCACACCAACCGGGTTCAAGATTTTATTCTTGGTGAGCAGAAGAATTCCCAAGCACCTTGCAACTTCTATCTCCGGAGCTCCGAGGCTGAGAGAGTGTTAAAAAGACCCTACAAAGATTCCTACTTGACCTTGAAGAGGTATAGACATTGTTAGATTCATGTGTTTCTAATTGGAAATCATCATTGAGTGAACCAAGAAGTTATTGTGTTTGCTTGAAGTTATTTTGATTCATTTGAAGTGGTTCTTTTAGAATTACACTTAGGTCTACATTAACTTGTATTTGCATAATACAGATATTGGTGTTCATATGGACCTCAAGACATGACAGCAAACACTCATGTGGTTGAGGATGGACCACGTCCACCGGGTAGACGCAGGAAAAGGGTTCAGAGGGGAGAGGGTGTACGTAGGGGCTGCCAAGATGATCCTGAATGGCAACCTTCTTGCATCATTACGGATGATGCCCATGCTGAGATAAAGGCTGTAAAGAATGTAAGTTGTTGAAACTTAATCCTTGGTTGTGATTCCATATGTACTAACCTTGGTTATTTTTGTAGGTTTTCCCTAATGTACCCGTGCAAATATGCATTTGGCACGTGAGGAGGGCATGGATTAAATGGTTGCGTAAGAATGTGAAGAACAAGGTGCATCGAAACGAGTTGTTCAAGGAGCTTGGTTACATTATGTACAGGACAGAAGGCCCTCTTGGATACAATGAGTATGGGGAAGAGTACAGGGAAGCTGTGAGGAAAGAGGCCACCAGGAAATTGGAAGAGTTAGTGAAGAAATATCCTCAATACCCTAATAAGCTGGCAGCCTACATGAGTAAGGAGTGGACTAAAAACATTTGTCAATGGGTGTTGGCTACAAGGATGTACCCTCACTCTAACCAAGAGACAAATGCTGCCATAGAGGCATGGCATTGTGCCTTGAAGAGGCGCCTGGGCATTTCTAAACGTGCACTTCGAGGAAGGAGGATTGATTGGCTGCTCTACATCCTAACCAATAACGTGGAGACACACATGACATACATCAGGTATAGTTCCTACACATCTAATCCTTCTCTCTAGCCTTTGTGTTTATATGATTCCTTTGTGTTGTAGGTCCATGAAGGAAGCAGGCTTTGTAGTAAACACAACCCAGGAGGAGATAATAGAGTGCGCCATACGTGGTGCAAGGAAGATTGCTGATGAACAAGTCACATTCACCAACTTCGAGGAAGGTGAGGCAGAAGTGCAAAGCGAACGTACTCTAGGGCTAGGTCCTTACTTTGTGAACGGGGCACACAAGAATTGGGCATGTTGTGACTGCCCTTGGGGAGCCAAGGGCAACTTGTGTAAACACCAGGTTAAGGTTATGCAATTGCTGGGCAACTACAGAGATCAGGATCTTTTACATGTGCTTGGTTCCCAATATGGGACAATTGCTGGGGGCATGGACCAGTTGAGGCCATGTGAGGAGATAGTTCCATGGGAGGGAAACCCATGTGAAGATGTGGCCGACATTGTATGCTTGGGAGAGGAGTCTCTCTCCCAAATGGAGAGAAGGTTTAACTTGGATAAGACTCGTGCATCCTTACAAGAAGTAATTGCTAGAGTGGTGTCAAGGGCAGAAAAAGATCCTAGCATGCTTGTTGCTACTGATTCTCTTATGAGACAACTCGACACTAGGCTAGAGAGAATGAATGATGTTGGGGGGACCAACATGGTAGCCATAACAAGTCTCCCCACCTTGGCAATTGAAGAGAAGTGTGGAAATAGTTTGGCCAGGCTCAAGCCTTTGATAGAGCTTGGGAACATGAAGGACAAGGAAATCAAGAAGAGCTGGAAGCAAGTTGAGATAGAGGGGATATTGTAAGTATTCAGTTGAACAGAACATGTTAAGTCATTTATGAGTTTACTTTCAATTGTTCTCACTACATACGATAACTTAGGGGGCAACGAAACTCATTTAAGAAATCAAACCATTGAGGTTAAATTGGGACATTTAAGAACCGGACGTGTGATCCCGGAGGTGGGGATCACACGGCATCTACAGAAGAATATGCCTTAATATCGAAAATAGTAACCATACCATTGAAATTAAATAATGCTTTTTTCGCGGACGTGTGATCCCGGAGGAGGGGATCCCCATTAATTATGTTGTGATCCCGAGGAGGGATCATCCCAAGCATCTACAAATCTAATATCCCTTTATATCGAAAATAATATCCATACCATTGAAATTAAATAATGATTTTTTTAGCGGGACGTGATCCCTGAGGAGGGATCCCCAATAATAATGTTGTGATCCCTGAGGGGATCACAACATAATTATCAAGGGACATTGACACATTGACCAATATTTCACATTGACCAATATTTCCGAAATTGTCTCATATTCCACATTGACCAATATTTCACAAAAGTTAAGTTCATTTCTTATATTCATATGTGCATACAGGTTTACTCAAATTACATTCAAATATACTGATTAGATCCATTGTTATTTTTTGAGGGGCCATTTAACGTTGCACGGAATCGGGCGAGAGAACTGATCCGGGCCTTGGGGCAAATAGAAAGTGGATTTCCCTTGGGCTAGACATACCACTCAATTTACGCAAAACTGTAATGAAACACCTGCCGGTATTGTCTATCTCTTCCTTCCGAACCAATCCCGGGTAATGACAACCCGAAAAGAACAATCAAAAAGTGACAATTAAAAAAGTGACAATTCTTAAGTCATTCAGAATTGTGATTTACCTGATCTTTGGTGCTGCAAACATCTCGAATAAATCTATTCACATAATTTACCACATATACACCACAATCTGGGGAGCATCCATCAGTATGCAAGGAGCATTGTGAAGTGCTGATTCCTCGTGCTTCCACCTCTTGAATAGGTCACTCAAGAACCTGGAAATGTAATCCGAGTTCAATCCCTAAAATAAGAACCTAATTACCTATGCTGAAACCATAAATATGTGTACAACTGAAATAACTCACAAAGTTATGAAGCCTCGAACATCTGCATGCAGGGGATCATAAGAATCAAAGTGCAAAATGCACGGGCAGGGCTTGTTCAGCTTTTGGCATGCCAATTGATCAACAACTAATATAAACAGGCTCCAATGGCCACTGCAGTTCGATAAAACTAATCACCATACAATTAAAAATGAAGGGGATCTTTTAACTTCACAAGCAGATGTTACCTTGCATTAACAGGAATGTAGTAGTCTTGAACATGCTGAATTCTCCATTGAGCAGACTTTGCCAAACGGTGATGGCGGGATCAACTTTGCAAATTGGTCATATGCCCCGCCTAAACCTGCCTTGCTTCCACTTAGAAATAATCCGAATGCAGCAGGGTGAACCATTACATGGTGACATCTCTTCTGAATAGGAATCGAATGGACAAGTACCCTGAGGAGAGGATATGCAAATTAAAACAGAATTCCAATTGTTTGAGCAAAAAAAGTGAACTGTAGTAGCAAAATTACACTCACAGTAAAGAAGCTCCAATGCAGTCGGCATCCACCTCGCATGCCAAATCTCCGAGGCCACTTGGAATTGTTTGGAATTTTTGGGCCTCTGCCTCGGTGATGAAGAACTCCACAGATTGCGATTTGCTGCCCACCTTAAGTAGCGGACTCTCCACAACAATTGGATATGTCAATGTGAAATTAAAGGTCCATCTCTCCCCCGCTGGGACCTCTCCGGTAGGACGAGAACAAGAATGTGAAAGGAGGGATCTATGCAATACAAATAATGAAATCTTATCTGTTTGGGTTTTATCTTTGGAATCGGGCTCCTCTTAGTCATCGGGCTCGATTCTTCGAAATAATATGATTGGGAGCCATGGTAGCAGATTCTCGCGGGCCTTAGTAAAACCGGCTTCAATGGTGCATCCGGCGATGTGGTGTCCTCCTTTTAACACGGGAGATTTCAGATTATCATCTGCAGCAGACCACGAATTGGCACTCAATCGCTCTGCGTCCGTGGGCCTGCTCGGAATCCCATTTAGGGCTGGGCGACCAAATTTCCGACTTCGGTGACCCCATTGCCATGGCTCGGAGCAATTCGAGCCAATTTCCCTTATTTGCTTCTCACGGGATTCGAGCTCCCGTGCTTTCTTTCTCAACCTGCAAATTGATGAAGTCGGCTCGCCCTTGGGTAGAAGCAATCCAATATCTATCTGTTGATCCGCCAATCTGCTGCAGCTTTCGTCTAGTCCTTTGAAGTTTCCTGGTCAAGTTATGGGCGTACTTGAAATCGGATCACAAGATCGGTAGCCACACTATCTTCCCATAGTCCCTCTTCTTGGATTCACCCTTCTTTGCATTTGTTGCCGAATCCGACCCCTTGGAGCATCGGGGAGCTTGAAATTCTCATAAATCTAATGTGCCCTGAACCTATGATTTTCTAAATCAACCTTTCTGCTGTAGCTCTTATCGCAGACGTCTACCTGGCACCTCCATCTGCGGGCCAACTGATCATACCGGTAGTCTGGGGGCTCTTCCTGTGGGTGCTCCAAGAAATCTTCCCTATCAACATCGCCATCCCCTTGAGCCCCATGAATATCCTCCTGCCAATGAGCCTCAACAGAGGCTGGATTTTTTTCTGCAGGGGGCTCGACAACTGTTGTCGGATCAGGCTTTTCGTCCTTTTTCTTCTCTTTGGAAGGGGATTCCACCTCTGTATCTGATTCAAACCCGACTATATCTCTGAAACAGTCTGGTAACTTAAGAGAATTTGCAGCCTCATCTCCGGGCCCCCAGTTCTCATTTATGGAGGTATTTAAGCTAGTTTCCAGGTTAACAGATTCGTCCATCTGCAAGGACAGGCAAGAAAACGTTAAAAAACAAAGCAAAGGTTAAAAAACAGTAAACCGAGGTCGACCGAGGTCTATTCAGTCGATTTTTTACCTTAAACAAGTGAAAGTAACTCTGGCGCCTTCGTATCGGCTACAGCGCCGCCTGAATCGGGCCCTCTCCTCTCAGAAAATGGCGCAGAGGTCGTGTTCAGAGCCCTCCGAAAATTGCACTCCGGCAGAGTGGGAATTCCCTCCTCCGGAATCACTTGTCCACGTGGCAGCACATTATTGGCAACGTACGGCGTAATAACTCAGTCGTTAGCCTTAAATTTGAAAGGCCCGCTTGGATGCTACCACGTGGACGGCTTAAATTTGCAAGGACGTGATTCCGGAGGGCGGGATAACCGACGGTCACGATTTGACGACCACGTGGCATCGTGGCATCGTCGTCAGTGGCGGATAACGGGGGGTCGTGGGGGGGTGATCCCGGAGGATGGGATCACAGCACTGTCATGGATGTGATCCCGGAGGAGGGGATCACCACGGCCGATATCGGGAGAGGATATCGACCGGCCCCTCGTGATCCCGGAGGAGGGGATCACCACGGCCGATATCGGCTCAGGATATCGACCAGTCCCTTGTGATCCCGGAGGAGGGGATCACCACAGCCGATATCGGGAGAGGATATCGACCGGCCCCTCGTGATCCCGGAGGAGGGGATCACCACGGCCGATATCGGGAGAGGATATCGACCAGGACCTCGTGATCCCAGAGGAGGGGATCACCGAGCGTGATCCCGGAGGAGGGGATCACCACGGCCGATATCGGGAGAGGATATCGACCAGTCCCTCGTGATCCCGGAGGAGGGGATCACCGCGCGTGATCCCGGAGGAGGGGATCTCTCATGAGCGGCGGAGATTGACGGGGTTTGGACGACCGGATCGACCGATGCGTGCATGTGTCGAGACGGGAAAACGGGGGTCCCCGAACGGATCCCGTCGAGAACGCCTGGGGATTCCGGAGGACGGGATCTCTAGCTCCGGGATCCCCGAATCCAGGGTAGAAGTATCTTGAGCCCATTCTGCCGGATTGGCCTTGCACCGCCATTGTTGAGTGAAGCGCCAACGAAGGAAATGCAAACCAAAGCCACGTCATCAAAGATACTCTAAGCAATAAATGTGCAGTACCAAATATTTAATTTCTATAAACCTTTATAATAAATGCAGTGCCACCTCACCTATATTAAATCTATACAATTTCTTTGCACCTTCTTAAGCTTAAAATTAAGGCCAAGATTTAACTTCGCGCCACTTCAATCTGCCCCAGGTCCCAAATCTTCCTCGCCCACAAACACGGGGTTTCAAGAGCATGCAGGGCAGCCGGCCAATCCACTACGGTGGTAGCAAATGTAACTGTGGACATTGACAAATTGATCGAAGAAATCAAATGCCTTACCTTGGCTCAAGCATTTCTACTTACTTCTGCTAGAATTTCTGTTATTAAGGCCATTAGGGCTTTGACAGGATTAGGGCTAAAAGAGGCCAAAGATGCAATTGAAACTACTCCTAAAAGTTGTAAAAGAAGGGATCTCTAAAGATGAGGATGAAGAGGCAAAGAAGCAATTGGAGGCTGCTGGTGCCAAGTGTAGCATTAAATGAGACATAGTAGTTCTAAGAAAGGATGCAAGTTTAGAGGAAGACTTTGTAGGGCTTTGGAATTCTGTACACAGGGGTTGATGCCTTCTTACACTGGTGAGTTGTAGTTGCCAATTCTGCACATTTATGCCTCTGCCATAATCATTTCTGTGGTGTTTCAATGTGATAAATTGCACATGTTTTTGGAGGTTCAATCTGGGTTTTGATATTTTTGTGCAGAGAGATAGTGTGCATTCTTTCGAGTGCTTCCAATTTATGCAAAATAAATAGATCCTATTGCTAGTTTATGCGTAATTTCTGCCTCTGAAACAAAGGAAGTGGCATCTTGAATTCTCTTCTTTTGGTTTCTCTTTAGTTCTTTTCTACATAATTAGGCCCTAATGTGTTTAATGTCCAGCTGGGAACGGAAATAATTTAACCGAAGCAACTATTCATCATACATATTCCCTTACTAATACAAGAAATTTATCACGGCGGCCATTTCTCTTTTTCCACACCATGTATCTAGAGAAGCAAATCACTAGAAAAGCAAATCAAGAGGTGAAACGAAGATGAAAAACGAAATGGACTATCTTTTACAAAGTGAACTTATGTAGAAGGTGAAGTTCATGATTACATCTCTTGGGCTTCTGCTCCACGTTCACCACCAATACCACATTCATATGTAGTATAGCTGGCAACATGCCAAATTTTTTAACATTTTTGCACGATCAAATTCCCTTGGGTAAAACATATTTCAACCAAAATCCAAGCAATGCATCTTGGCACTTAGTCGAAAATATTAGCTTCCCAAGCAATTCTGGAACTACTGTATTCAGCATGTGTGCAACCTCATGGAAAAATGACAATCAGAATATATAACAAACATCTTCAACCCATATGTAAGTTATGTTGTCTATTTCAAGCTCTAGAATTATAGCAGTTCAAAAGGTACACAGTTCTAACAATAAATGGCATACAGCTACGGCAGTGTGCAATATCTAAAATCTGTCTCTCCTCAATCATGCATTCTACAAAGATTATTAAATGAGATTATATATTCTTATCATGCCTTCGTTATAACAAAGGCCTTAATTAAGGAAATAATCTTAAACTGGTTGATCACAGGTTGCTTAATCAACCATGAAGGTTCGAATCCTGCATATTCAACCATGTATAGATGAGTTGGGGAAGAGAAACGTTCGCGGCGGCCTTGGCCGCCGCGATAAGTTTCTTGTAATATATATATAAGATATAAGATAAGATGATGATGATCATTGCCAACAAGTGCATCTAAAAAAAGTTAGCATGAGCATTAAGAAATAAACCAATTTGACAGTCCATGGTCCTTCAAGCAACAAATACAAACGCAATAATGATCAATTTACGTCTACCACTCAACCCTACATATGACGACGTTTTATTTCAAAATTTCCCATTTCGCCTCAAATACCAAAACTTTTTTGAACTTGAAGGATTGCCATGCAAATTGTTATAGCCATTCAAAACAGTGTTATACTCCCAAATAAATTATTTTTCTAATATGTTCGCCTCATGTCGATTGGCGGCATACCCCACTATCTCAAACTGGAACATGTTCAAAATGCATCCATACTTCTCAACATCTTTAGCCATTTTCTTATTTGGCTTCTTCATATGTTGTTTCATACGTTTCCAAGGATTCGACGATTGCCCTATATATTTCATCTCCATCCCCACACATGTAATAGGTTTCAATATCATGCACTCATTGTCTGCAAAAGCAAAATTGAGCATGTACAAATAATAAAGAAGCTGGTGCTACACAAAACGAAAAATTACATCCTATCATTATCTATGAAATGCGTTCACATAATCACAAACAACATATACCTTTACGAACAACGTGAATGTAAAAAGCCACCAAACTGCTAAAAGAACCATCATAAATGGAAAGAAGATCGACACAATTTATTAAGGGATACAGACTGCCTAGCCTTTTTCCCAACCCTGCAGTTCTGCTAGTTACTTTTGGTTTCATTGTCTTGTTCGTCTGGTGGCCGGCGATAACAAAGAGTGTGCTTGCCTCGTTGGATGTAATCTTGCTGTGGAAATGTTTCCATGAGGGGTTCGGCGATCTTGATCTTTTGAACAATGCCTTGGAAATTTTATATGAAATGCAAATAGTCAGTACAAGACCTGAGAGATCCACCTTTTAAATATCTTAAAGGTGTGTAAAACCATCACTGCATCAACTTGGGTGAGGCATATCCATGAGCAGATTATTAAAAGTGGCCTTGTTGGATGCCATAATCGGATGCGCTCTTGTAGTCGTGTATACGAAAGCTAGTAGTCTACAAGAGGCTTCAATGATTTCTGTCATAGCAAAGGTCACCTTGCCCTAGAATCTGTCGTCTATATACAACAAGAGGGCATAAAGCCAAAGAAGCAACATGTTTGGGCATCATAAAGCATATGTTGTTGTCAGTGTCAGATGTATGGCACGGACAGATCATTGCAGGCAGCCTTCTTACTGTTGTATGGCATCTAGGCTAATGATTATGCAGGATGCATATGATATGCAGCAGAGTTTTATACCTAGGTCTGCAAAATCAATAGGAACTGCAATTGCAGCAAGTTATGTAGGTATAATAGACTCAAGTGTTTTATTTCTTTCATATTCTAAATGAGGTGCTCCTTGGACTACTCGGTCGTCAGATTTGTCGATCTTATGCCCCAAGTATTGGGGTCTTTGGATGCCTCTCATTTTGATTATGGTCTTTTTATAATTAGGGGCACCTATGGTGTTGAAATATGAATTATGGTCTTTTTATAATTAAGGGCACCTATGGATATAGGTGTGCCTAAGGTTTTGGAATATGAGATATGAAGACTCGAACTTGTATGAAAATAATTCATCAATAAGGTTACTTTTACAACCAACAAGTTAACATGATTATTTTTAAGTGGATTTTTGTTTTTCCTTTATGTATAACAACTCATTCAATTCTTTTGGAGATATGGTCTATGGCTTTAGGTGGGTCACTCTTATATATCAAAATCAAATTCCCCTAGAACCCTCTGTTATTGGGATACATATTTATATCCAGAGGTCTATCAGACCAAGATTTTTGAAGTGTGTTGCATTGTCCAGGATGTCGTAATGGCCTTACAATGCAGCTTCTTATGTAAGGAATGTGTGAATTTGTGTGGTGTCTTATATAAATGATTATATATGCATATACATCTTACGGATTCTTATAACATAACACGTATACTTCTTATTCTTGAAAGGGCTGGCCAAGTTCTCATAAGAGCATTAGATGATGGTCTAGCAGTTCCATCAAGGACCGTGACATCTTTGCAGGAACTTTATACCAATAATATTTGCTAGCAGGCATCAGAAGGTATTGCATATCCTTATACTACATTTTTTAAACACAAGCTATTAAGGTCTGACGGTCTATAATCTGATGGTCTTTTACCTAGTGGATCCTACATGAATCAACCACCTGGATGCAGATGAATATACTGAGTTCTTGGAACTCCTCTGTTCTATAGTAGTGAAGAATAAGATTCTACCTATTATTATTCCATGACACTTCAGGATACATTGCATCCATGACTTAGACATTTTGGAGGTGGTTACAATAGTGATGCTTCGGAAGCAAAATATTTGAAAATCACACATGTTTGAAATCATTGCCATGCAGGTTGCAACAACATCCAAAATGGTCGAGTTTAGGCCCATAGATTCAATGCAAGGAAGCATCATGGAGGATGGTCAGTTGGCTATGATGGTGCCATTGTGACACATGACCATATGGGCAGTACTAATGGATCCTCCTGTAAATCCTAGTATGCAGCCAATTCTGTCAGTGAATACATCTCTCATATGTAACACTAATTGTTTTCAATTGATGAGCATGCCTTTCATAATTGCCAGCATATAATAGATAGAGTTCCAATCCCATGTTTATAGCATTGTGGAGTATTATCTCCTTTAGTTTAATTTTTCTATAATGCAATGGTTTTAATCACCTTATTCTTTTTGCAGTATTTTGTCAACTTCACTTTTCTCCAAATTATGGCAGTAGTAGTAGGTCGTGCAACAGCCGTAGCCCTTATTGAGACTTCGGTTCAAACATACTCAATTATTTTCCTTGCTAATTGGAAATATTTGTTTACACCGGGAGGGAGGGAGGGGGGGTTTGGGAACATAAATATTAAAGAACCATCACTTCACTAAAATATCCTTAAGGATACTTATGGATTTTTATATATCACACCAAGGAATTGGATAATGATGTAGCCTTATGATAGTTAGACAACCATGCGAAATATACAACCATTTTTATGTTTTTTGAAGCAAAGAGGACAACACCTCGTTGTAAAGTAGCCAAGCATCATTGTAAAGTTAGTGGGGAAAGGACCCACTTAGATCATGTACACTAGTGGGGGAAGGACCCATCTAAGTGTGTTGTAAATTGTCCCATAAACTACAGCTTTCCAGGGACATTAAAAGCATCGTCGTCGTCGTCGTCATCATCGTCATCGTCATTGTTGACTACATCAATATCTCAATATCTGTTATCGTCACAAAATAGTTGTTTGTGTATTCCACAATGGATTGTTTGTGTAAATAACTTGACATGGTTCTGACATGGGAAGAGTTCAGATTCAAGTTCCTTCGGGGTGTGGTGCAATGGTAGTCCAGCTTAAAGTCCTTCTGGGGTGTGCTAAAGAGTCATGGCAAAGGTCAATTGGAAGAAGTACGTTATATCATCTCATGAGACTCTCCAACCTGGTACTATTCAATGGTATGATATTATAATGTCTGTTGATGATGATCGATGATGATCTGGATGTTGCCGAACATGTTGGTAGTGGCCAAGTCAGTCCTCAATAGTATTCAATCTATATGGCTTCATTATTGCTAGCCCCACAAATCAAACTACATGAATCCATTGCAATAGCCTGAAACTTCATGTGGGTTGGCACTGAGGAGGGTGTTTTGGTTGGTTCAAATGCATCCTTCCAAATTGGGCCGGTTGGTTTTGGCATGATGGACTTCTCGCTGCAGAGGAAAGTCCTCATTTCAAAATTCATTTTGGAGGCTCCTAAATGGTGAAGATGACTTTTCTGGTTTACGCCTTTTCAAACATTAATCCTTGTATCCCTCTAGGCAAGGTGGCCATCAAACCAATTTCGCCTAAGGCATCCTCTGCAGCCTTTTCCAAATGCTTCTCCTTTTTACATGGATTATTGGCAGCACAGGCCTTCCGTCCATGTCCTACTGCAGATTCTATGGTGTTGAGTTCTACTGCAGGCAAACCGGCTGCATCCGTTCATCCTCTTGCATAAAGACGATGGGTCCTTGCAAGTATTATTAGCATGATATGAAGTTGGTCACTTGCTGTCTTGGCCTAAGTTTTAGGCAAAAATTTCGCCCTCCCATTGGGATCTGTCTGTCTAGAAAAATGTAGCAAAGAATCTAGAAAAATGTAGCAAAGAATCTGCCTTTTGTGGTGGAGGTTGGTGTCACATAAAGGTTGGCTTGGAGTTGCCACAAGGATATTCACAAAGAAAGTATTTTGTTATGTCCATATATTGCATCCTATTAGCTTCCAAACCCCTCCTACAAGAATGACAAGTATTTTGTCATGTCCATATATTGCATCCTATTAGCTCCACAATCCTTCCTATTGCCAAACAGAACCTAATTAGATTCATACATAGCGCTAGCTTTGGGATAAGTTGCTCCATTTCAAAGTTTTTATGCTTTGATGGCAAGTTATCCATAAGTGCTTGCGTGAGATATCGATATGATCTTTGCACATCTGTAGTATGCCACTCTGCCTTTCAGATGTTGAGACTCTTGAGTTTTTTTTTTTTTTTTTTTTTTTGCTTGCTTAGATGTTCAACCGATATGTTCCTGACCACAAGGTTTACTTGATAGTGCACTAGATAGCCAATGCGTTCTCTTGACATCCTATCCTATTGTATGGATCCTAGCTACATAGAAGGCATTTCTTTTGGTTTTGGTTAGCTCTTATAGTCAATATGAGAGTGTCAACGACACCACATTTTTTATTTATCTATTTATGGAGTTAATGTTGTGGCTCAAGCTAATATACTGATGGCTTATAGATGTCCTCTAAGTAGGTTGATATTCTGACACGAGGAATGCATTAATTTAACATAGCCTTGCATGGAGATGATTTGCAAGTCTTATCCAAAGTATCATGAAGCAAAGAAGATGATATAGGTGGACTAGGATGTTGCTTCTAATAGAAAACGTGTAACATAGCCTTTGAAATTTGAGTTCCATTTGCAACTGAAGATGAAGTGTTGGAACCTATTGTGTGCTTGTATTTATGGGGTTAAAAAGCGGGTTATCTAATTATGGAGTCAATGACAATCACAACGTGGATATTAAAAGTGAATAAAAGTGATGCATAAATAGGACACCTGTCGGACAAAAGGGGATTAAAATAGTGGTTAGTATTGACATAAAATAGTGGACAAAGATCGACGACATGCTAGCTAAACTCGTAGTGGACAATTACTTGACTACTCTGTAAAGAAAAGGTGGATAATTACTTACATATGATTTGCATATGTTTCCGCAATGCCGTTCTTCCCATTTGGGCTGCAAAATCCAAAAATTTGCAAAGGATAATCTCAAATCTCCTGCTTGAAAATCTATTATGCTTTTCATGATGTCATGTGTTGGGATTTAGCACAAGAATGTGGAAGACATGCCAGGATTTAGGATTTTAATTCCTTCGAAACATTCAATGCTAGATTGATTAGGTAGGCCCTGCATCCGCAGAATCATAAGGCAAAGACAAATCTGCTATAAGCTTATCTTTATCTTGGGCTTTCTAATTTATATGCTCACTACTTGCTCCTCAACAGAATGATTTTGAAATAGAATATCTGTGCTCTACTTACTCAGATGATAATTCTGCAAGTAGACAAGGATGCATTACGATTTTTAAGAAGTAGCGGACAGTGCACAAAGATCCAGCACATGGACTTTCAATGCGCAAACCAAAAAAGATTACCATAGAGGTTGATTTGATTCAAGCTACAACTGTACGCCATGGACTATGAGAAGTCTAATTCTTTTCATAAAGCATATTCAATCAGCTTTATTCAAATATTATGTACCCTCTCTATGAGCATAAATTGGTCAGATATGGCTATTGTTGTAGACACATGACAAATAAAAACACTCTATGTCGATGTCTCCTCTCCATATAAAAGGAAATACAAACCTGAGTAAATCACCATATGGCTTAAGTTGATGTTTTATTTTCTCCAGTGGTACAATGGCATATTTTTCTCCAATTTATAAGTGTGTTCTCCACCTCCACTTTCAGAACACAAGTTGATCCTCTTAAAGTAGTAATATGCTCCTAACATATCTTGCCTCCTCAGCTAATAACCTTCTGAATGCACCTTCTTCTTCCTAACTTCTTCTTCCTAACTTCTTCCAAACTTCTTCCAAACCATCGACATTTTAAATGATTCTGCATTTGCTACTATTTGACCCCATCTAGTAACTTATGCCTAGGTTTGTGACAAAGGATTGCCATTTATGTGGCATACTGTTTAGATATAAGTCCATTTATGCTGCCAAGAACATAGCCTTTCTTTCTATATGCAGTATAAAGCTTCTTAGTTTACTCAAAATAGCATCATTGCAATGGTGTTGTTGGTCAAGAAGCATGGTTGCATGGCAGGCCAGGTCTGGGGGGATATAGAACTGAAACAATATGGAGGTCTATCACTGTCAACCTCTAACTTCAAGCTTCTACAGAAAAATGGTATTGCAGGGTAGTTCGCTCAGTGCCTTAGGTTTGTAGGACTAAAGGTTTGGTGTAACGGTAGAACAATACCTTCACTATGCAATCTCCTCCGCACTATGTGTATGCAAAAAACTCTTCCAACTTAAAGGCCTTGCATAGTATTTGCTCTAGAGTCGCTGCTGCCTAACCTTGATTATGTATTTGTGCGCTAACAATAATCTGCAGTTACAACATAGCAAGAATATGAGTTGCAAAAAAACACCATGGTAGACATGCAACCAAAGAAATGTTCCAAATGCAAGATGGATTGTGATTTAACTGCCATAAAACCTAAAACGTATGGTACATTGATGCATTTCATCTGACGTTATCTCTACAGTAGCATGCAATGCAGGGCTATGGCTCACATGCATCCCCTGTATATGAATTGTTATAAACCATTACATGGGTACTCCCATATTGAGGTTCATACATGGACAACAGCCTGCAATTGCTAAGGACTTAATGCAAACAGCAAACTTGGAGAGAAATAAAGTAGAAGCCATCATACGAATTAAGAAAAGTGTATTCATCTTCCCCTACCTAAGACCCTGTTAGATCCGAGTCTTCATGTCTACACTTTATTGTCTACATTTTGTTGCAGCAGGCTAGTTTAACTGGTAATATTGCTTAATGCAAGACCGTCATCTCTCACCTCTCAATTATTTCAAAAAACAAATGACTCCATATTTCTTATATACACCAACATGTAGCTAACAGTGCAGTTCATCAGGATGGTGCATAGATAGGGCCTAAAGATTTTATTAAAAGTTATCTACAGAAATGACCAATATGTTCAAATGACTATAATCAACTCACAAAAGGCATCGAAGCCATAGCAGACCACACATTGCTTGATTACTTTTTAACAATATGGTTTTACACAAACTTACCTGCATTGCAATTCCCCCGTCAATTGTTGCAGCTCAATTGTTGCAGCTCGACAAAAGCGTATCTTCGGTGATGTATATGCAACGCTCTTTAATGTGGCCATCGACCACGCACTTCCATGTTATGAAAATCTTCCTTGAACACTGCTCATAACTCAAAGAATCTCCTTGAACGAATGGCCTACATTTGCGATTATTGAAAGAACACATTGAATTGAAGGCCCGTGAAATAAAAACTAAACTGAAAAAGCTCTGTATAGTGTACACTGGAAGGACATGGCAACAACTTCTCGCTTTAATCAACTTTTTCCACAATGAATTTGACAAAACTTTCATATAGGCATTCGCTTTTAATACTTGCACTGGATACAAACGACAGCATGCTACTCTTTTATTTCCTCGATCAAGCTTCGAAAAGGAGTCCCTTACGAGAAGACTTAAAGGGCCCCAAACTCTTGATGCTGTTCATTCCTTAAAAAAGTGCTCAGTCTACAAATACCACAGACAACAAAAAACAGAAGAAGAAACTGGTAAGAAGACAAAACGGCATAATGTGATGACGGGCCTTCATCACTCGTTCCGGCATGCAAACTATCAATCCCCAGGATATTCGACTGCACGCAGTTTAGCAACTATTGCAAGTTCGGCATTTTTTTTTGTCTTATCTCTGGCCCTCAAATAAGCATATTCCTTACAAATTCCAGCCTAAACACGCATCTCGGCCTCACATTTGGGATATTCGACAAATATCCCTTTCCTCACATTCATGCCTAGGGTTTGCCCTTCAGGCAACCCAAAAAGTTTAAAAGGCACTCTTAGCAAGCTTCAGCTTGATTGCTTTCCATTAAACTTGACCAAGAATTGCAAACACAAACAGCTCTACTAAAGCTCAAATTGATTCAAAGAAACAAAACCAAACATGGCCCTATAGTTCAAGAGGGGTTTCAATCCAGGCCTGAAATCAAATAAACAAGAATATAAACTTTACACTAAGACTAATATACCCTAACCCACCCACATTGCAAACACCATGTGTAATTCCAAAACAGGGAAAGGGTACTTCATCCCACCAGTAACCTAGAAGTGGAATCACCATGTCCAAAAAATGAATTTATATAGTCTACAACTTGACATGTGACAAAAGATCTGCCAAATAAACTGGGGTAAATTATGCATATCCTTCAAACAGTCTTCTGACAAATCTGAATGCTGGTTCATTTCATGAGCAGCTAACTGGCAACACATTGTTACAACAAAAGAAGCCACAATGGCTATGTTCAGAGAAACGTACTTATCAATCTTGTACAACAAAATGATAAGCATCCATCTGGCACTGGACACAGGAATATGTAGCAGCAGAGATTTGTCAACATTATTGAAGTACAGAATCCTCAGGGCTGTAATATTCAGCAACCAGCCTGTATATGTAAGATGGATTGTGGCCTCCCCTGGCATGAGAACAAAGTTGTCAATACACATAATATGTACTAAATGCTCATTAGATAATGAAGTAACAAATTGAAGTCCTTTAATGACCAATATCCTTACGTGTCTGTTATGAATAGGCTGATGAACTCTGGTGGTATGTAATCGAATGTAGGATTTATTGCATCCATTCTCTTTCCACTAACCATGTCGTTGAGGCAATCAGAAAACTCTTCAAAATCTAACACCGCTGACGGTGATTTGGCATCATTGAGCAATGCCAATGGATCATGTGGGTATAACGGACACAACTGAACAGCGAGACGGTTAGATATAAAGGCCGTCTGATATATCCTTACAAGCAAATGTCACACTTTACCAAAAAAAAAGGATTAATCAAGGAAGTAAAATCACAAATCTATATGCTGCTATGCATCTAAAATACCAATCAGAACACAATGTTTTTTCAAATCCCAGAGTTCTCAGAAAAAGTCAAATCATCCCATCCATGGAGAATATATGGTATCCTCATTTCCAAATTTATCCCATGCCAACTCCTTTGTTCCTAGTGAATTCTTTTCCACCATGCCCACACACAAATGTTTCTATACCTCCATGTACATTTCCATCCTTGAGTATCACCTCTAAGTTTCTAAGTTGAAACTAAAAAAGTTAACCCCCTAGGTCAGGTGGACATCAAGTTCTGTCTTCTACATAACCATTTTGGTTCGGATGTTTGAACAGAAAGGACAAACTAAAATGGATGTCAAAAGATTATTAAGAAGGCCAAAATCACCTTGTGCAGTCCAGTCAGCACTACAAATGGAACTGCGTGTCGATGAGCTGCAAGAGCAAGCATGCGTAATCCAACAGGGCCAATCACTCCACCATTTGCCATAACAGCATGTGCACCTACAATAACCTATCAAATGTTGAAGCCATTACGGTCTTGGAATTCTCTCATTTCCAACTCAATAAGGTGTATTATTACACACCATGTTCACCCGGGAAATCATTGCAAATACAGCTGAGTCTGTAATAACTGTCGTTTGAAGATTGATGCTCGATAATTCTTTTGCTAAAATATGTCCTTGGTATCTATAATGTTCCCATGCCAACTCTTTCAGATTTCTAAATCCTTAAAACAAAATTTGCACGTGATTGTAATACCTTGGCGCACCCTCTGCAATAAAGACTTGAAATGATCTTTTCTTTTTGGCCTCCCGTAGAAAATGCAACAGTGTACGCGAATGACCTAGTGTCAGTATGACTTCACTGCAAAGTGCATATATGATTGTACTTGATCATGATTGTTCTATAAGAGAAAATTCGGAAATAAAAACTGAAACAACTGCATATTTAGTCACACTTCATATTTTGCAGAATGCCGTCAGACTTCTTTTCTGGTTAAGTCATTTTCCTATGTTGTTAGCTTCTAGCCTCTAGCTTTTGTGCTAAATATCTATGACATTGCACCGAGTAAAAAGTTCAAAATAACTCACTTTTGATGTATATGTTCAAGTGCTTGCTCGGCTATCTGTGAATGATAGTTTTCTATCTCTCCAATTAATTCATTTATGCCCTCAATCACATTGTGTTTAAGACTCCAGCTTTTTGAGTTCTTGTCGCTAGCTGTTATGCAGACGTAAGAAGGCAATGAAACATAAGAACTGAGTACATCTAACTTCTAGTGACAAAATCCCTATGTGCTTAATACATACACTTGCTTTTTGTTTCGACGTCGACTGCGGAAGATGGTTCTGGTGCGGCAGTCGACGGAATGGACTCTAACAAATTATGCAAAGATGGAGCCCTCAAAGCACTTCTATTAGCAGCTGCAAGTGCGATACCAGAAAGACCAGTATTTGCAATTACTCTTCCATCTTCATCGTCACTTCCAACTGTTACGCTTAAATCTGCCACTGAATTGGTTTCCAATGAAACATTCTCTTCTCTAATAATGTGCAAAACACGACGAACTACATTCCCAACAGCCATTTCTGCATATAAGAAAATGTTAATAAATTGCTTCAGAAATAAACACAACAGTTAAGACGGTTGAGTACCAAACCCATAGGATTAGCTTTTATCATTCGCAGCCCAGCAGCTTTCACAGCGTCCATAAGTGCCAATGCTGCAGGAACACGTTGATGTGAAACAATTTGCCGTAACAACTCTGCTGCTTGTTTTGCTGTATCAAAAGAACCCTCCACCTGTCTGTTCCTCCAGTGTCAGAAAAAACTGATATAGAATATGGGCCTAAAATAATTTAGCAGAACTTAGAAGGATACGACTTGTAAGATCGAAAATTGTAGAGAAAATGAGACGATTCTATAAAAAGTTTATATGTTGTTTGTTTGATAAATGAACAAAACGCTAATAGCATTCCTTTGCATACAATGAAATTTTAATGTAAAGGGACAAACCTGCGCCTTAGCTTCAGGACGAAATCGTCCACTGCGACTTGCAGTTCCCCCATCGCAGCAACCATTTTTGCCTCGAAGAGGGTTTCCTGAAAACCCTCAGAAAATCCTAAAGTGATTTTAGTTCGGAATATATTATCGTCCAACCAATTGGAGGTTGCCTAGTAATGTATGCCATTTTTACTTGTAAAAGATTCTTTTTGGGTTGCGGGTAGGCCTGGATTTGATTAGAGAGTTATATGCAGGTAGTGGGTAGCGGAAATGCAGCAATGGGCAGAAAGGATGGAGGTGGACTTATAGAGGGAAGTGGAAAATAGACAGTTACAGGAAGGGCAGAATGTCTCACAATACGACTAATAAAGCAATGGATACGAGACAGTCGGACAGGAAACTGGGCTTATATTTGGAGAATATGGACCCTGAGGGCAGTTTTGGCCAGGGCATCTGCACTACTAGAAAGTCTGCAAGGATGACAATTGGAAGATTCTGAATGGGTAACCACAAGCTTTGGATCGAGAGAGACAGATGGCAATGGCCACAGATAGAAAGGAAATACAGAAAGTGCAAACTGTGACCTATAGGAAATTGAGGACGAAGGGCACGTATGGAATAGATGCCCTGCATATGAACAGATCAAAAGGGGAATTTCGGAAATACAATGGAAGACAGGAGTAAATAAAGGCATTAGGGATAGGGCCAGAGCAAAATGGACAACGATAGCCATCAAACAAATTCTAGCAGAGCATGAGAGTAAATATAAAGAATTGGAAAGGATGATCTACATTACAGAGGGCGCGGACAGTGTAGGTAAACCCTAAGGTCACAAAGGGCAAATAGGTAGGCGAGGGAATAGTTTTTTTCCCATGCTGGGTTTTTTTTCCATCATTCCTCTTGGGGTCAACTGACAATCAGGCCCTCAAGATATCAGCAGACGGAAGTATAACATGGCATTGGCTGGCATAAGACAATGGCTAGGGTAGTCCACTCCATCCGCCCCTCCTGTGCACACTTTGCAGATAGGCTGAAACATGCTATGACGTGCTCCGGAGATGCAATCCCAAGGAATCACCCTATGGAACTACTCCGGGTTACATCTCCCCGATCCGATGAGGCAGGTCAGAGAAGCTTCCCCTCCCGGATCACAATGGTTCCATGGGTGCGCTAGAGGATACCTGCCACACCTGCAGCACCTGTATCATATTTGACTTACCCCCCTAAATCTACGCAAAGCCGAGGACGTCCATAAAGGCCATATTCTGCGATCCAAGAGGTGTCAGACCCATACCCGGCCCACACGTAGTGACCGATTATAAGTCTAGCACACTGTAGGAGCCCGTAGCCATGCTCAGCAAGGCTCCGCCCCCACTTCACCAATTGTGTCCGTTGTTTGGTGCTGAACCACATCATAGCATCCACAGCCAGGTTGGCTCTTGTGCACAGGCCGCACTTATTGGGTTTTAAGGGATCTAGCTAGAAACATCTCTACTTCTAAGAGGCTTTCAGATCTCTACCCTTCCTTTAATCTCAATACACGGAGGGAGCAGAAAAAAAGAATATAAGCACCATCCAAGTATCCATCATCATCGTAATAACATATGAAAGAGAATTTAACCATTCCATCTATTCAAAGAAGTGTTAGCGGAAGTACAAGCTATCTAGGGACTAACCAGTCTCTTGGCTAGAGCCATTATCATGGAAAGCCTCCATTCTTCGGGTATGTTGGCAAGAACTGGTAGCTGCTCTTCCTCTCCTCTTTCCCCAATCGATTTTGGGGCAGAAATGGGGGTAGGACTCCAATTTCTCCTCTCAATTTGGCAAGTCCCACTTGGCCAATCGATTTGGGCCAGGTGGCGCTTCCTATTGGTTCTATTTAACTAATTATAACCTAATTAGCATGATTAGGTTATTTATCCACTAATAATAAAATCCCTTTTTAAGTGAACCCGAGTTACCCCCTATTGACACTTAGGGGTCTAGTTAGATACTGGCGACGTGTCATGGTATGCATACGTATACCGTATAAATACCTAGAACGTCACATTCTCCCTCCCTTGAATTAATGCTGTCCTCAGCATTAGAGTTAATGGACAATGAATTTACAAAAAATAACTCTTACTTATTGAAGGCAACACAAGATTACATATATTTGTTATAGGACTGAAGTCCTTTAAAAAAACATAAGAAATTACGGTACTAGTAACTTAAGAGTGCACTCATAAACACAAGGTTTCAAACACAAGAGATGGCCTCCAGACTGAGGCCTGGGATCTTCTGCAGTACGTCAACACGCCCTACTAGCCTGCAGAAGTAAAATACACCAGTATTTACAAAATAATGTAAGTAGTGTGGTTAAAGAGATCACCCCCTTAAAGTAAAAGAAATATGAATGCAAGAATCCTATCGTGCCTAAGGCTTGCCTGTCATCTCGGCATAAGGAATGGCCATATTCCCATTCTAGCCGCAGATGAATGCGTCCTATCATGAATGCCTATATGCCCAGTTCCCCACCTAAGATGCATGTAACCCAATCCCTAAAATGATCCCTGTCGGATTCCTCTCATATGATGCTGGACCCATAACACACTGCTTACCACTAGTGGTTGGAGTCGATCGCATCTTGCATGATTTGGCCCTGGCATTCTCGCATAAATTCCGGGTAAGTCTTATCCAAATCCGTGTTAAGAACCCATGTTGCATTTTCTGTAGGTAAGTGTTTCCACTTAACCAAGTATTATAAGATTTGAGTTCGGCGGGTTTGCTTATCTACGCGAGCAAGGAGAGCTTCAGGCACAATCTCCAACTGATCCTCGATCATCTCCAGAAGTGTTGGTGTGTCAAGAATCTCTTCTGTATCAGGATTATGCTTCTTGAGAAGACTTACATGGAAAACTTTATGGATCTTCAAATGTACGGGTAGATTCAACCGGTAGGCTTAAGAACCTATCCTCTCGGTTATCTTAAAAGGCCCCGCCCATCTAGGTGCAAGCTTCTTACAATTGCCAATCTTAAGTTTGGCCTGCTTCACCTTAATCTTTAGCCACACGGAGTCACCAACCTGGAATTATCGTGGTGTCCGATGCCGGTCGGCAAGGCTTTTCTGTCGAGCTCGAGCGGCTAGCAAATATGCTCGAACCTCTTCCACTAGTGCCTGCACATCCGTGAGGAGTTGTTGCGACACTTTCATCTTGGAAACTGATTATGCCACGTGTCTGGAGTGAGGCATTGATAACCATAGTTGATCATGAAAGAAGACATTCTTGAGGACTCCTGTCTAGTGCTGTTATAGGCAAACTCCACCAAATGGATGTAATCCGCCCATTGAGATTGCTTGTTACAGACATAGTTATGTAGCATATTTTCAATTATGCGATTGGTATGCTCTGTTTGACCATCTGTCTGCGGATGATAAGCTGTGCTCATGGCAAGCTTAGTTTGAATAGTGCTAAAGAAATCCTTCCAGAATGCACTAACAAACTTAGGATTCCAGTCCAATGTAATGGTACGGGGCATCCCGTGAAGGCGAAACACCTCCTTGGTAAACAACAAGGCGGTATCTAATGCAGCGTCTGTGGTACGACATGGCAAAAAGTGTGTCATTTTAGAAAGCTTATCGACCATGACCATTAAGGCATCAAAGCCCCTTAAGGTGCGCGGAAGCCCCACGATAAAATCCATGGTAATAACTTCCCATTTTGCATTGGGGACTCTAGGGGTTGCAATTCCCCCGGAATACGTAACTGCTCCACCTTCGTTTGCTGACAGATTTGACATTGCTTAATATACCTGGCAATGTGCTGGAGCGGATCTTGAAATAGGTCTTCATAAATCCCGCATGTCCCGCTATAGGACTGTTATGTGTATCATGGAGATTGAGCTTGCGAACTCCTGATGTCTCGAGGATACATAATTTATCCTTGTAATAAAGGAGTTCAACTTCCTTTTTATAGTGGCGAAAAGCTTCCCTCTCCTTATCTGTTCTGGTATCCTTGGATTGACTTTACCATATCTCCTGAAATTCTGGATCTATGGGAAGAGCCTGCTGTATCTGCTTACCAAACTCACTAGAGAGCGTGGATGTGGCATTACAATGCGTTCGAGTGACCAATGGATGTCTGGAAAACGATAACATTATGCTTGCCCGGCTTATAGACGACCTCAAAATCATACTCCTCAAGGAATTCCATCCATCAACATTGTCTCAAATTGAGGTGGGGTTGCGTGAAAATATATTGGAGGCTTTGGTGATCGGTATCCAACTGGAATCGTCTCCCAAGTAAATAGTGCCTTCAAATGCACAAGGCACGCACGACAGCAAGCAATTCTTGGTCATGTGTGGGGTATCGCTGCTCCGCATTATTCATCTTTCTAGAATCATACGCGATGACCCGACCTTCCTGCATTAATACTCCACCGGTAGATATTTTACTAGCATCCGTGGCAACCCACTTATCCTTTTAAGGGTCTGGCAAAGTGAGAACCAGAGCGGCTGTCGATGCATCCTTTAATGCTTGGAATCCGGCTTGGACCTTGTCTTTCCAATGTGACATCCAATCCCTAACTTTTTCATGTTTGGTTAGGTCCGTCAAGGGTGCGGCGAGCTTGGTAAAGTCTTTCACAAACTTGTGGTAATATCCGGCCAATCCTAGAAAACTGCAGACTTCAACACATTGGTTGGAATTGGCTAATCCTTTACTGCCTCAATCTTGGCTGGATCGGTGGCTATCCCTTCTACAGACACAATATGTCCCAGGTAATCAACCTTGGTAGTTGCAAACCGACATTGGGAGAACTTGGCATAAAGTTGGTGGCGTCTCAATTTCTGTAAAGCCAACGAAGATGCCATTCATGGTCCTCTAAGGTCTTACTGTATATTAGGATATCATCAAAGAATATGATGACAAAATCGTCAAGATCTTCACAGAAGACGTCATCCATCAGCTCATAAAGATGGCTGGGGCATTAGTTAAGCCAAATGGCATCACAGTGAACTCATAATGCCGATAACGTGTCCGGAATGGGGACTTATGAATGTCATCCTCTTTAATTCGTATCTAGTGATATCCCGAACGAAGGTCAATCTTCGTAAAACATTTAGCCACCTGTAGCTGATCCATTAGATCATCGGCACGCAGTAAGGCATACCAATTCTTAATAGTGTGCTTATTTAGTTGGCGGTAATCAATGCACATTCTTAGAGTGCCGTCCTTCTTCTTCACAAATAGAATCGGGGCTGCAAAAGGTGACACACTAGGTCGAATGAAACCCAATTTAAGGAGTTCTTGCAGCTGTTTCTTAAGCTCCGTTAACTCAGGGGTACTCATTCTGTATGGAGCCTTACTGGTAGGCTTGGTGTCTGGTTCCAAGGTAATTTCACATTCCACGCCTCTAAAAGGTGGCAACCGATGAATCTCATCGGGAAAAAGGTCAATAGTATTCCCGAAGAACAACTGCTATTGCTGGAGGCAGGCTATCAATAACTTCATCTTGTCTAGACTTGGCTTCTACGAAAGCAAGTCGAATCATGCCAACGACCTGAGACTTCTTCATAGCTCTATCCAGCTGGCGTAATGAGATACGCTGCATAATGGGAGTAACTGGTTTACCTGCTATGGTCACTCGGGTTTCATTGGCTGCATTGAAGGTAATCTCTCGCTTTTCACAATCAATATTTGCCGTTGCAGCAACCAGAAATTCCATCCCCATGATGAAGTCATAGCGAACAATATCCATGATCTCGGCTCCTAGAGAAACGTGTGCGCCTGTCAGCTGAATGTTCAAGTTAATGCATCGGCCCTGTGTGGCGTACGGCCCCACTAGCCAACGTGATTGGACGTGGCTTTGACTTCAAGGGAATGAGCTCCAAAGCATGTGCCATCCTAGGGGATGCAAAATTTTGCATGCTGCCGGTATCCCTGAGAATGATGAAGGGCTTATGGTCTACTTGGCCAATCGTGGAAATGACAGAAGGTTGATGATTGGCTTAGCCTGTCTCAAATGGCGGCATAAATATGAGACTCACCTTGTATATAGTCTGGCGCGTCATCATCCAACATGGTTTGGATTATTTGGGTCCCCTGCACCTTCCCAATCCACTTCGACGAGGGTAGCCTGCACAGCTTGTGTGATGTAAGGGCAGTCCTGCATGCGGTGTCCCGGTCGGAAACACCGATAACAAGCTTTGTTCCGACGTAACTGGTCGCGAGCCTCCTTTGGAATGGCTTGGAGAATGTCTTGCAAAGCTCCCATGATGTTGGAGGACTTATCCAGTACTATAAAGGAGACTTTCTTCTCTGGCTTCTGATATCCAGTCAAGGCGAGAGGCCCCGGGCTAGGTGAGCGTCCCCTGTAAGGTGCATAACCCCTATTCTAACCAAAAGTAGAGGGTCGCAGTGGCTGATACTTAGGAGTGTCCTCTTCCAGGCTAAGAGCCTTAGCCTCTACTTCTACTATGGTTTTGGGGTCAATTGCTCGAAGCATCTTCCTTAAGGTAGGGGATAACCCCTCAATGTATCCCTCGACTGCTCTGCGCTCATTTATCCCTGGGACATACAATCGTAACCTCATGAACTCATCCCTGTATGCTTAGATGGTCATTTTCTTCTTCTCTAGGCGATAAAAGGTCTGAATCTAGCAATGAGCCCATGGGGACATAATGAAACTTAAAGGCTTTGGAAAAAACTTTATAGCGGCGCCTACCCCGCATCAATACATGAGAGCGGGCGTATCCCTTCCACCAGATACGGGCAGACCCTGTAAGATTTGTGGTGGCGACCTTGCCAATATCTTTTTCCGTCATGCCGTAAGATTTTTCGAATTCCTGCATCTCATCTAACCAAATTTGACATCCACTCCCGATCTGGTTTTGCCTGAGAACTGTGCCAACTTGCGGTTCTTCCAGATGCTAGTGATGGCAAAGTCCACAGTTTTCTGGTAATCCTTTTTCTTGGCTTTGGCATGGTCAGCCTCTAACTCAGAAGAGTCTGATGAGTCAGAAGACTCAGATGTGGCATTCGAGGATGAGCTGCTCCGCGCACGCTTTGAGCGAGTGGCTGTAAGTGGAGCAGGTGCTGGCGCAGGTGGCAGTGGCTGCTAGTTTGGTAGAACAGGAATCTCAGGCCCATATTCCCGTGGTGCTGATGGTGGATTGGTATGCAATACATATGCCTGGAGCTCGGTAAGCTGGCGCTTCATAAGGGTGAGCTCCTGCTTTGGAGTAAGACGACCAGGTTGCACTGGTGTCGTCTACGGAGGGGGGCGTGCACCGTCTAAAATGTAAATAAAAAGTGAGATAAGCACAACATGTCACATGATTACTATAAGGTCATTAATACAAAATTGCTTGATATTAAGATGGGAGTAGGGTTACATTTGGCGTAATGCCCACACAAACAAAGATGAAAGTTTATTTATACAAGAGGGTTTAACAAAAAGGTTGGTCTATGGTGCCGTAAGGGGATGGAGGACCGCATAACGGATACTCTCCCTCACTGCACGCACTAATTTATATTTGGCCCAAACCTTGATGATAAGATCCTGATACTCGAGAGTCAGATTTATGATCAATAGATTAAAGAAGTCGTGCATTGCATAATATAGCTCCCATAAGTGGTCATCCGCATCCATGAATGCTTCTTCGTTGGTGAATTCCCAATAGAACCAACTTCGTTGCAGGATGCGTTGCAAGTTTTGGAGAGCTTTGTCACGGAGGAGCGTGACAATTTCCCACCCGTTTGTGGTGCAATACGACACTTCTGGTCCTGCAACAAACCCGATAATAGATGTACAATCCATAAATCATTCCTTATACTTAGAATTTCTCACGAAGAGAGACCAGTAATATAGGAAGAACAAAATTTGTATTTAGAGGGGGCATAAAACTGCCGATACAATAGTATATATATTGTAATGGCCGAAGGCCATACTCTATAATTCCACAAATCTATATTCAGGAACTAGGTCCTGCGTCCTGATCCATTGGCGTAGGAGGTGGTGGTGGCTGCCGATGGCGCAGCACAGTACCCCTGGATCGACGGTGGTGGCGGCAAGAGAAGCAATCTCTGATGGGTAAGCAGTGGCCAAAGGGGCGGCCACAAGGAGCTTCATGTTCATCCACGGTGCTATATCTTGGCCCAAGACAGTTAGAGCGAAGTCCCGACGCACGAGCACATAGGTGAAGGTGTGATAGGGGAGCTTCTTATGGCCTGCCAAGGTGGATAACGCACGGAGGTCCACCACGATGAGGCATCTGCTCTGCCCAGGGAATAAATTAGCGGCTAATATTCGTAAAATGGCAATTTTTTGGGGTTTTTACGAAAAATCTTGGCTAGAGTGATGAGGAGGAAAAAAAATATATATATATATATATATAAAATTAGCCAAACCCTTTGGCGGTCGAGCTCCTCCGGTGTTTGGATTTGCCTAACCCTAAGCTCCTGGTGGTCAATCTTTTTGCTAAAAATCGCCTAACATCTGCTGCTAGGAGCTGAGTATCAGCTGCAGAATCGCCAAGCTATAGCAGATTTGTGTTAAAATTTTCAGAAGTTTAGCCAGGTAGGGTTCTACGATTTTGCATGGTTGAACTATTTCTGATAAGAGACGGATCTTCTATTATTTTGCATGAATTGCTTGTTAGTTTCTTACTGTATTTTGTTTCTTCCCAAATTTGTGCCAGCTCCTATGATTTGGTTGTCTTTTTCTATTATATGTATGTATGACCTCTGTATTTTTGCAAAAGCTTTGAGTGCTTAATATCAGAGAAAACGTATTTGAAACGGTAATTGCTAACAAGGAAATTGGTCTTTATTTTGTAGGTGGTTCTTGCTTAAAAAATTGTTTTTGGAAGGGACGTTGAATTAGGCAAGGGAGACGTGTAGAGATACCATAAGATTATCTATTAACAGGTTAGATACATCGTTGCTTCTCATATTTTAATTGTTTTAATTGGCTGTGCAGAGATGTTTGAAAGTTCAGTTCTTGAAAATAGTGCACAATCCTCTTTACTTCTGCAATGCATGTGGCAGTTAGGTTATCGAGGTCCTGGAATCATGTTTTAGAATGCAAGCAAGAATGGAATTCACATATATATTCGAAACTGCACCCAATAACATCTCTTTAATATGTCTATTTGTTTTCTTGCATTACTCAAATTTGGTAACTTCTTGCTCCTTTATTCCAGATACATGCACATGCAGGATGCTCTTGGATCCAGGAAAGATAAAACAATTATTGTGGTTGCAGCAAACACATGTTAATGGGCAATGCGGTCAGATTAGGTGATTTGGTATTATATGGATGCTATTTCTAGTTGCTGGTATGGTACATAGCAGGGCAATGTTCAAATATGTAACAGGTTAGTTACTCATTTTTTGTTTTCATAAAGTTGTATTGAATGCACTTCATGATCTCTTGGTGCGTCCTGCCATGCTCTATATGTCTATTCATTTTTTCTTTTCTTAAGAAAGTGCATCAGTCTAGGGGCAATTTCTTTGTTCTTTACTTCTGATGTCTGAATCAATGAGCAATTTATTTATAGGTTCTCTCAACTTTATTAAAACCCAGCTGGAAAATTATGTCTTACATTCTGGAAATCTAGTTGATTACTCCTTGCAAATGCCTGATTTTTCTTAATTGGTAGTATTCTTTAGATGGTAGCTTGCTGTTATTATATCATGCTGTTACAACATGTGTTATTTCAGCTTAAATTGACATTGTATCTATATTCTGTATTTAGCTATCTGCCACCTGTTTTTAGAATCTTGCGCTAACAGTTAAGCAACTTCACTTCATGAAGTAAGTGAAGAAAAAGCCCCGCAATCAGAAAACTAGTATATTTATGGATCTAATGCTGAAATAATTTTCAAGATCATGGCTGATTTTGAAAAAATGCTTTATCTCCCCAGCACCCAAGAAAAAAGCACTAATTTACAGAATGCAACTTTTAATGGGTAATTTGGGCGTCTTGCTGCTGGCTTTCATTGGCAATTTTAGTATAGGTGATTTATGGTTTTCAATTCTCTATTCCGTTTGAAGTTGTAGCTATTTGGTCCTCTAGTAATTTATAATTTGTCTTTTATGGAACATGCACCTTAGTAATGTGGACTACATAGTTATAGAAACACTGCGTCACATTTCATTCTTTCCTTTGCAACTTACTTTATTTTATATTTGAGGCATGCAGATCGCATATTGCTGCTCCATTGATGGATCTATCATTGGTCATAATCACCTGCCATTTGTGAAAGCGATTTGCATGTCCAAGTAGTTGAAAGTTGAAGGAAGATATCTGCTATTGATGCAGTTGTAGAAGGTTGTGCAACTTGTGCATGCTTTTGCTAAGTTCTTCGCTTTGTTAGGGGTAGCCATGTAGTGCCTGGTTTGGGTTCATGCATATAAAAAGATAAGGGGTTGACAGAATCAAAATGTCTACTGGATTCTAAGATATTATGCTCTTTTAATTCAGAAACTATTCTAATCTTGTTGAAAATGACATATACCGGTATATCCACAGCTCTATCATCAGCCCCGTTGTGGCTGCATTTGCTTTTAAAATACCCTGGATCGACTCTTCTTCTGAAGAGGTAAAGAATTGCTCCTTAACAGAAGAGTTTGCTCTTTAATAGATTTATTCTAACTTGGAAATCCCAGCATTTTGAGATGATTTTTATGGCATAGATGCATTGCTTTTTATAATGTTGTGATCCTATTACTGTATTTCTGCTCTACTTCTGTGCTTTATATCCCTTGTTCTACCAACTTTATCCAAATCATGATATTCTTTGCATTTTACTTTTTTTAACGTATTTTCATTCCATGTCAAGCTTAGCATTCCAAATCGTGATATTCTTTGGAGTTTTACTTTCATTTAACGTATTTTCATTCCATGTCAAGCTTAGCATTCCTGTTCATTATTTTTGTGTTGCATCACAACATGCTTGTTTTTGGGTTGCCCCTAGGGGGGCAAACCCTCGGTTATGTGGGTTTCTGGCATATTCTAAGCATATGCCAGAATATACCTAAGATATAAATGTGACTGCTAAAAACCTTCTGTTCCCTGTAAATGCATGGTCACTTCCGTTGTGGGTCGCGGACGTTTGAACCGGATAACTGGCTAAGACAAACAGAGCATAGGGCTATGGCCTGGTCGCGATTTGTAATGCTTCTGCTCTTGCAGGGAGCGATAAATCCGATTTGCCAATCCCTCTGCCATCAGTAGGTTTGTATGCTTCATTATTTTCGAAGCTATTGGAGTAACACTTCGATTTCTGCAGGAGAAACAGAGATCGGCATAACTCTACATCCGTCTGCTTAATGAGTTTATTGATTCTGTCCCTATGGGCAGCTGATGATCCTTCAAATGCTAGAATAGTTTGTTAATATAAATCAAATGTTTTTCATGTAGTTGTAGGACTGTCAATATATATGATAATTATGCTTCTTTAGCAGTGGTTTATTTGCTAAACAGTGGTTCATTTCCTAGCTATTCTTTCTCAACCCTTTTCACTGTTTGCAGTGGTTCATCAGAACAAAGAGAAAGCCTTTGTATGCAGCGTTGTAGAAAATCAAAGAAGGTAAAAAATGATATGACGTAAACAATGCACCTTCTCCTTCCTCAGTAGATGTGTAAATGCTGGGTTTAGCTTTGTTAAAGTGTTCATTGAAAAGACAAACTGAACAACCTTGGGTATGCACACAAGGACAAGTTAGCTTTGCAGCAGAATGTTTCAAAAGCATGCACCAAGATGGCTTAATGCCAAATGTGCAATAATTTAGCAGACCATTAGACCATTAGCAGAGATGGAAGATTGAGATAGTTTAGCGGTTGATGCATCAATCAGAAGTTGGGCTTTTCCATTTCAAAGGTAAGCATTTCATATGTTTGTAGTTTGATCTGCTCTAGATTATACTGGATTGCATTCGAGATGTGGTGTTGTTTATTTTAGACGAGAAGCCATTTGATGGAGTCTTGGCTATAATATGAGAGCTTTCTTGATTGTTGTAAATGCAGGGATATGAGGATTGATAGCAGTCAAAGCCAGATTGTCTTTTAAACTAATATTGGTTGTGATAAATCCGAGGATATAGCAGGAGAATATGTCTTCTCAGTCATGCAATGTACCATATTGTGACTTTTTTTGTTGACGTATAGACAATGTTTAACTTGGTGTGTTGACTAGTCCCAGGACATCCATTTGGATATGGTGTCATTGTAGTTTGGGCACGTAAGGATTAGATATTGTATTTTCAGAACATGGTGGCTCCTTGGCAGTAGAAGTTATGCTTAGAATCCCATGCTTTGTGTAATGTCTAGTTTTGAGGCTTTTGAAGCCTTATTTATTGTAGTTTTGTTTAGGTGCAGCATTGGCAACTGGAAGTGTTGAAGTTTATAGCACGAGGAGGAACCATTGAAGCTTTTCAATTATTGCATGCACAGAAAGGTCGGGATATGCTGGCTGTGTTTGTGGCATTCGACGATTTCTCGAAATAGTTTTGGTAAGTGAAGTTACTGCTGCCAAAATGCTTCTATTTTGTATTTTTAAGTTCTTTTTTTGCATATGCAGGGGGTTTTCCAGCATTTTTGTGGTAGTGTATGTATGACACAAGTTTGGTTATAGAGATGGAACTTCATGATGCTCAGCTGGCAGTACTCTAGATTCGTGCGTCAATTGCAAATAAGCTCCATGCACATGCACATGCTTTTTGGAAAATCGACTTGCCATTTACTTCGAAGCTGTTTGGAGCTATCGGTTTACTGCACTGGAAATGATAAAGTTTGCAGAGGTAAATAAAGCCCAGGTGTTTAAAAATTTCAAGGCAATGCTAAGTTCAAATATTGTCTTTTTTACTTGCCATTATTTCTGGCTGTGAAATGCCGCAGGTGGGGATGAGTGATGCCTCTGTATAAATGATCTTTTATGTGATGAAGAAGTAAGGCGAGGGCTTAAACCATATTCAAACTGGCCAAGATTTCCACAATTGTACCACAACGGAGAGCTTTTGGGTGGCTGTAATATTGTTCTAGAACTTCAGAAGAGTGAGGTCAACATTTGTGAGAATAAAAGGCGCAACATCAAAACTAGGCTTTCTGAAATATCTGCATAGTTTTGAAGAAGAAGGAACATATTATTTCATTCTACTTTTAAGGTGTTAAATTTGGTAAAACATGTCAGACCATACTTAGAAAGCAAACATTTTGTTCAAGTTACATTCTCTCTCATGTTTAAGGTCTTAATGGTAATGGTCTTCTTGTGTGATGGAGAGTAAGACATTATTTATCATAAGATCCATAATAATGTGATCTAAAGGAGGAAAAGATTGCCACATTTAAGCTTGGATAAGACGTTGTTATTTGTATGAACATGATCCAGTGTTGTAACTATTATGGCGTCGTGAACCTCAGCTTAATACGATCTCCCTCTTCTTTGCTTGGTCTGGTCACAGGTTGAAGTTAGAATTTTGCATGTGGTCCCTAGGAATGATTTAGTCCCAACATTTGGGTGGAATAATATGGTGCAATCCTTATAAGTGTATCTTAATGCACAAAAATATGTATTATTGATCCTCATACACAAAAACTCAAGACGCCCTCAAGTACTCTATTGTCTAAAAGTACCCATTTCAATAAAATGTCAAAACATAACTTTCAACTACGATTTAAGCCCAACTACGATTTAAGCCACTTCACAAAATATGTACATGCATTCTCTCCTTTATTACACTTCTCCTTATGCCTCTGCCATCCTAGTTCCATACTAAACACCAAACGCCAATACCTTGCACTCAAACCCCAAAGTCCATATGTCTCTAAATCATTTTTGTAAATGCCAAGTGTATTGAGAAACTAGATGGTGTGAATGGTAGTAAAAAACTTGGCTTTGGTTTCAAGAATGATCTCCTGCTTCCTAAACACTCATTTGAAACAATATCAAAGTTATAGTATGATGTCCACAGTTTGAACAATATATAAATCATGTATCTAAATTTGCTATTATAACAAAGCAATTAAAATGCTTATATTTACATTCAGAATTTACACTAGTGCAAGGACACATTCTATTTTGTTTAAGAATTCCTCTCTTAGGTCAATCCATGTAAACATACAAGCGTGCAATAGATACAAGCAAAAGCTGAGCAAAATTTGCAAGAGAATCTAAGCAAAGTTTCACCAAATATTGCATCACGAATTTTAGATTGATTACGCCATGAATTTGACAGTGTTCTTATTTTATGGCATATTAGTATAAACTTGCATTCTATACAGAGCTTTAAGTCAATCCATGCAAAGTATGCAAGAGAAGCAAAATATACAAGAGAATCTAAGAACGCACTAAGCAAATCTTTGATCTTCTATCCATAATTTTTAGCTTCACAACATGACAAATTTAACATTATTTTCCTTTTATACTGACCTAAAACTTACATGCACTTATACAGAAATTCTTGATAATTGAACGTTTTTGGATTGCCCCTAGGGACGCAAACCCTCGCTTACATGGGTATGCTGGAATATACCTAGTTGTAGTGGAAAACCTTGTTGCAAAGATTATGGAAGGGAATTTTTGTGATGTTTTCACATCCGGGACTATGCTTCTAAGGCCTGAGCTTGTGACTAAACTACTTGGATATATTTTTGATGCAAGAGTTGCATTAGGATTTTGCAAATGGGCAGAGAAACAAAGGGGTCATACGCATAATGTAGATGTATATAATCGTCTTCTTGTTATATTGATATCAGGATCTTTGTATAAGGATGTACATAATATTTACAAGAAAATGTTGGTGTCTGGTTGTTCTCCAAATTGCTATATTGTAGGAATTTTGGTAAGATGCCTTTGTAAAGAAGGTAAAGTGAATGAGGCGTATCACTTCCTCTGTAGTTGTTACAACATTTTGATTGATGGACTTTGTAAATTTGGGAACGTTGAAGAAGCTGAAAAGTTGCTCTTAAAAATGGCTGAGCCACAAAAGCTGTTAGCTTTAGGAGCTCGTGTTCCCAGCGTTGAGTTCCAAATGAGTTTCTGCAATACTTCTTCCATGCCGAGCACCAAAGATTTCTTCAGACCAAATTCCATAAAGTCATGGTATCATGTATTCTATTCTCTAGAAGTAGCAATTTGAATTGATCGTCAAAACATGACTTCGAACTATGATTTAAGCCATTTCAACCTCTGGCTATGGAGGGCAACCCTCTGTGCGCAGCACCTTGTTTCCTTTGCATGAAAGGTGTACTGCATATGCAATGACAAATTATCATTACTTTTTCATTTATTGCAATGCATATATGTGACATCTATGTATGCATTTATCTGTCATTGCTATTAAATATTTTTACAATTGACAACAACTATGCAATTGCAATTAATTATAATTGGGTAGACAATGTAGTCAACAATATTAATAAGCTTAGGCAATATCCTAGAGCAATAACAAATGTCAAGAATATCTCTTAGGTTTAGATTTTTTAGTTTAAATGATCAATTTATTTTCCACACAAGGTCCAAAATGAAGCACAATGTCCCTATATATTTAATATTGTCACTTGTGATTTAAATGTATAATTCCAAATGGTAATTGATGTTTTTCATGGCATTTCATGATATGCAATGATGTTGCTTTTCGTGGTTTTGCATTGCAGATACATTTCAATTAGCTAAAACCTGAGATCTCCTACACAATAGTGATACAAAGACAATAGTGATACAAAGATTGATCAATATTGTCAAGGTATGTTCTTCTCTATGTAGAAAAGCATGCATCTCTCTCGTTGGAGCAGTTATTAAAGAGTGCCCTTTGTCTCGATTTATATACTTTTCAGATGAAGCGGCAAGCCGGCCTTGAAAAATACTTGTCAAAGAACATGCAAGTTAATCCTGTGTCCTCTTCAAGTGGGCATGATATTCAAGAAAGCATTTATAATGCTGATTCTGGATGTAGTATTTCCACTTCTTCAAATAGGGAAGTCCATGATGTTTCCCAACAAAATATATCCTCCGCAGGGGACAATGAAGGAGGTGGTTCCAACTCAAAGAAGAGGAAGAAGAGGAAAAGCCAGTATGTGATTGGCCGTGCTTTCAAAAAAGAATGGCTTGCTGAGTTTCCTGATGTGGAGCCCATAGTAATAGATGGCTTAGAATGGGTGAGGTGCAAGGTATGCACATGGCATTATGGCAGAGATCAGGTATTTCAATGCAAGTACGATATGGGAAGCAGAAGGTCATCAAACGTGATGAGAATGGTAAGAGTTATGAGGAGATAATATTTGCTGATGGAAACAAACATCAAAAACATTTGAAAAAATATGACAGGCACAGAATGTTGGCGAAAGAGGTAGATGATAAGACGTCACGTCTTCATGTTTTATTCTCAGAACAAGATAGGAAAGAGTATAAAGCAAAGTGTATTCAAATGAAAGCTATTTTCTTCTTACTTAAAATGGCAGACCTATGACACAGTATTCTGAAATCAGAGAGCTCTTTCTTTCTAACGAGTTACCCACTTGCCCTTTGTATCATTGGTCAATTCCTTCAGGATGGGAGTTTCCGGAGTTCATGAACCAAACTTTAAAAGGTCAGCTTCGTTCAATTCTTCAAACATCTGATTTTTTGTCATTATCTTTGGATGAAGTAACCGCCATGGATAATACAAATTGGGCAGCCATGCATTTGTACAATGTGGTTAATTATCAACGCAAATCACATTTCCTTGGTACTGTCAAATTGGATACGAGTTCCACAGCTGAGACATTATTTAATATTATCCTGGAACATGTATCTAATGTTGCTGGCATGAACGAGATTGAGTGTGCTAATAAGTTGGTTTGTTTTGGAGCTGATGGTGCATCTGTAATGCAAGGGAAGAGGACCGGTTTAGAAGTGAGAATTCGGACTGTTCTTGCCCCTTATTTACAGGTGATTCATTGTATGAGCCATCGCACCAACTTGGCATACAAAATTATTTCTGATTTTCCTCAAGTGGGCAAGGTTGAATTATTGGTAAGAACTGCATACAAATTCTTTTGTAAGAGTCCACAAAGATTTCAAGCCTTTCAAGCTTTTGCAGAGGGTGTGACGGGTGGAAAGAAAATATTGAAGGATGTTGCTACCTGATGGATTTCTATGTACAGACCTGTGCGAAGACTTTGTGAAGAATATGCTTCTTTGCTAGGTGTTGTGGAGGACTTTACTTTGGATGACGATACAAATATTGTGGTTAAAGCAAATGAACTTTATGGTCTATTGACAGACGGCAAAACATTGTTTACATTATTTGCATTGCAACCCTTGCTTTCTAAGCTCAATTATTTAATTCAGATATCGCAAGATGAGCATATATGTATTCATGAATACAATATAGCGAGGAAGGTGATACAAGCAGAAATTGAGCAATTATATGTTGACGATGGAACCAAGGGGGTAAATTGCTTTCAGAGACATGAGGCATTTGCTAGATGGCGCAAATTGGTGAAGATTGGAACCAATGAAAGCTTTCTGACATATGATGAGCGAGGAGTTTTATGTGTACAAGTGAAAGACAAATATATTGCATTGAATGTCAAGAAGCCAATTGGACGAGGAACGAAGGCTTAAAAATTCAGACTTCAAGATGGGAGATTTTAATTATGTGGTAGAGAAAGTGAAACATGAGATGAAGCAGGTGAGTATGACATATTTTTATCATTTCTTTCTTGACCAATACAGTTACATTGATTCATTATTGGTATATAGGTTGCAAATGCTTTATCAGATGAGCTTCGATCTCCTTTCCACAAGATGAGCTTTTGGATGCAATTGGAGTTGTCTTTCCTCATTTTTGGAATAATGATATCTCTGAAGTGGTTGTTTCTAGAAATTTTGCAGCAAAGATGGAGGTAATAGAGAATTTTTTTTGTTGTAAAAGAATGGTTAGCCAAAGCAGCATTGATAGAATTTTAGATTATGAGAAATTGACCATTCAAGCTCCTCTCTTTGGGGATACAATGTATAGGCAGTTTTCATACTTAGAGGATCCATTGAAAATTGGTGCTGTCACACGTTTATGGCAAAAGCTTGCCACTAATGCTGTGCTACGTGAAGCAATTTCTGAATATTTTAGGCTTGCAGAGTTGTGCCTTTGCATGGTTTTAGGTAGTGTCCAAGATGAAAGATGTTTTTCCACGTTGACATTTGTGAAGAACAAGCTCCGGAATAGACTTGATTCAAACTTGGATGCTACATTGCGAGTATGTGCATGTGACTATGACCTGTATAACTTCCCATATGAGAATGCATTTCAACTTTGGAATGAAGAATGCAAGCGGAGGGGAGTTAGTAAGCTGCATATTGGTGAAGGTGAACATGCAAGTATTAGAAATGTGCAGGTTGAGAGCATTGTCCCAAATACTGATCAAACAGTTGACATGAGACCCTTGTTCACTCTTCAAAAGTAGCTTCAACTTGACAAGGTAATATATGTTGGTTTGCAAAAAACTTTATTTTGCTGATTTTCACATTTAATTTTCTGTTTTTAAGCATGTCAACTTGCTGATTTTTAAACACTTTGTTTTCCTCATATAAAACATATAATTTTCAGATTTTGAGCATGTCATTTGCTGATTTTTGGGCGTCTTATTTTGCTGATTTTTCACGTTAATATTCTGACTTAAATATGCTAAGATGTTATATTATGAAGGTACATGTCATGGAAAGAAGTCGTGCATAGATGCTGGTGACAGAAAGAAGGAGCTTTCGAAGTTGTTTCATTTTATGCTATAATAAAACTATGATATTCTGAGATCAAAATTAATTTTGACTTGAAGTAAAAAACATCCTTAATTGTTGTCGTTATAAGAACCCCATATTTGTTCTTTCATTCAGTTTAAGAACTAGTCATACTCTCGGATGTACTCATCGTCCTCATCATCAGAGAAGTCGGGCGCTTTGCCCTTCTCTGCTGGCAATGTGTCATCTTCTACATACTGATCCACGAGTATGGCCAGCGCGAAGGTCACTTTGGTACAAGCCGAATGGAAAACAAAGGGTGGGAGAGGAGGCGCTGGTAGATGACGACAACGTAGGTCAAAGGCAGAGGCAGCGCGCTTGAAGCTTCTACTCCGATGGCTATGGCGGACGGGCGAGGCGGGGCGCTAAGCAGAAGAGGAAACAAAAAGTAACCGTCACTTTTTATTTTTAAGTTCAAAATTGTTGTCAAAAACTTTGTTTTTTTTTCAAATTTATACGGCGGTGGAATACGCGTTTTTATATGCCGGGCGCCACTGGATTGATACGCGTTTCTCTCTGGATTCTAAGACGTCCAAAGTATAGCGGCGCCTGAGTACGATTTTGGGCCCGTTTCATGCCATTTCGATGCGGATGACGACGTATCTAAGGTAATTGGATTATGTTCGACAATTTGGTGCAAAAATCTCGTCCATCCGAGCTACCTGTAGAAAGTTATGGCACTTGGAACATAGGAACCCCTTGCTTCACCATCTGAACCTACTCACTCTACTTTAGAACACTCTCCTACTCAACTAAGTTAGTCCTCCCATAACTGGGTCAACCCACATGCTAACTACAGAATTGGGATACTTTAACCTAAGACAAAGCGAGTTAGACTATGGCCAGTGCAAAGATTTGGTCTACCAAAATCATGCTCTGATACCACTGTGATGCTCCCAGAATATATACGATGCTCCCATCATATAAATACGGGAATTCCCCTCCTGTGGTGACTACATCACCATGATAGGGCCCCCCGTCATATTCGGACCACTTGGGATGGCCAAGTGTCCAGATGAGGAACACGGAGGTGTCATTCGTCCCACATCCTCTATGGGAATCCTATACAGCGGAAGCGTACATATATGTTAGCGTACAATAATCATGCTGAAATAATATGCCACCACGAAGGGTGGCCCATCCATCATCATCAACGAAAAGATAATACAACCATAAATAACATTAGCAACACACCATGACAAGGGCGCTACCCGGGGCTCAGACTCCATGGGGTCAACTGACGGTCAGGCCCTCAAGATATCAGCAGACGGAAGTATAACATGGCATTGGCTGGAATAAGAATATGGCTAGGGTAGTCCACTCCATCCGCTCCGCTTGTGCACACTTTGCAAATAGGCTGCAACATGCTATGACGTGCTTGTAGCCCTTCGAAGATGCAATCCCAAGGAATCACCCTATGAGACTACTCCGGGTTACATCTCTCCGGTCCGATGAGGCAGGTTAGAGAAGCTTCCCCTCCCAGATCACAACGGTTCCATGGGTGCGCTAGAGGATACCTGCCACACCTACAGCACCCGTTACCCGACTTACCTCCCTAAATCTACGCAAAGCCGAGGACATCTATAAAGACCATATTCTGCGACCCAGGGGGTGTCAGACCCATATCCGGCCCACACGTAGTGACCGACTATAAGTCTAGCACACTGTAGGAGCCCCAATAGCCATGCTCAGCAAGGCTCTGCCCCCACTTCACCAATTGTATCCGTTGTTTGGTGCTGAACCACACATAGCATCCACAACCAGGTTGGCTCTTGTGCACAGGCTGCATTTATTGGGTTTTAAGGGGTCTAGCTAGAAACATCTCTAGTTCTAAGAGGCTTTTAGGTCTCTACCCTTCCCTTAATCCCAATACACAAAGAGAGCAGAAAGAAAGAATATAAACACCATCCAAGTATCCATCATCATCATAATAACGTATGAAAGAGAATTTAACCATTTCATCTATTCAAAGAAATGTTAGCGGAAGTACAAGCTATCTAGGGACTAACCAGTCTCTTGACTGAAACCATTATCACGGAAAGTCTCCATTCTTCGGGTCTGTTGGCAAGAACTGGTAGCTGCTCTTCTCTCCTCTTCCCCCAATCGATTTTGGGGCAGAAATGGGGGTAGGACCCCAATTTCTCCTCTCAATTTGGCAAGTCCCATTTGGCCAATTGATTTGGGCTAGGTGGCGCTCCCCTATCGGTTCTATTTAACTAATTATAACCTAATTAGCATGATTAGGTTATTTATCCACTGATTTTATTAGATAATAAAATCCCTTTTTAAGTGAACCCAAGTTACCCCCTATTGACCCTTAGGGGTCTAGTTAGATACTGGTGACATGTCATGTTATGCATACATATACCGTATAAATGCCTGGAACATCACAGCGAGAATACAATGGTTCACTCGATCGTCACCAAGAGAATGGTGAGTTTGATGTAGGTTATGAGTTACCATTTCAAGGTTCATTCAAGCATCTCGATAATGAATGATTTTCATCCAAAATCCCAAACATTGCTGTGATCCCAAACAAAGAATACCTAAGGAGTTTGACTTTGGAACAACGCCTGATATTTGACAGTAAAATGTATAAGAAGGAGGCAGATCCCAATTTTCAAATATTTTTTTTTTTTTTTTACTGGAGGTGCTGATGTTGGTTGTTCAGTGCATGATCGATGGATTAGAGCGCTTTTATCAGCAACGCTGGGAAGAACATAGACGGGATCACAATACACTCAGCATTTGGGATTCGTCCTACATCCGCAATGGGTGCACGTCTCAAAATGCCTGTAGGTGAAGTACTGCAAGTAACGAGAAATGCACATGAAGATGTTAAATTGCTCGTAGTCGATGAGATATCATTCGTGGGACTAGTGTTGTTTTCATATGTTGATGCCTTATGCAATAGGTGTAATGTGCTATTGAGAACACGTATCCTTTTTCAATTTTTTATTTTTCCACCACAGCATGAAAAGCACATTGAACATCCCATTTGGCAGACTATATGTCATAACTTCTGGAGATTTTTATCAGATGCCACCATTGTTTGACAAGATGATTTTTGATAATCTTGATGATAAGGACCAAAAATGCCTTGGTTCTATTTCTATACCAAGGATCAATCATTCATGGAAGTCCAATTTCAGATATTATGGGCTTTTTGAGCTTGTCATGCAACGCGACGATTTACCATTTGCAGAATGCTTGTCGGGCATTCATATTAGAGTACAAACGGACAGAGATATCGAATTCATAAATAATGCATGCTGTAGATGCCCACCTAATAAATTGACGATGTTTTCGAAATACGACGATGTCCAAGCACATAACGGGCAGGTATCTTACAAACTTATTAACTTATTTCAGTATTGCAATATCATCTAAGAATGCATACGTGTGTAGGTCCTAACAAGAAGCGCCCGAGCATTCTTACAATCTCACAACCACTGATGTACGACAGAAAGGTTGTCCACATACAGCATGTTTGCCAACCGATTCTCGTAAGACATACATATTGCATAAAGAATTGAAACTGAAATTGGGTATTTGCTTGTCGAGCAAACTTCTAATATTGATCTATCAGATGGTTGGTGCAGATGGAATACTAAGGTATTATAGTACAAAGCTAAGAACGGAAATATTGTGGGTAGAATTCCCAACACCTTCCACGTGAGAGAAAGCTCGACGTAATTTGGAACATTTGCGACCTGCACTAGTAGAGAAGTCGTGGACACCGATTGAAAAACAAAAAAGACTGTGCCAAATTGGTAGAAATGAAAAGCACAATATCATGAGTGAACAATTTCCCATGCACAGCAGCACAAACTGTACACAGGGTTCAAGGGGCGACACTTCAACAACTATGTTTCAATCCACAAGGAGTTAAAAAATATGGAATGGCATATGCAGCTTTGTCGCGAGTAAAGTCCAGGGACACTTTGTATTTCAGAAGTCCCATATGACATTGTAATTTCAAAGTAAACCCAGTAGTTGATGCTAAAATGAAGCGATTAAGAACAAAAATGCCATGGCAAATAACAATTCTGAATTTGCAAAATTTTAAGGTGCCGAACATCATAATTACAATATTGAACACTTGTTCTGCCATGGTAGTGATAAACCTTCGGCAAGGGGCTTAGACATGCAAGGCAGAGAAATCGCTCCCAAAACCCACGAATGGAGAAGTCGAAACAGATGTCGCTCGCCAACCTGTACCTGCACATCACCCAACACCAAAAAAACGAAACAAAACAAACCTCCCAGAGTGGAGGGGTTGATTACGCGCGTGCCACGCGACAAATATAATAAACAAAGAAGGGGGGGAGGGTGGGTTCAAAGAGAAAGAGGTACTGCTGAGAGAGAAGAGGAAGCGCCGATGAGACGTTGATGCAGAAACGCGCCTAAAATAGCGAACTCCCAACCAGAACGGGCATGCGCCGCCCGCATGCATACAAGACATGCATGCTCGTCCCATTCTAGAATGGCGATCCGATGTCTCGGATCGATGGGATTACTGAGCAAAATGAGGTATTTTTAACAAATCTCATATCCATCACTGTTTCCTTTGTTGACAAATTCAATAGGAAGGCAATTTCTATTGTGGCATCTATAGACTACCTAATTCATCTGGAACAAGATTTTGTGAAGATATACATAATATCATCAAAGAAATAAGACCTGAATTCTCATCTGCTACATTAGGAGACTTCAACATCGACATGTTAAAGGATAATGGAAATCCGAGAATGCTTAAAGATGTAACATCTCAGTACACCCAGCATGTTTGCAAATTAACAAGACAAAGTGCTTTGTTAGATCATATATGGACTAACTTCTCAGTTCAAATATGTGATGTCGCGCCATGTTATTGGAGCTATCACCGTAGGGCTTTTATTGTTTCACGTTCATTAAATGCATGCGATTGTTTAGAAATTCATGTACATTCCTAAAAACAGATATCATTTCATATAGTAGTTTTGAATAATCTGTGCCATTAACATAAGTTGTATACCTATCAAATTGATCATGCATTTGGTATAACAATATTCTATGTAATTGAATAAATGTATTAATGTCCATTACTAATAATATCGAATAAATGTATTAATGTCCATTGCTATTCATCGGTCCATCCAAAGAAGAAGTTCATTACAAGCATGTGAAATAGATAATAGTTATAGATATTCGAGAGTGCTCAAACATATAGTATCTTAGTATAAATTACAAGTTTATTCATTCTATACCATGCCATGTCACAGAACTTATTGAACCATTCCATACTATATCCTTTTCTTATAGTATTGTGGGTGGTATGTAGGAGTGGTGGGGCTCGCATTCCGCGCCTTTGCCCGGTTCCACCACAATTTTTGTACCAGCTTTCGCTCATAGAAGCCCTCAAATCGTGCACCCAAAAGACGTGGAATCATGCTTCTTCATGAAAAATGAACTAAAAATCTTGGTGCACGCTAGATGGGCAGGAGGTGAACGGGGATGGTCAGATGATAGGCCTACTTTGAAGGCTCACAACTCCAGGTGTAGACACCCAATTTTTCTGATTTTTGTTTCTCTTAACAGATTAGGTCTCGAGCTTTCCGGAACTGTGCTTTTTTTTCCTGTTTTGATTAGAAAATCCAAGCCTCTCTTCAATTCTATTCTATTCTACTAGTAACGGTGCCCAGCGTTGCTGGGCATAAGTTGGGAGCCTGTTAGCTCAAATGAGAAAAGCGTGTAGTGATAATCCAGTTTTTGTAACCAAGCCTAGTGTTGGGTTACATTTGGACCCTATTGATGACCAAAAAGTATTAGAGGGGTAAGTTAAGGCGCCGTGCATTGTTGGGCATAAGCTAAAAACTTGTAAATTATAAGCCAACAATATTATTAAGGTTAAATGAGCTATCTGGTTCTATGCCTCAATTTAAGCTTTGATTCAATCGTTATAAGAACCCAATTATGCTATTAAAGTATTCCTTAAAAAAACTACCTTATCTAGTCAGCAACGGTCCTCAAATGTATCATGGACAATAGCAACATTCTCCTTTGCTTATGTCCCAATTGTACTATTATAGTCATGTTAATACTTTAGTCTATTTGACTTACGACAACTTACACTCATGCCTAGGTTGCATAGAAGCAAGTGATTTATCTATTTCTTAAACAATAGAGAATTGATTAACCAAATTCGCCATTAACAATTGACTATAATATAGACTTCCATTGTCTAAGGACAAAACACCTTCAAATATATGCTGAAGTCACACGCTTCAATTCCTAAAGATAAATGTTCAAAGTTCTTGGGAAAAACGCCTTCAAATGTGGAGACTTGTAAATGTTGATGGACGTTCCATTGCCATGCTTTATTTTGGGTTGGGAGGGGGGCACCATTGCTTTATTTTGGGTTGGGAGGGGGCACCATTGCATATGATGTAGATCTTAGTTGTGATGCTATGTAAGTAGATCTTAGGAATTTGTCCATTTAAGCCATTTGAGTTGCATACAATTGAGTGGCCCATGATAGTTGAGTGGCCCATGATACTCCCCTTTTTGCTTTCTTATTGCAAATTTGCACTATAAGTCTTAATCGTTAGACTAAAAGAGATGGTATTGAAAGCCCTATGAAACACGTGACAATTATAGCCCTATGAAAGTGACTAACTTTTGTTATGAAATTTCCTAGCTTTTGTATACATATTCGTTTAGCATCTATGCATAGGTGTTTGTTATGATTTTTTGGTTCTCGTCTTGGTTCATAGTTCATATTGTCAGAAGTCAGTAAATTGAATAATTTCTGAAATTTACAGCATGTACAACATGTTAAACAATTTACAACATGTTAAAGCCTGAGTTTACATGTTACAGCATGGATTGTAGCTATCTTCAACAATAGAACTGTCTCCAACAATTAGATTCACATAACATCTCACGCATCACTGCCTTAAATAACCTATCGACCCTAGTAGTATAAATATAACATTTTGAATGCTACAAAAAGCAATCAAAGGGATATTGACGCAAAAACATAGATGCAGCTGCATGACATGGAGCACAATGTGTTTCAGCCAAAAAAAAGCACCACAAAGCTTGATATATGGCCATTTAATGCAATCAAAATTACCAGTAATGTGCAGCCGCAGATAGTAGCAAAAACCTTCCCTTTGTGGCAGCTCTTTGTAAAAAACTGACTTGTCATGCTCTTTACTGCGCACTGCCCTCTGCCTTGTGTATCTATATAAATCGAAAATATCCTCGAGCTCCATACCCTAAAGAATATAAAACCGGATCTGCAAAAAGCAATGAAAGGGATATTGAAGCAAAAACATAGATGCAGCTGCATGACATGAAGCATAACGTGTTTCAGCAAAAAAAAAGCACTACAAAGCTTGATATACGGCCACTTAATGCAATCAAAATTACCGGTAATGTGCAGCTGCAGTTAGTAGCAAAACCTTCCCTTCGTGGTAGCTCTTTGTAAAAAACTGACTTGTCATGCTCTTTATTATGCACTGCCCTTTGCCTTGTGTATCTACACAAATCGAAAATATCCATGAGCACTTAACGGAGGTGAATACTTCTGAAGAAAGTACAGGGAAAATGTTCTACAAAAAATGAGGATCAATCAAGTGTTCTACGATTGGGACGAAATCGTAGGATAGGGCATTCTTAGAGCTCCAAGATCTTGCAAAGCATAGTCATCTAATTTCTAGAAACTTCAAATGGTATATTTTATAGAAGCTAAAATGCCCACATTTATGATGTAAGCAAGATATTTGGTGATCATAAAATGATTAAAGAAACTCTGTAACAAATTGAGACATATTCGAACCATCTGATGCTCTTAACCCTTTACTATATACCTATTTGGTGGCAAAGATTGAGATGTATGCAAGCACAACAAATGTACCTACATAGCCATAAATGAAAAATACCTTATCTGGCTGAATCCCTAACTGCTGCATTTGGCAATAAAGCTATAGAGCCTCATTATCTTTTCCATCTCGTACATATCTGGTAATCATCTTGTGCATCTTATGTCTAAAGGAAATCCCAAAATAGCTGAAGCATTTCCTATCTGTAATTTAGTTGAGAAACAACAAAAGTTAGCAGAACAAACAACCAGGGATAAGTCAAAAGAGAGGTAATGAAGAGAGTACTTAGACTATCAAGTTCTTTTACAGCAGAGAAGGGGCATACAAATTACTGCATCTCCGGAACAACATTTTCAGAACAACATCTCTTGAATACCCTGCAGAAGAATTGCATATTTGTCAAATCATGACAGCTCTGCAAAGAGGGGCAACATAACCTGGCTATGGAATCCTTCCTTCGGCCGCCCCTGCAACCCCTAAAAATTTTCAGTGCAAGAATCCATGCCGATACTGCAGAATCCTTTGCAGCCATCATATGCCATAGCTGTTGTTGCAAGATCGAGCTTCTGGCACATCCTTCTTTGCTTCAACGACTGATGTTCAGCATAAAGGGAGCTCTAGATCCTATGCCTACACCTAATGGGTCCATTGTTCCACCATCGCTGCGGGAATCCACCATAGCTGGGAGCTCAAAATGCCCCAACCATATTTTTCCCGACAAAGAGGAGGCAGGTTACTCCACACAAACAATACCCTAAACTAAGAAAACCATCTCGAGTTCTAGCCTAATAGTGACTCCAAGTCCAGGACTTAGCGCAGAGGATGGCCATGGCGGCTGTTCGATGGGGAGAAGGCAACCACACCACAATACGAAGGGCGAGATGATGCCCACGTGGTGTGATATAATCTCAGCCGCCCAATCTAGGGTGAGGTTCAAGACAGACATACACAATAATTTTATAATATAGGATTCTTCTGTTCAAACCTTAAGTGCACGTTTTGTGGGCACCCCGCCACGTGGTTGTGGATGCATCAATGAGTTTTTCAAAGGGCAATCCATTGATGCATTAACATTTTGCCTTTAGTAATTAATTCTGTACGAGGCACTCTATCGAATGCCTAAAAGGCATCTGTATATTTCTACACGCGGCTATGTTCTGGTTCACGAAAGACATTTGGCTCCTCCATAGGGATCCAGAGTTTCATTTGATTTTCTTTTCAATTGTTATAAAACTGCCTATGTTTTTAACCGTGAGATCATTCTATTTTGAGCATCGTTCATGGCATTAATTTCTTTCTTAGGTCGAGATGGTTTGTTCGATCCCCTCTCTCGCTCTGATAAGTCGTGGGATTTTTTAGAGCATGCCCCATCTAGGCAGTTTGCCAAAGATATCAATGCTGTGGCCAACACCCGTGTGGATTGCGTAGAGACTCCTGAAGCTCATATTTTCAGGGCAGAGTTGCCTGGTAAGCAGAGTCCGTGTCTTTTATATTCTGATTTTGACTCCTTTCGGTTGTTTCTAGTGATTTTTGGACTTGTCTAGATGTGTTTTATCAAATCTGATCTTGATTTTAAGTTGTTTGTCTTGTTTCTAGTAATCCTTAATACTTTAGTCAAATCTTCTCTCGATTCTCAAGTTCTTTTATTGTTTCTAGAAATCCTTTAATTCTTGATCTTCAATAAATCCCAATTGATTCTAAGTTTATTGTTTTTAGAAATCGTCAGTTCTTCATCTCCAATAAAATCTTGGTTATGTTTCTTTTCCTTGGGCTTGGAGCTCTAATAGATGTTTGACTCAGTTCTTTTTTTTCTTTTCTTTTTCTTTTTAATAATTGTTGAGTCTTTTTGTAGTAGGCCTAAAGGAGGAGGAAATCAAGATCCAGATTGAAGGTCGAACACTACAGATAAGTGGGGAGAGGAAGAAGGAAGAAGTCCAAGAAACAGATAAGTGGCACCGCGTGGAGCGCGCGCAGGGGAGTTTTTTGCGAAGCTTTCGCCTTGCTAAACTGGATGAGGTGAAAGCCAAGGTAGAAAATGGTGTCCTGACTATCAATGTTCCCAAAGAAGAAAAGATAAAGCCTGTGGTCAAGTCCATACACATCTCTGATTGATGCAGTTGTGAAAAATGTCAATAGTGTGAAACAATTGTGAATAGTGCTCAGTTTTGTATATGTGGGGTAGTTTTTCTTGAATAAGATTTTGCATTTTATTTCCGTAAGCATTTAATCACATAAAATCAAAGAAAGTCATCCTGGTTTCTGATGACAAAAATACTCGCTGTTCTTAACAAAAGGATATTTTATAGACAGCTAATACAAAATGGACATTTTATTGAATATAACAGCTAATACAAAATGGAAAATGACGGCCTCTTCTTGACAATAAGACAAAACAAAAATGTGCTCAATATTCTTCGCCTTCATCTTCACCTTCACCCTCAACAGAATCAGCACCAACCTCTTCGTAGTCCTTCTCAAGGGCAGCAAGATCTTCACGAGCTTCGGAGAATTCACCCTCTTCCATGCCTTCACCGACATACCAGTGCACAAATGCTCTCTTAGCATACATCAGATCAAATTTATGATCAATTCTTGAGAATACTTCTGCAACAGAAGTAGAGTTAGAGATCATGCAAACAGCACGCTGAACCTTGGCCAGATCCCCGCCAGGAACAACAGTAGGAGGCTGATAGTTAATTCCACACTTGAATCCTGTTGGACACCAGTCCACAAATTGAATTGTCCTCTTTGTCTTGATTGTGCCTACTGCAGCATTCACATCCTTTGGCACCACATCTCCTCTGTACATCATACAGCATGCCATGTATTTTCCATGGCGAGGATCACATTTGGCCATCATGGATGCCGGTTCGAATGCACTGCTCGTTATCTCTGCCACTGTTAGCTGCTCATGATATGCTTTCTCTGCTGATATGACTGGAGCATAGGATGAGAGCATGAAGTGGATACGTGGATATGGCACTAGATTTGTCTGAAATTCTGTTATGTCCACATTCAGTGCTCCATCAAATCTCAGTGATGCTGTCAAGGATGAAATAACCTGTAATTTCCAGACCAAAATTGGATTAAAATTAATAAGGATGTCACAATACAATTATAGCAGCTAACATCCTCCCCACAGAGCTTATCATACTTTAAAGAATCTTTAGTGGCGCTCAGAAGATTTTATTATGGTAAGAAAACCTGTAAAAAGCTTGATATTGCAGTGACAAAGTTCGTCTAAAAATGCATTTGGCTGGACCCATGTAGATTATTTGTATTAGAATCACAAAGAAGTTAGATACAGTTGTCAGCAAGCGTCTACTATAAAGTTCAAATTACACCCACTGGAAGTTGTGTCATTATTTTCACGTAAAGTGTTAACCAACAGTACCTGAGACACAAGCCTGTTCAAATTGGTGTAAGTAGGTCTCTCAATGTCTAGACTTCTTCGGCAAATATCATAAATAGCCTCATTATCCAAAAGGACTGCAACGTCAGTATGTTCTAGCAGGGAATGGGTGGAAAGGACACTGTTGTATGGTTCAACCACAGAGGTGGAAACCTGTGGTGATGGATAAACAGTAAAACCAAGCTTGGACTTCTTGCCATAATCCACAGAAAGACGTTCTAAAAGTAATGATCCAAGTCCTGAACCAGTTCCTCCACCAACGGAGTTAAAAACCAAAAACCCTTGCAGACCAGTGCAATTGTCTGCCAATTTTCTGATTCTATCAAGGCAGAGATCGACAATTTCCTTTCCAACTGTGGTACAAGTCCAAAGTTCAATCATAGTTAAGTATGGTCAGAAAAATTGTATCAAGTTAAGGAAATTTTTTTGTTATATGACAATTAACAGTTTAATTGGTTATCATTATGTGTTTCTCTTATCAAAAGGAAGTGCAACAAAATAGACAAACCATTACTATGACAAAAAGGAAGATTGAAGTTTACTTGTGTAGTGGCCTCTAGCAAAATTGTTGGCAGCATCCTCTTTGCCACTGATAAGCTGCTCAGGGTGGAAAAGTTGACGGTATGTTCCCGTTCTAACCTCATCAATCACAGTTGGTTCTAAATCTAGAAATACTGAACGAGGCACGTGCTTTCCTGCTCCTGTTTCGCTAAAGAATGTGTTGAATGCGTCATCTCCACCTCCAACTGTTTTATCACTTGGCATCTGACCATCAGGCTGCTCTTGACAGAAAGGTTTGAACATTAGGAAACAGAATTATCAACCTTTAGGAACAAACAAAGAATAACAGATAAGATAACATTAATAATTAATTCATATTATATATAATGCTGATACTAGTATAACAAGCAGCATAGCTGTCATAGATTTATTTAAAAAACCATATGAATGGATCATCATAAGTTTTCATTATGTTTTAATCAATGATTAAGTTATATGAATGAATCGTCATAAGTTTTCCTTATATTCTGTGATGACAGTTCATAAGTTACTAAAATTGATCACTTAACATGACTACAAATCCGTTTCTTCACAATATACTCAATAAACAAAAAACAGGACCACAAAACTTAGTTGAAGACATTTGAAACAACAAGAATTAAAGACAAAATATGAACTAAAATTGATCACGCAATAGAAATATGATGGAAAAGACAGAAGACGCTACATTAGTCTAAAAAGAAAACTTGAACACACAAGAAGGCTTGAACGAAGAATGAAATGTGGAGCTAATAAAAAGAGGACCTGAATGCCATGTTCGAGGCAGTAAAGCTCCCAACAGGCGTTACCGACTTGAATGCCGGCCTGGCCAATGTGGATTGAGATGCACTCTCTCATTTTTGGGCGAGGAGGGAGAGGGAAAAATACGAGGGCTTGTTGGAAAACTTCCGGCGAGGAGGAAGAGAGCAGAGGCCTGCGCGATCTGCGAAGCGAAATGAAGAGAGAAATATATAGAGATCCCAAGCATCAACAGTTAAAGAAGATGTGCCCCATCGTACCCAAACTGCTCCCCTAAACCCTCTCACACTTTTGATGCATCCCCATTTCGACGCGTGGCATCATCCACGTTACTAGTAAAATGATTAAATTATCCCCCCAATAAAATTGTCAAATATTATGAGAAAATAGTTATATTAAATAAAATACCAGATATCTGCAAATACCCTATCCTAGGTTTGTATAATACACCTATGCACTTACCTTCACATCACATCATCTATCTGAAAACTCCCCCTAATATTAAGTTATATGAATGAATCGTCATAAGTTTTCCTTATATTCTGCGATGACTAAGTTCATAAGTTACTAAAATTGATCACTTAACATGACTACAAATCCGTATCGGTTGGCGGAGACCTGTTGGCAGCTTGACATTTTCGTAGAAGACAAGGAGGTACAGTAGCCACGATGGCTGGAGGACGTCACAGCGAACCAGCAGCAGACCCTGATGCCTTCGTCCTATCTAAATCAGCCTGGGAGGAGCTTATTACTATGGTTCGAGGGGTACAGGTAGAAGTTACACAGGTAAGAACTTTATTGGATAGAGTTGCCCAGCTTCAAAGCACGGTAGAGGCATTAACAGCACGGGTAGAAGAATTGGAAAAGAAAGAAGTTCAGCGAATAGGACCAGAAGCAAATTTAAAAGAAGAAGTGCAGATAATTTTGGAAGAAGAAAGAGATTAACAGAAAAGGGCCTCCCGGGTTAGAATAATCGGCATTCCAGAGGGGGAAAAGGAAGATGTTAGGATGGTCACAAATACGTTTTGTGATGAACAGCTCCAGATTGACAAATCATGCATGCCAGATGCATGGAGAACAGGAAAAAAAATAGAAGGCAAGCATAGACATATTTTAGTAAAATGTAGAGATGAATCAGCAAGAGTAGAAATGCTCAAAGCAGGGCCACATTTAAAGGGTGTGTGAAGATTTGACTTGGCTGCAACTTGCAAACCATCCTGCAGCATTGAGACAGGTTAAAGAAGCAAGAGAAGAAGGAAAGTGGGCTGTTTACAGGAATGGTCGGGTTATCATAAGAGATCGAAAGGAATAGGAATTCCCAGGCATGCAATTGGGGCCTGCCGCAATTAGCTTTGGATGCCTAAATGTTAGAGGTCCAAAAGGATTAAACCATTATATTAACATGCTAGATAGTCGTCAGATGGACATTTTCTTTGCGGTAGAAACATGGGAACACGAAACACACAGGATACCAAGTGTCAAGGGTTATCAACCTTTTTCAGTCTGGAACAAGAAACCAACACGGGGGAGACCGTACGGGGGCATAGCTTGTTATGTGCATGACAGTCTTCTCAAGTTTGCTAGTTTGGAGTGGGAGGATGTAGAAGATAAGAACTTTGTGGCAATCCGTATAGCCTCTTCCATTATAACAAGTGATAAGGATCTGATAATAGTAGGATGTTGCATCCCTCCAGTAGACCAAGAACAACAATTGGCGGCAATATTTAGACTTGGTTCTTTTGTATCCAGATGGAAGAACAAATGTTTTGCTTGTTGGAGATTTTAACTACTGGACAGGTGGATTGCAGGCAAATCAGATATATGTTGACGGATCACCTGGTAATCTGGAAGTAGTACAGCCAATAGAACATTTTCTTAGGAGGAGCGACCATGGGGAAGTTAATGAAGCAGGACGCCACTTATTACATCTCTGCGAATCATTGGACTTTATCATTTTCAATGGGATTCGCCCTTGGAACTCCTCAGGCTTTACCTATCGAGGTGAAAATGTAGATCAGTGTACATATTCTGTAGTAGATTACTTGATTGGAAGTACTGCATGCTTTGGACAGCTCCAGAACTTTGAGATAGTTGTTTTCCATCCTGAGACTGATCATGCTTGCATTCATTTTGAATTGGGTATTAAGCCCAAAATGGCTGTAAGGAACCACCTTACAAGACTTCAGTATAAGACTAATAAAAGGGAACGATTTCAAAGTGAGATTGAAGCCAGTATCCATTCTGTTATTTCCTTTGCTAATGTACACACGAAGGCGGCAGCGCTAAATAATCTGTTAGTAACAAGTGTAAGCAGAGTATATGGGAAATCGGTAGGTGGACATGGCAAGCAACCTAGGAATGCCTGGTTTGATCAGGAACTAAAGGAAGCAAGAAAGCAAGTGGATACTGTAGCAGGCTTGAAGAAGTATCGCAAAATGGCCCGAGATAAGAAAAAAAGCTGGGAACATGCATAGCAAGATAAGATGTTAATGGAATTGGATACAAAGAGATTTTGGAAGAAGCTGTCACCCATTGTACAAGAGATCTCTCTCACAGATTTAGATACATGGTATGCATATGCGCTTCATCTCTATTTTAAAGGCATTGATAAACTGCAGATACCAGAATGCACATCCGCACACTTTTGTGTAGATGCTAGTGATGTTGAGGAAGGAATTCGATTGTTAGCATGTGGCAAAGCATGCGATATTACAGGCTTTAGAGCAGAACACCTGAAGGCAGGGGGGGCCAATTTTGACAGAAGTAATAGCATTACTTTTTAACCAAGTAATTTGGGAAGGGTTCCCAACCGAGTGGAGCATGAGCATTATCCAGCCCATTTATAAGAAAGGAGACGTAGAGGACCCCGGAAACTATCGCACAATCATGATAAGTCCAATTCTGGCTAAACTATTTGATAAAGTTTTTGATCTTAAGCTGACAAAATGGGCAAATGAAAATGGCATTAGAGCAAAGGGGCAAGCAGGTTTCCAGGCCGGGTATAGAACTCTTGATCATTTGATCACACTTCACACGATAGTGGAGGAAGCTAAGTCCAGGAACAAAGCTTTGATTTGCTACTTTATTGATTTTGCAAAGGCCTTTGATACGGTTCCACGGCAAAAATTAGTAGACAGATTAACACAGTTGGGGGTGCCCAAAGAATGGATCATTGCAGTGGGAAGACTCTACCAAAATGTGCAAGGAAAAGTGGTCACTCCAATGGGTATGACAGAGGCAATACCTAGTGATGTAGGGGTGAAGCAAGACTGCCCAATGTCACCTACTCTATTTAGTCTATATGTGGATCAGCTTGAAAGCTTTCTCCAAGCAAAAGGTTGCAAATTCCCACGGATACATGAGGAGCTAGTGGTGCTATTGCTTTTTGCCGATGATCTGCTGCTCTCAGCATATTCTCAGGAGGATATGCAAGGACAGTTGGATGCGCTTGCCAATTTTTGCAACAGGTTTGACCTTACTGTAAATTTTTTTTTTTTTTGAAGGACGACAATCTATTATCAAGGAATATCAAGATACATACAAGGGACCTGTGACATGGGACTCAAAACCTAGAGGACGAGATGGTCCACTAAGCAAAACCACCCAAACACAGTACATAATCATACTCTTTGTGCCACCTTGAGGCGTTTAATGGCCTCATCACAATCAACATGTTCTGCAACATCGGAATGATCATCAACAGACATCAAGTTATCATGCCACTGAATAGAACGAGGCAGGATAGCCTCGTGAGATGACATAACCAACTTCTTCCTCGCTGCCTTCTCTTGACCTGTTGCCATGACTCTTTAGCGCACTGAAGATTAGGACCATTAGCCATAACTACCTCAGAAGCATGAGAAGCAGAAGCAACAACGGGGAGAGTGGTAGGAGCTATAGCTGCAGTTGACGGTGCTAAGGACGACACCATTGGAACTGTGTGTAGAGCATCTTCCATAGCCGAGGAATGCAAGACAACTGGCAAAGGTTGATCATGAATAGATGAAGAAATAACAGTAGGAGCTTGAACCTGAGAAGAATGTTGAACAGATGCCTGAGATGCACGACCTTATCAGGAAACGAACGGGCTAATTCTGGACCATTCAGAAGCTTAAGATCCAACTTCTTATACCAAGGCCCGCTCTTCACAACTACACAATCTGGCAAAGGCGAGTCCACAGGCATAGAAACACAAATCCTTGGACCATTCATGATGGAGTGTGAGATATGAACCCCAAGTCCCGTTGCAATTGCAACTAGAAATTGACGAGCCATTATTAGGAGGAAGATTAGGTAACGAGAACCAGCAAGGCATCTTTAATGCACGAACTGTATCTGGTGTAAAGCTAGGAGAGTAATACTGGTACATTATATATTCCCCACCAAGTGGATCAATCCCTCTTGATACCAAAGAGTCCACTGCATCACTACTTTCAACATAATGAGAACAAAGTTTTTTGCCAACAACTTAATGGACTGGAAAGGAGGAAGTTGAAGGCGTCTTAGAAGCTGAGACAACCAAATACGGAACCGTGAAAAATCTAAATAGCCACCAATAAAATACCCAAGAACTGCACAGGAATATAAGTTCTCAGCACACTTAATATGAGCTTGATGGTCCACCTCAACCACAGGAATACCAGAAGCTTGAACCACATTCTGACAATCAGACTGGTAAAATATGTCATCTGGAGGCAATTGTTGTTGCAGTTGAATCTGTCGGGCTTTCAATGTGTCCAAGATTGCCGATAACTCATCCTTACTTCCTTCAGACAATACCTGTAAAGCAGCTGCTACCCTTGCCTCTCTAGATGCACTAGATATATCCTTACAAAGCCAATCGCTAAATCTTTGATATGAAACTTTTGTAACCGAATCAGATGATTTCCAAGCACTATTATTTGCCTGAGGCTGAGGAACTACATTAGGACTGGAATTCCCCATCCCTACTATAAGTGGCCGAAATCAAACAAACCCAAATCCGGCCCCTAATCTGATAGTAAACCCTAACAAAATTGATGTTGATGGAGAGCTCTCAGAACAAGCTTTCCAACGAACTAAAGATCATCGAAAACGGAGTTCAGAAGCTCAAGTTACAAGGAAGAACGCCGGCAGCCCTAAGTGCCATCGTCACGAGCGCCTCCATGGTCCCAAAAATTCGACATATGAATAAGACTAAGCTTGTATGCTTTGGTAAAACTGAGGCTAACGTTATATATCAAAGAGAAAGAGTAGAACATGTTAATTTTTACAAATACCTTGGGCATGAAGTGTATGCAGGCAGGAGAAGCTGGACCCAAGGAATTGACAGTAGGATTTCAGCTGCATTGAAAGCATTCTATGCGATGCTTAATCAGGGCAAGCAAGCAAATGTGCAGTCTTGGCCAATATGGAAACGCTTATTTGACACATTAGTCATGCCAGTTGCTTTGTATGCTTGTGAACTATGGGGGCCGTCCTTGCCAAAAGGGAAGTGGGATGCATTGGAGCAAATACAAAAAACATTATTACATATGGTTTTTAAAGTGAAAAGATCAGTGCCGTATGAGATTCTGTTAATGGAAAGTGGATCATACCCATTGGAGATCCAAGCAGCTTGGCAAACTGCCCGATACTTGAATAAAAGAGTAGAGGGAACATCTTTGGCATGTGTGGCAATCCAGGCCTCCATGGCTTTGGGAGGGAGGGGAAAAGCAAGCTGGCATAAGGATGTAACACGATGGTTGAACCGATTACATCTTACAATGGCTGATTTTGGGGAAAATTGTAAACAAAAAGCATTTAAGCGGTACATTGGGTTCTGTGATAAGAAAAAGGTCAGATACTATTTGGAAGACTTTAATCCAGAAGCAAAACATGGCATTCAGTTATATCTTAGTCATAAGAACATGTACCCGGGAATGGTACAAGCAATAGCTCGAATATGCATGGGTTCACATCATCTTATGATTGAAACAGGGAGATGGTCAGGGCTTCCTAGGGAAGAAAGGACATGCAGATGCAAGCAGGATATTGAAACAGAATCACATGTAATATTTCATTGCCCTCGGTTCCATTCACTTCGGGAAAAGTACTCCCAACTGGATTGGGACCATGAGAACTTGGCAACTCTTTTTCAAAAATACTCTACAATATGCCAAGTGGCAAAATTCGTTAGAGAGCTCCTTGAGAACATTGACAATAGTGAAAAAGATACTCTTATCAGTAAAGAGTAGATGTAAAACTTGTAAGAGTTGTCCCATGGCCTACGGGTCTTTGTTGGACGTTAATAAATCTTATTATTATTATTATTATTATTATTAACCTATGGCGCTATAATGGGTGTCTTGTTTTAGGACCAAGCTTAGATGCAGCTTGGGACATACTGTTTGAAATGATATTTATAGGATAAGCTAATTGAGACAAGATTTCCAGCTTAGCTGTGACCGCTTATAGCCGAGAGCAGCAAATTGAAAATCTTGGACCAGTAGCCTACCTTAACAATATAGAAATTGGGAAGCTTTTTTGTCGCGTTCTTTTTCTTCACTATGTTTGCCAGTTGCCTAGCCTCTGCTCTGCTCTGTTAAAATTGCTTATAAATGGTCTGTGAGCTTTGTCTTCCGACGTGCTATGAATTGTATGTTGCGAAAACATGAAGCTTATAGCAAAGCTTCAAAAAAGTTTACCAGGATTTCTGAAAAGCTTCAGGTTAGAATGGATTTTTTGTTTAGTAATCTATTGCAAACAGAGCTGCAAAACTCTTATGTTCATCCGTTACACAACAAATATGGTATTATCTGCTAACCAGATCATCCAAAATGACATGATCCAATTACCATTCTCTAATATTGGGTCGTGCCATGTATTATCACGAGAATGCACCACTGTGAATAAAAGCGACCCAACTATTATACTGTTGGCTAAAGTTTGTCTATTACCTTTGGGAGGAGAAACTTTATGTCTATATAAGGATCAATAGGCAAAATGCATACTATATGGTACAAACAACTAGTTGCTTGACTGCATTGGTGGGGACTAGATATTTCTGACACACCTGGGGGATCCACAATTTCGTTTCTAAGAGAGTGTTTGATAAGTTATAGACACCATTGCTAGCATTAAAACTGATTTTTTTGGGTTGCCCCTAGGGGGGCAAACCCTTGTTTATGTGGGCTTTTGGCATATCCTAGGTATATGCTGGAATATACCTAGGATATGATGTGACTGCTCCAAACCTACTCTGTAAACTCTCGGTCGCCATTGTTGTGCGGCTGGTGTGGGAACTGGTTAACCGGCACCGCCAAGCATTAGAGCGAGGTCCATAAGCTGGTGTGGGAACTGGTGTTGGAAGAAGGGGGGAATTGGAAGAATTTATCTCTGGACTTGGCTTATCGGCTGGAGCATGGACCGTCTATGGCGAAATCCGTGGTATTCTAAGGCAAGCATATGCATGGTAGACGGGGAAGCTAGACGGGGAAGCTGGGAACATCCCATTTAACTGTTTCTAGAAAGAATGGTAACCACATGGTGAAGAATGAAAAAAGGAGTTGTTTCTTCATGATTCTCAAACATTATTGTTCTATAGATTATAGCATGTCATCTGTCCACATTTGTTTGCCTTATTACCCAAGTTGCCTCAAAGAAGACAACTCGGTCCAAAATGTAGAATCTGTACATGGATGGAAGAGCTGCATATTCACGTGCCTTATATTTATGACCTATGTTTGCCATATGATTCGTCAGCATATTAATAGCAAGTCCCACTGCTTGTAATTGGCACACCGGAACTTCTCGGGAGGTTACCCAACCCAGTACTATTCCAGTCCAAGCACGCTTGACTTCAAACTTCTGATATGATCAAGTGTGGCAGCACTGGTCCGCACTACAAAAGAAGAGAGATATCAAATGCATGTAAGGGATTTGCTTTGCATGGGCACATCTAATCGAGACATCTAGAATGTGTATAAGAAGGCAAGATCCGTTCAATTAAAAACCCAGCCATGTCTTCCTTGTGACTGTCAGATGGCTCAGTACCTTTGCAGCCAACAGAGCTCAAGCAACATCTACATGACCACTTTCAAGCATTTTTTGCTGAGAAACATCTACCCTTTCAGTCAAAAAGGCGAGACACACTCCTATCTAGGATATCTCCCATCATTTCTGAAGGGCAACGCCTGTCGGTAGAGGCTGCTATGACTATTGTTGATCTGAGTTCGGTAGTATTTGAACTTAAAAAGGGGAAGTGCCCAGGGTTGGATGGTATATCATTTGAGTTCTTTCAGATGCAACAAAGGATAAACGAGATTGAAGAAGAAAAAACTAAGATCATACAGAGGTTGGTTGAGCTAGAAAAAACAAATGTTGAGTTAGATGCATGGGAATCATTTGATAGAATAAAGCTGCATATCATGGAATTTGAAGAGCAGAATAGAATTAAGCATGACGTTAGGTTGATAGGGGTAGCAGAGAAACCTAACGAAGACACGTATCGAGTTATTGCAGAAATAATAGAGACCGGATTAAAGATCAAATATTCCAATGCTAGACCACCAGCTTTATGATTACTATATCAAATTTTCTTCAGTTTGATGTATTATTTGGTTTGTAGACTAAAGGTGCCAAATGAGGTGCAAACATGACTCCCATCTGTGAGAAAAATGGATCTAAGAGCCATCTCCAAGAAATCTCTTTATTGGATGCTTCATTTTGCAATATTCTCATTGTCGTGGGAAACTATTGTTGACAGCTATCAAACTAGGCTAGAATCATCCCATCTCGTTCCATCTATAAAGAGAATGCATTGCAAGTATGTACAATTGAGATTAGTAATTTTGTATCAAATTGAATTAAGTGGGTTTATATTGTCCATGAAGACCAATAGGCCTATGGGACCCACATAAAGAGCACAAAGGATTATTATCAGGATTAATAAACCTCCGCCCCGAGGGTTTTTGACGGAAAAAACTTAGTAGTAATAAGCATGCAGATAAACTGTATATTGATACATCTCAAGGGAGTATCAGATGACATAACTGAGTGCGCATATCCATCATTTCTTGAAGATATAGTTCTAATAACCCCATTGAAGCCGCGTCCATCATCACATGGACCAGTGGAATACATAATCTTGTCAAAAATATTCATGAAGTAAATGATACCATAGTTAAAACTCAACCATCTCCATCCTCGTGATTACAACAAATTTGACGCTTTAGAAGATGTCCTGGGAGATGAGAAGTTGCAGGAGGCAATATATCACCTTCTACGAGTGGATTCTCCTTCGATGAAGAAGCGCAGGTGCAATTACTTCTGCATAAGTATCACAATAAGCCTGAAGAGAATATCCCCTATATGCGTAAGATTGCACCTTCCCCTTCTTATGAAGAATGCGTCCAGCAGCATGAGCACAAGGGGTCCCAGCTGCCGTGCAAAATTTTGGAGATGTTGGCTTCAACGGACTTGTCTCACTCTGCCGTCATTTTTGGTGCAAGACCCTAGGGCATTCTGGTAAATACAAAAATTTGTGGACGTGTAGTGTATCAATATATTGTATTTATGTTGATTGTGGGCATTTTGGTAATTCTTGAAACATTAGAGGTATTTTGGAAAAATACCAAATTTTAGGGGCATTTTAGTAATTTTCATTTTATAATATTGAATTGTTAAAAGCCAAGGAATTGATTTAAGCATGGGCACAATACATTTCCTATAGCAATTTGGGCCACATTCATTCGATGCATCGTCAGAGTTATTCTAGAATTAGAAAACTAGTTACGATAATTTAATCGTCGGAGTTATTCTAGAACTAGAAAATCAATTAAGATAAGTTGGTGCATGTTTGTGTCAGCTGCTTATGAGACACACATTATCATGTTGCAGGCTATTATTTTATAGATGCTGAGGATGAGGAAGACAACTAAACGATGATCATGCACTAGAATTTGCATCTCCCATTCATGTTTTGCTTAGGTTCTATGTTTGGAAACTTTGGATTTAGTGGAGTGGAGGTAACCTCAAATGACATTTTCTTTACATCATAAAACTTCATTTCAGCGACAAATGCTTCAAATGTAAAATTTCGACACAAGGTAGCAGAAAAAAGGCAACCCTAAATTCTGAAGCCCTATCTAAAGCTATTGCGACATAACCATGGCGGAGATCTTACAGGGCGGCAACAAAGCAATTACACGAAGTGTTCGTGGTGACAGAAGAGCCCATGGCAGATCTATTAAAAACGTAAGTCTTGTCTTTCTTCTTCCCTCTTTTTGCTGTTTCAAATATCTCCTGGTTTATCAGATGTTATTTGCGGATTGCATCCATATAATCTGATGTCATCTGAATGCTTCACTGGTCTCTTGCTGTCAATTTTTGTTTGATTTGTTCTTCCATATTGCGACCCATTAGAATTGCCTTGTTCATTTTTTATATCCTCCACTATCACTATTTATCTGACTGCAGTTTGAAGAATGGCCAATATCAGTTTTGTTACAATAAATGGCTTACAATGTCTTTTCACGGTGTAGCATCATTCAGTTAATGAGGGTTGGGGACTATAATTTTGCTTTATTGTTCATGTATATCAAGAGATGGCAACACTAGTGCCGCATTCAGAATTCTATCAGGAGCCAGGGATTAACAGAACATGGTTGCTCGTTCTTTTACATGTTATAAGGATGCAAATGGGAAATAATGATAGAGATTTTATAGTAACTTAAATGTCGATCTGGCAAAATGTGGTGGCTATTTGCAGACCGGCATCTTGAAGGTATGTTAACTTGTAATTTCATGTCACATGCATGGAGATCGACAAGTTTCTCAGGGGGCACGAGTGCTATCAGGTTGGGAAAGAAATTACCAGGTTTGCACGGCATAGCTGAGCATTGTCAAGGTTCGTTTCTTTTTTATTCAGTTTCTTTTTTATTCAGTTGGTCTGGTCTTGCTTTTATGGTTCTTGTTAGTATGACTCTGAGTGACGTTTTTGACAGCCACAGCAGCATCCCCAAATACTCCTTACTTCCAAATCCAAGACTGAGGTACTTTTATCTTGTTGTGTTGAATTTTATTTTTGCCCTTTGCTTTTCATGGATGGGCTCTAATGTTTGTTTACCAGAAGGACATGGGGAGTTCCATGATTGTGGATCAGAAACTATTTGAATGTGATAGGAATCATGTTTCATGTGTACATGTTAATATCAACATCTCTTAGGTACTGCCTTAGTGGGAACTAAGCATTGCGTTGGATTGTTTAGATTAAATATGCTTGCAGCTTGTTTGAGAGTCCTACATACAAAGTACCTACAACATGGTCAACAAGGTATAACTTTATGTCAACCTGATAGCGAGATGTGACACAACCATACACTTGCAAGCAAGACATGCAAAAGTAACTACTAGTATTGTATGACGCCTGACACAACTATAGCAACACCTCGTTTCTCAATACATAAGACACAAAAATGAAGAGCAATATATTATATAAGGCATGCCACATTTCAAAATTGTATAACTAGGGTCAGATGTATTTGTTTTTTAAGTTATATAAAATATGACATGTATATGTAGTGTTGTTTTTATTGGATGTAGCAGCTTCATGTTATACTTAAGGCTCAAAACCTTCTTTTGCACCTATTTGCTTGTTTGTATTTTGTTGGAAGGGTGGTTAGAGTTGAAGGAGAGTAATTAAAGTTGCATGTTATATCATGATATTAGTACATAGAATGTTGATAGCCAGATTTGTACTCCTTTGAATCTAACAATTTCAAGCTATTGTTGAATAAAGTAATCCTATAAATTTAAAGATTTCATAAATAAATCGTGATTGTTAATTTGCTTCTGTCGCAATAGCACTTGATGAGGATGACAAATAATACTTTGTTACTACTGGCGGTGAAGAAGAACAATTACCTTCTTCGATTGAAAAAGTGAGGCACTGAAGATAACTTATCTAAAGGTTAGTGTGTTTTGCTCATGTTTGCTTGTTTTGAAATGTGTTCCGAGTTTTCCTAAAGAATAAATCAAAGCATCTGTTTTTCCTCCTGAATGTTCCGAATCCTACATAAGAAAACAAAGCATCTTCACTATGTAACAAATCCTGAACTTGTTAGAGCATGACTTGCCTTTGCATGTATTTCATCAAATCCTCTGAAAACCAGGACAATAAATCATCTTTTATTGTGCTCAATACTATAAGTCCTTGATGTTGAACATATAATACTAGAAGTGTTTGCTATATATCATGGTTGTGCCACTTGTCATAATATTGAGGACTATATGGGCATATCAATATGGGTATGCAATGAATGTCTATTTTGAACTTCTTATCTCAAAATATGATGGAGAACATTGCCAAAGGCAGATGCATCCCTAAGGGTTTGCCATTCCTGTTGGACATAGCAACCTGTTTCTTTAAGTGGTTGTGTGCACGAAAATGGCATCTGCACGCCCATTCCAAGTAGCATTCCTATCAAGTAGAATTTGATATTGTTTCTTATTCAATATCTAGCACAATAACAGGGGTTTCGAGGGGATTTGATATGGATGCATACATCACCATCGCCGAGACAATGAAGGGGGTTCCAGGGGGATTTAATATGGATGCATCGCTGAGACCATAGGCCGTAGTCCTAAACAATTGACTGGGTTTACAGAGACGAAGAAAAAAAAAGATTCAATAGAAAAAATGAGCATGTTAGCCTGTTGGGTGCATTGGTTAGAGCATTCTTATTAGGATATTGAATTATTTTAGTCGAGGTTCGAGTCTCCGTATATTTCATATTCCAAAACCTTAGACGAACCTGTAATTGAGATTTCAAAATTATAGGCACCCCCAATCATAAACGACTATAATCGAAACGAGAGGCACCTAGAGGCCCCAACATACGATCTAGGCCATAGGATGGACGGATCCGACAACCGAAGTAGTTCATGGCGCACCTCATTTAGAAAATATTTTAGAATTAGTGTTCGGACTTAGGTGTAAATAGACAACAAAATTTTGAAGGCAATTTTTTGTCCATTTTGGACGTCTCAAGATTAGGGAAGTTTAATAGCCTGGGCATGACATAGGGTGGACGTTGAAGCGACCTTCTTCTTGAATCAATGCAGTAAGGCCGGAGCTAGATGAGCAATACTTATATTTTAGCTTTAATCAGCAGAACCATTTCAATGCTTACATAGTTTGCTTTCTCTAATTTTTTTCTTTGAAGGTATCATTCTTGAATTTCCAAGCTGCAAAAGCTCAATTTTGTTATAAAGCTACATTTTCTTGGACGGTTCACAATGGTGAGAGTTATCAAACTGCTTTATGATCGTCTCCATCTTTCTCATCCTAATTCTTGTTTTTTAGATTCATTTTGTTGCCCTATTTAGCCGACAAGGAAAACTCCGCCTTGCTAAATGGTACTCCACATATACTCAAAAAGAGAGAACCAAGGTATTCTCTTTGGTTCGCAAAAGAGTTATTTATGAAAGAGAATTCCAATTCATTTGCTTTTGTGAGAATTACCATTAATTTGCTTCTAAGTTCTTTTTAATTTTTAGATTTTGCGTGAAATAACTGCACTTGTTCTTAAACGGGGCCCCAAGGTTTGCAATTTTCTTGAATGGCGAGATCTGAAGATCATCTATAAGCGGTATGACATGCTCTTCATAGAAATTTGAAAATACGAAATAGGTTAGTTTTTGCTAAAACTAATGTAGTTTGTAACCACCAATTTAATTGAATTCGCCTGGGGGAAAACCTCTCAAGACTTGCTCCTTCATGTTTAAGACAAATGTAAGTGTGTGTTTATGCAAAGAACTATTAGTAGCAAGGCCTTGGCTACTTAGGGAGATTCTGACGACCTTTAGGAATGTTAATGCGGTTGCTGCTGAATTGTTGCTTGGATAAAGCAAACGAGTACATGCACAGTCAAAAGGTTTTGATAGGCAAGAATGATATCATGTGCTTAGGATTAGTTAAGCAATCATTACTCCATTTAGCCTTTGAATCACAAACACATTATGACATGTTTGCCATGGGCATTTGCGACTATACTTTAGTGTTGCATTAGTCACTGAAATAGTCCCTTGAGTATAGCCATGCTTAAAGAATAGGTGGACTTGCCTTTTTTTTTCCTCACGCTTCCTTTGTATCGAGCTACGATGTTCTTAAAAGAAAAAAGGGGTAGAAAAGAAGATAATAAAAATAGGGGAACTCTTTTATATAAAATAATTTTAAAGGATGCCTTTTGTGTTTCTTCCTAGCCCAAACAAAGAAGTAGCGTTGGTGAGTCGTATGTGTAATGGGCAACCAACTCGTATGGTCTGGCATAGTTTGGGAGGCACTATCCTAACCAACCCAAAATGGGGGCTCTTGTTTATACATTTTTCTAGAATATGTTTTTTTTTGTTTACGCCTATTAATTTTTCTTAGATATGTTTTTTTCTTTTCCAGATATGCCAGCCTATATTTTTGCATGTGTATCAACACAGATGATAATGAATTGGAATGCTTGGAAGTTATACAACATTTTGTGGAGATCCTAGATCGATATTTTGGAAATGTAAGGTGCCTTAAACATTGATTGATTATTTTATCGTCATTTTTTCCATCATTTCGTATTATTTGTAACATTTATAAACTACAAATCGTCTTTCAAGAAGTCATACCACTCACTATGGCTTTCTCTATGTAGGTTTGTGAGCTGGATTTAGTATTCAATTTCCATAAGGTTCGCCATTTGCACATTTAGTATATCCTCTAAACTAGCATCTTCTTTTTCATTAAGCTCATGTAGTAAAGTGGCTGCAGGCGTATTATGTATTGGATGAAGTCTTGCTTGCTGGGGAGTTGCAAGAGTCTAGTAAAAAGTCAGTTATACGTTTTATTGCGGCACAGGTGATAGTTGTGTTTCTTTACTAAGAATGTTCATTTAGTCATGTTAATCTTGCTGAGTTTATGCAGGATGCCTTAGTAGATAGTGTAAAGGAGCAATCAAACCCCCTGTCCAATATTATGTCTACGGCTAAATAAAGCAACTGCAACCTTATTGAGTTAGAATGTAATGAATTTAAAGAAGACAATGAAGCAACCCACTGAACCAAGTTACTTCAATTTGCAAACTCAAACATTACTAGTATCCTGTAAATCTACATATATTAAAAAATGCAAATTGTTACTTTTCTTGAAAGAAAAACATGCATTAAGGGTTCAGTCACATGTTTTCATTGACATGATCCCTTCCATGTTGACATGGATTAGATATTTAGGTGGGGGTCACATGTTGATGTCAATATGATGGGGGTAGGAAAGAGCAATTAATTTCCGGACTTTTTGGTGGTATTTCTGGACATCCGTTATCAGCCAGGTGGTATTTCAAGCCAAAAAAGGTGGTATTTTCGGCCAAAAAGAGTGGTATTTCTGGCCAAAAAGTGGTATTTCTGGCCAAAAGACCAAGCGCGAAACTGCGCGGCGGAGCTGAGATCTTTGGTCGGATCATTCTTGCAGCTCCATGGACGACTTGAACTGCTTCAAAAGCCCTTCTAATCACTTTATCTGCCTCTTTAACACTGGTTTTATGAAGAGAGGAGGCAATTTGAGCTCATATAGAGCCGGATTGATCCAAGAATGCCCCAAAACAGTTGGTTCTGGGCTTGAAACTGCGAAGTGTACAGTAGTTGATAACAGATGTCGGAAATACCACAAAAAAAATCCAGAAATACCACATCCCGGACTCTAAATACGACAGTCCGATGAACCAGACCTTTTCGCTGAAGAAAATGGAAGAATGCTTGAAAGACAAGTAGTGATGATGCTTTGCCAAAACAGAGCTTGCAAAACTTCCAGCTATGGCACACAGAGCAAAGCTTCCAGCTAGTGATTCTGGAGCAGAGCTTCCAGCTATGGATTCTAGAGCATTAACAGAGTTTCCAGCAAAGCATCATCCTTTGTTTTATTCTGGGCTATGGCAAACAATACCAATGCTAAGGAAGGCAATTGCGGCAGGCAGGAACAGAGACATTCTTCAATGCGGAGCAAAATGACTCGAAAGTTTGCTCCTCAAGAAAAACCCTGACAGTGGCCAGAAACTCGGGCCCTGAAACTACCTTTAAAAAATGTCCTAAAACCATTGAAAATTTTAGGGTCCCATAGCTTACGAACACATTGGCAATTCCTATCATGTTTCAAAGTATCCGATCTAGAGTCACTGTTATGGAAATGTCCATGCATATGCTCGTGGAAAGATGGGGAGAGATTTTAGAGCTTTGGGCACTTCTGACGGAAGCAATGTGCCTTACTAATGTCCTACAGCCACTAGCTCCATCGATAATAGATGCAATGGTCGAGACTAAAACTGAGATATCTGCAGGCACACTCTAGGTAGATGCCATGGTGCCGACTGAGATAGAGGTTGAGACACCACCATATGTGGATTTGGATGTGGATATGTAGGACAGAGTGAATGGCCGTAAATCTACTCCGGGATGTGCTTAACTCGGATACATATCCGGGTTAACCATTGCTACTTAATTACAAGCTCAAAAGACAACGGTTTCTGCATGTTTTTTCACTGATCTTGCCTAATCCGTGCTCAAATCTCCTGCTCTCTTGATAGAATGAGGGTTGGCAAGGCGATTCCAATGATGTTTGAACCGGATTAAACCGTTCAAGAAGTTGATTGCAAGCTTTGTTCAAAGATCAGCATGCCAAAACGCAGTCCCATGCTCAGTTCACCACGTGGTTATCCCGGCCAAAAAACAGTGGTTAGTTCGGACAAAAATGTGGTTAGCTCGGATATGATAGTGGTTAACCCAGACATGTGTCCGGGTTTACCACATCCCAGAGTAGATATATGGCGTTTCGGATAGAGCTCTAGACAATACACAGAAGCCAAAGGCTAGCACTCTTGAAAGCGCATAGAGTACAGGTTTTGCCCAGTCCGATCACCCCAACACTTGAATCTATGTATCGTAGGGGCCTTGGAAGCAGTTCTAGCTCAGATACAAAGCTAGCCACACGTTTTTTCATGGATACAATGCACATCGGGGACCTTCGTAGCACAGAGAGTGCGGCTTTCGGCATCATGAGATAGGCTGCATGCTATAGCATGGGAGTCCCTCCACAGCACAAAGAGTGGGTGCTCAAAGGCCGTATCGGTCACGCTATCTCATAGTGCATCTTTTGGCGTCATGGAATAGGTTACGTGTGCTACAACATGGGAGTCACCTCAAGGGCCTGTGCAAGAGGACCTCTCCCTAGTGCAATTAACCTGACGATGTGAGGAGTTATGCAAGATTCGAGAGGCAAGGCTTCAGAAAAATGGGCAGTGTATCGAGAAGGCGTAGAATTATCCTTAATCAGTTGCCTCCAAACACAAGGTTGGATTATTTTAGCTGCTTCTTGGTTTTGTTCTGTTTTCCTCTTTTCTTTATTATTACGGTTATGATTTATGATGGGGCATAACCCTCGAGTTCTATTCGGGCTCATAGCCTTTGCTCTGTTCCCGTCCCAAGGCCCGTTTGGGTCCCCGTGGATGTAAAATTCTATATTATGTATAAACTATATGAAAACTAATACGTCAGATTGGCAAAAGAGTCCAAAATAATATTGTAGCATTTAACATAATGAAAAATGGAAGTGTATCCATATATTAGATCTTCTTTGTTTAAACCAAGAGTGCATTTTCGGTTTGATTGTTTCGTGTTGGATCTTTTTTGTTTAATATCGAGCCATGTGAATGGTATAATTATAGGGATTTGTTTTCCTAGCCTAAAAGTGTTCGCATTTTAAACATCCTGATGGGTCCATTGACAAATGCACAAATTTCTTGTTAGAATGTATTCAAAAGGATGATACTTGAATGGTTGCATGACCCAAGAGATTGTCAAGAGCTGGACTGCATGAACGACATCAGGCAAGATAAAAATGCCTTTTTTGAATTACATCGAGAGCATTTCCAATCAAAATTTTTCTTTCTTTGTGATTGCTCTCGACCCATTCTAAAAAGCACTGGTTTAAAACCATGATTATATTTATTGTTCATATAAATAAGCACGAATTTAAAACCAAGATTATGTTCATAGTTGACCATGATTCAAAACCATCTTCAATAACAAACATCAAGTGAGGTCACTTTGGTAGAAACTATGAAGGGCTTAAAAATGTTAAGCAGCATAATCTCCAAGAAGAAATTATCTTTAGCTCAGTTGACAAAGTTTGCATCAGGCATTTATGAATAGCATACAAAAAAAGGGCATAAAAAGAAGGGCGTACAATGCATTAGCAGTGAAATATGAGGCAAGGGTAATTAACACAACATAGGGAACATCCTCCTCCTAAATACAAGGAATTCCTGCCACATCATAAGGCATACTAGGTCAAAGACAAATTATTTTAAGTGCACATAATAAGATGGAAGAATAGAATAGAATAGAATAGTTTTTTAGACCAAAAAGATGCTGACAAGTTAAATTTGCCGTGTTCCAGTAATAGCAAACTCATTAGAAATTACCATATTAGCAATAGGTCAAAACCACAAAGCCTTTAGGATCAAAGGTATATTCCACAATCCAGAACTCAAGGTCACAAACTTTCTTCTACAAAACCTTCAGTTCCCTTATGCAGTATACTTGTACATAGACGATGTGTCTATTTAAATGCGTTAATTCTAGAATGGGGCTCGCATGAAACCAACAAACTGCCCGACTAGGCTTCTCATTCATCTCAGCAGATTTTCTACAATGGTGGATAGTGGGTAGCCGCACACATGCGAACTACCCATGAAAAATAAAGGGAATATCCAATTATATAATTTGGACCCCATAAAATACAATGCTAATAGATGTTTGGCTGGTGTACCTGCCGAAAGCTTATCACCGGGATTAAAAAACCCCGCCCTTTCGGGTTTTCGAGGAAAAACCCTAGTGATAAGCCTTCGGCAAGGGGCTTGGACAAACGTAAGGCAGAGAAATCGCTCCCAAAACCCACGAATGGAGAAGTCGAAACAGATGTCGCTCGCTGTAAACGGTTTTCGTGTGTGTAGGAACAATATAGCCAGCAGATAATTCATTATCAATACACAGGGAATTGAACCCTGGTATCCAGATATATAGCGATAAGGATTTAAAGATTCACAGGAGACATTTCATAACAAGTAATATGATAATGAACCAGAGTTATATTCCATAGTTTCAGATCTGAGTACACCAAATATCCATAGCACTTATCTCATAAACAAGACATAATCACAGGCAGTTTGACAATAAGAATCACATTCATAGTTTTAAAAATTGAATAGCAGAATACTTGATAGACTTATCTCTGAGCATGAATAAACAGCCACGAAATGTATCAGAAGATCTTCAGCATGATTCTGCTACATGTTCTGCACTGCTCTGCTCCTCTGTTGTGGTCGGATCTTCCCTTAGAATGCTCTGCTCTGATATGCTTCTGCTTTTCCTGCTCTCTAACAGAATAATGGTCGGCCTCCCTAAATCTGCTATGTCTGTACCTTATCTGGTCGGCCACTTCCCTTAAACGCTTCCTGCCTGGTTTGCTTCTTTCCCTGATCCATTCCTGCCCTTCCAGATCCGGTGGCTGCTCTCGTATATCCGCTCCTCTCTTCCCTGATCGGCCCAGACTCCGCAACCGTGACTTCCCTAAATGCCTTCGTGCCTTTTCCATTCAAAAGGGCTTTTGCTCCTAGCCCTTGGATCAAATATTTTCCAATCTCCACCCTTTGTTTTATTTTAATAACAATACATACTTCAACCATTAAAATAACATCCTTTCAAAGTTCACAATGTCAGATAGCAATCAATTATGCCAATATGACCGATTTTACACAACTTGCAAAGGTAAGAGCACATGGCAATGCTCTCGGAATCACGTTTTCACCCAAAATGCACAATTTTGAACAAATTATTCCTTCTACATTATTCCCCTTACAAAAAACTCGACGTCCCGACGAGTTCTTCAAGCTTGTTCTTCATGATCAAAATATTTTCTTCCAAACCATTGCCTCCATCAGCGATTCTATGGCTTCACATAATGTAATCATTCCAAGGGTGGCAAATCCCATCTAGGTCAGGACTCTCTCTCTACTGCAACCTCAGTATGGCGCTCCATGCATATGCAAATGTAGCATCCTCTAGTGAGCCACAAGAGGATATGACCCTGAAAGAAGAAGGTGTGTACGGAGTTAATGATGACGCGGTTGTAGATCTGGAGGATACAATTCTAAATTTCTTGGGTGTTATAGATGTTAACCAAGTTGAAGTGGAGAAGGAATGTGAAGAAGAAGAAGAAGATATTAAACAAGATAAATATCCTGATTATTTCACAAAGTGCACAATTCAAGAGATCAAGGTGGAAAAGAAGCCTGCGCATGAAATTAGTCAATATGAAACCTTCTCACAGCCTCCTAAAGTGCAAGAAATTAACCTCGGGAAAGGAGGAGAGGTAAAGACAATTAAGTTAGGGGCTAATGTCAATGGGGATTTGTATGACAATTGTGTTGCCTTATTTTCAAAATATCACGATATTTTTGCGTGGTCATATGATGATTTGAAGGGCATTAACCCGTCCTTATGTATGCATAAGATTGAGCTCCATGATAATGCTAAACCTGTAGTGCAAAAACCTTATAGACTTAATCCTAAATTTGCCAAAGCAGTTAAGGAGGAGATTGATAAGTTGCTTAAGGTTGGCTTTATCTACCCTGTAGATTATAGTGAATGGGTATCACCTATCGTGTGTGTTTATAAGAAAAATTTGAAAATACGTGTATGTGTTGATTATCGAAAGCTAAATGATGCTACTCGAAAAGACCATTTTCCTATTCCCTTCACAGACGAAGTGTTAGATGCTATAGCGGGTCAAGAGGTTTATTCATTTATGGATGGATTCTCGGGATATAACCAAGTATATCCGGTGGCTGCTCTCGTATATCCGCTCCTCTCTTCCCTGATCGGCCCAGACTCCGCAACCGTGACTTCCCTAAATGCCTTCGTGCCTTTTCCATTCAAAAGGGCTTTTGCTCCTAGCCCTTGGATCAAATATTTTCCAATCTCCACCCTTTGTTTTATTTTAATAACAATACATACTTCAACCATTAAAATAACATCCTTTCAAAGTTCACAATGTCAGATAGCAATCAAATATGCCAATATGACCGATTTTACACAACTTGCAAAGGTAAGAGCACATGGCAATGCTCTCGGAATCACGTTTTCACCCAAAATGCACAATTTTGAACAAATTATTCCTTCTACATTATTCCCCTTACAAAAAACTCGACGTCCCGACGAGTTCTTCAAGCTTGTTCTTCATGATCAAAATATTTTCTTCCAAACCATTGCCTCCATCGGCGATTCTATGGCTTCACATAATGTAATCATTCCAAGGGTGGCAAATCCCATCTAGGTCAGGACTCTCTCTCTACTGCAACCTCAGTATGGCGCTCCATCCCCCCACTCTTCCTTCTACCTTTTGGATTATTTGTTTATTGGACTCTTTTACTACACGGACTTGCTAGGATGGGAAAATGGCCAGCAATATGGGAAATGGAAAAACAACGATAAAGAAAACAATGGACATGGTTGGTAGGCCAACTAAAAATAGATGAACATGAAATGATAAAAAAAAGGATGCTCCTGCAGCGAAAAAACAACGTTAGTAGAGCATATGGCTGCTAAGATGGTGAAGCTGATTGCAGCACTTTATGAGTTGAAGGATATGAATGAGTGTAGATGAATGAATTGAATAATCACGGAGAAAAGCAGATGACCCTGTCATGGTAACAATATCAAAAAATTAGTACAATAATTGCTGCCTGGTGGTAAAGCTTATATGGCAGACTTTGATGTATTGAATGGGGTGGATGAGTGTACAATGAAATGGGTTGATTCTCATGGAGAAAAAGCAAATGCACCTGTCAATGGAAACAAAAATAGTTAACAAACAAGATGCTGCCTTGATGCGGAGCTGATTGGCAGTCTTAATGGATTGAGGTGAAGCGAGAGAATAGAAAATGAGATGAATTTGATATAGCAATGGAAGACAAGCTGATGGATTATCAGAAAAAATGATTTTTTATTTATTTTTTGTATGTATTTTTATTTTTATTATTTTTTTTTCCTTTTTTTCTTCAACAATAATACTACCCCCCTTTTATTTATTTATCGTCCCGATGAATACTACACCTTATTTGATGGATGGTCGCTATTTGTTCGCATATGATACACTTTGAGTCGCGCACCGTTCACTCGTGTGGGAAGCTCATTTCCTACAAAATCTTTTAGTAATACAGATCCATTATCATATATTTCTTTGACAATATAAGGACCTTTCCAACGCATCCTGAGTTTACCCGGTTTCTTCCAATGCTTACTATCATAAAGTAGAACTAAGTTACCTTTATCGAAGTGCTTATTGTTTCGATGCCGATCATACCATGCTTTGCGACGTTGTTGAATTGCTTCCCGTGATATATAAGCATAGAGTCTCGCCATCAAGGGCTTCTAATTGTGCTAATCTTGCTCGCAAACTACCATCCCAGTCTAATTTATGTTCAATAGCGATTCTCAAGGATGGGAGTTCTAGCTCAATAGGAACTATAGCTTCTTGCCCATATACTAATTTAAAAGGTGTAGCATTTGTTGTAACTTTATGTGCAATGCGATAGGCCCACAACGCATCGAAAAGGCGTTTATCCCAATCTGTGCGGTTGGCATTACAAATTTTGGTAATTATGGTACATAGGGTTTTATTTGTACGCTCCACCTGGCCGTTTGCGCGTGGATGATATGGAGTTGTCTTTCTATGTTTCACCCCATATCTATTAGTTAAAGCTTCAATAGTATCATTAAGGAAATGCTTACCTCTATCGCTGACCAATTCCAAAGGACGTACCCAAAACGTGTTATGATATTTTCGTACAAGAATATAGCCACATTATTGGCCGTATCTTCCCTAAACGCACGTGCTTCCACCCACTTGGTAACATAGTCAGTACAAACCAAAATATATTTATTACCAGTATGCATAGCAGATGGCTTGATTGGTCCTACAAAATCGATTCCCCATTTTTCAAAAGGCAAAATAGGCATTATTGGATGTAAAGGCATAACGTCTCTGTTAGAAGGCTTCCCCACCCTTTGACATACATCACAATGTCTAATATACTCCCTAACATCAGCATGCAATTTAGGCCACCATAATCCAAATTTTGAAGAATTTTTCTTAATAGTAGTATCTATAGAGAAATGCCCACCACTAGGTCCATCATGACATGATTGCAACACAGCTCTAATTTCATGTGGCATTATGCATCGTCTCAATACATCATCATGACCTAATTTATATAATTGACCCGCAACAAGTGTATATGGCTTTGATTGAATTATTAATCGTCTTTTACCAACAACACTCATACCGTCTGGAAATTCCCCCGGAGATAAATAAGACGCAATAGATTCATACCATTCGGGTACGACTTCTCTGAGAAAAAGAGTACTTCATCCGCAAACAATCTGGAATATCTCCTTCTTCTTTTGGTCCTGGAATTCTTGACAAATGATCAGCTGCACGAATGTATCTTCCCACTGCATACAACAATTCAAACTTGAATTCTGCAATAACAACAACCAACGAGCAATCCTTCCCGTATGGCAAGGCTTGTTGATCAAATACTTCAAAGGTTGGTGGTCAACAACAAATGCAAATTCATTAGCAAGAAGATAATGCCTAAATTTTTGGATCGAAAAAATCATGCCAAGTGCCTCACGCTCAAAGAGTAGAGTAGTTTTGCTCAGCTTTAGTTAATTGCCTACTTGCATAGAATATGGGATGATCGATATTCTTTTCATCAGCTTGACATAAAATGCTACCTATAGCATAGTTTGATGCATCAATCAACACATGGAATTCTTTAGACCAATCTGGAGACTTTAAAATAGGTGATCTAACTAAGGCTAATTTTAGTTCTTCAAATGCTTTTTGACATGCATCATTCCAATCATATTCCTTTGATTTTCGCAACAACTTAGTAAGTGGCAAGGCTCGTTGTGCATAATGATCAATAAAGCGTCTATGATATCCTACATGCCCTAGAAAAGCTTGCAACTCTTTAACACTCGTTGGAGGCTGCAAATCAAGGATTTTAGAAGTTTTGTGTGGGTCAATCGTAAGTCCATGTAATGATACAACAAAACCTAGCAAAACACCATGTGTAACCACAAAAGTACATTTTTCTGGGTTCAAGGAGATTCCATATTCCCTACAACGCTCAAAGCATAACTCCAATTTACTTAGATGATAACTCAAGGACCCAAACACAGCAAAGTCATCTAAGAATACCTTCATAAAGTCTTGCACGAACTCCTTGAAGGCTTGCGTAATAACCCGCTGGAATGTGGCTGGAGCGTTACATAAACCAAAGGGCATCACTCGATAAGCGTAAGTTCCCCAAATAGTTACAAATGTTGTCTTCTCCCTATCTTCTGGTCTAATCAATACTTGGTTATATCCCGAGAATCCATCCATAAATGAATAAACCTCTTGACCCGCTCTGAAGATCTAACACTTCGTGCAGAAGGGAATAGGAAAATGGTCTTTTTTCGAAAGTAGCATCATTTAGCTTTCGATAATCAACACATACACGTATTTTCAAATTTTTCTTATAAACACACACCTATAGGTGATACCCATTCACTATAATCTACAGGGTAGATAAAGCCAACCTTAAGCAACTTATCAATCTCCTCCTTAACTGCTTTGGCAAATTTAGGATTAAGTCTATAAGGTTTTTGCACTACAGGTTTAGCATTATCATGGAGCTCAATCTTATGCATACATAAGGACGGGTTAATGCCCTTCAAATCATCATATGACCACGCAAAAATATCGTGATATTTTGAAAATAAGGCAACACAATTGTCATACAAATCCCCATTGACATTAGCCCCTAACTTAATTGTCTTTACCTCTCCTCCTTTCCCGAGGTTAATTTCTTGCACTTTAGGAGGCTGTGAGAAGGTTTCATATTGACTAATTTCATGCGCAGGCTTCTTTTCCACCTTGATCTCTTGAATTGTGCACTTTGTGAAATAATCAAGATATTTATCTTGTTTAATATCTTCTTCTTCTTCTTCACATTCCTTCTCCACTTCAACTTGGTTAACATCTATAACACCCAAGAAATTTAGAATTGTATCCTCCAGATCTACAACCGCGTCATCATTAACTCCGTACACACCTTCTTCTTTCAGGGTCATATCCTCTTGTGGCTCACTAGAGGATGCTACATTTGCATATGCACTATCTGGATTATAATCAGGATCATCGTCATCACTACTTTCACTATCATCGTCACTGGAATCAGATTCTACTTCAAATTGTGCGACAGCTTTTGGCATTTCACTCACCATAATTTCCACCCTATTATTTCCATCACCAATAACTAAAATCCCTCTATGCCAATCGTGTATTGCTCTGGCCTGCAACAACCATGGTCGGCCTAATAATAATGGATAAGAACATACCGTGGTGGTAGCTTTCAGAACTACATAATCCACATAGAATATAAGATTTGCAATCATGGTTTTTACACCGGTAATCATGCCTAAAGGTTTTACTCGTCTTTGATCAGCCATCCTTACTCTAAAATAGACAGGAGAAGGTGCAGGTAGGTCTAATCTTCGAAGAGTTTCTTCTGGCATAATGTTAACCCCAGATCCGCCGTCGATCACAGCAGAATCTAGCCCTAAATCCCCTATAACAACATGCACAGATGGCGATTTCATATCAAACAAAGAGGGCCATATGGAATTAACAGATACGTCCTTTTGCAATCGTAGAGCCGCAGCCACTTCCTTTCTACATGGAGGGGATAAAGACAACAGTTGTGCAAAAGTGATAGTGGGTCTAATATTGCCTAAATCAGCCAATATATCATAAGTAGGCATGTCTTTAGAAAGTTTCAGAATTTTCTTGTACTTCCTTCTACTCCTTGGTTTCCTAAGTTGCTCTCCAGACTCCTTCTTGTTTGGAAAAGAGGAGTTTCCTGCATCCATAATGCCTTTAAGTTCTTTAAATGTGGGTGTGTCATGCAAAGTCTCTTGGGGTGTGTTTTGGGTGTCACCCAATCCTAAGAATTCGGGCTTTTCAAATCTCACACGTCTACTCCTTCTCTGATTATTAGAATTTAATTGCGTCTGATAGATAGGGCATGAGTTTTCCTCTATTGGTTCACATAAATTAGAGTCAAGGATTTTTTCTTTCCCCTTAGATCCGTTTTCCATAGATCGCGGTGGCAATACATGTGGACACCTATCTTGTGAGTGTAACCCCTGGGTATTGCAAATGCCACACACAGGTTCAAAACCTACTTCTTTTTAGTGGATTGGGACAATTAGGAGCTATGTGTCCCTCTTCCCGGCATCCGAAACATCTAATAGGTTGTTGGGACCTTGATTGTCTTGGTGCTGGCCTTGAGAACCTATTGGGTGTATTATTTCTCCCTTGTGTAGATGGATTAGCAAAGATAAACAGGAACTAATGGCGGCATTTGTCCACCATCTACCATAGCGGTTGGATATAATAGCTAGGTGTGCTAGATGGTTTTGAGACAGGTCTCACATTTGTCCTCGTTGGATCATCTCTCCTATCTTGCTTGGAAATAACAACATTATCATTATGGTTACTTCTCGACAATAATTGCACCATGTCCTAGGCTTGGTCAAAGGACACTCATTGGGAAAATGACCATAACCTTGACATTGAACACACCATACATTTCTACGGGGCTTGGGCTCTAAATTACGAGGTGTTCTAATTGCAGATAATTGCTTACCCAACTCCTTTTTCAAGACCTCATCAATAGTTTGCCTAATAGTTGTCTGAAGATCAGATATAGGAGGCTGATTTGGAGCTATTTGCGGCTGCACCAACCCTCTAGAAGTTGCTCCGTAAGGCATTCTACTATAATCAACTAATTGAGGGGATGCATAATGGACATGTATGTCTGGAATATTAGGTGTAGCAGCAGCACTTTGCCCCATTGGCGCATAGAAACTAGGGATGCTTGTCATATTAGCATTCATTTGTGGGTTTCTCATATAATTCATCCCTGCCAGTTCTAGTTGGGATGCAATTTTAATTGCTGCTTCTAAGGACGCATGGGACTGCATTTTTACATAAAAGCTCATGTGGCTAGGAAGTCCTTTAGTAAACCATCTAATTTGATATTCAACATCTGGTGGTTTAGGTTTCTTACCCAAGAGTCTACGAAATCTATTAACATAACTTTGAATAGACTCGTTTGGTAACATGGTAAAGTCTTGTAACTCGTCATCCAGTCTATCTATAAACCCTGCAGGTCTAAAAGTTTCTAGAAATGCTTCTTCCAATTCCTTCCAAGTAGCATAAGTGGTATTTTTCAATGAGTGGCGATACCACTCAAGAAGCTCCACCCATCAACGTGGTCGGGAACCATCTTAATCGCTTCGTGTTTGTATTCTCTTGATTTGCCTCACTCACCGTAAGAAAATGGCTAACATGTGCATCGGGGTCTTCTCCTACCTGACACTAAAAAGTGCCATAGCGCATGCTTGGCTGATTTGACGATTGATGTGCTCATATTTTGGTGATTTTCAGAATGGCTAGTCCTGTGGAATAGTGTTTTTAATCAAGATCTTCCTCCTCTTGTTGTCGGGCGCCTATTATATCTCTCTTGTCTTAATTGAGCTTGCTTCTCCCTTTGCTCTTTAGTGAATGATGGATTCATACATCACAGGTTATATGGGTGGCATGTCCCATCTATAACAGTGGCACTCTCGCTCTTCTGTTTAGCATGGCGCTTCAATCCCCATTTACTATTCCCAGTGAAGTTTTCCCTCTTTCAATCTTTTAACATAATTTATTCAAGCAAGTATGCAAGCAAATGCACAAGCAAATAATAATTATTAATCATTCCCGGTTCTTTCCAGATGCAAAGTTTATGCATGAGATAATCTCGCTCACTCTAAGCCTGGTCCGGGCAAAGCCACCAAACATGTAAACGGTTTTCGTGTGTGTAGGAACAATATAGCCAGCAGATAATTCATTATCAATACACAGGGAATTGAACCCTGGTATCCAGATATATAGCGATAAGGATTTAAAGATTCACAGGAGACATTTCATAACAAGTAATATGATAATGAACCAGAGTTATATTCCATAGTTTCAGATCTGAGTACACCAAATATCCATAGCACTTATCTCATAAACAAGACATAATCACAGGCAGTTTGACAATAAGAATCACATTCATAGTTTTAAAAATTGAATAGCAGAATACTTGATAGACTTATCTCTGAGCATGAATAAACAGCCACGAAATGTATCAGAAGATCTTCAGCATGATTCTGCTACATGTTCTGCACTGCTCCGCTCCTCTGTTGTGGTCGGATCTTCCCTTAGAATGCTCTGCTCGGATATGCTTCTGCTTTTCCTGCTCTCTAACAGAATAATGGTCGGCCTCCCTAAATCTGCTATGTCTGTACCTTATCTGGTCGGCCACTTCCCTTAAACGCTTCCTGCCTGGTTTGCTTCTTTCCCTGATCCATTCCTGCCCTTCCAGATCCGGTGGCTGCTCTCGTATATCCGCTCCTCTCTTCCCTGATCGGCCCAGACTCCGCAACCGTGACTTCCCTAAATGCCTTCGTGCCTTTTCCATTCAAAAGGGCTTTTGCTCCTAGCCCTTGGATCAAATATTTTCCAATCTCCACCCTTTGTTTTATTTTAATAACAATACATACTTCAACCATTAAAATAACATCCTTTCAAAGTTCACAATGTCAGATAGCAATCAAATATGCCAATATGACCGATTTTACACAACTTGCAAAGGTAAGAGCACATGGCAATGCTCTCGGAATCACGTTTTCACCCAAAATGCACAATTTTGAACAAATTATTCCTTCTACACTCGCCAACCTGTACCTGCACATCACCAACACAAAAAAATGTGACAAAACAAACCTCCCAGAGTGGAGGAGCTGATCACGCGTGCCACGCGACAATAAAACAAAACCTCTTCAAATAGAGGGGCTGGTCACGCATGCCAGGCGACAAATACAATAAACAAAGAAGGGGGGGAGGGTGGGTTCAAAGAAAAGAGAATAAGGTACTGCTGAGAGAGAAGAGGAAGCGCCGATGAGACGTTGATGCAGAACCGCGCCTAAAATAGTGAACTCCCAACCAGAAAGGGCATGCGCCGCATGCATGCATGCAAGACATGTATGCTCGCCCCATTCTAGAATGGCGATCCGATGTCTCGGATCGATGGGATTCTAGAATGGGGCTCGCATGAAACCAACAAACCGCCCGAATACCAAAGGACTTCCTTAACAAACTGGAATCGAGGACGAAGGTCACATGATGAAGGCTAAAGAAGAGCCAAGGCCGAGAAAGGACATGCCACAGCATGAAAGAAACGCCAAATTGGCCAAACCAAGCAGGGAGAAGCCCCTCCCCTGCCTGGATTCAAAGAAAAGAGAATAAGGTACTGCTGAGAGAGAAGAGGAAGCGCCGATGAGACGTTGATGCAGAACCGCGCCTAAAATAGCGAACTCCCAACCAGAAAGGGCATGCGCCGCATGCATGCATGCAAGACATGCATGCTCGCCCCATTCTAGAATGGCGATCCGATGTCTCGGATCGATGGGATTATATAATTTGTAGGCATACACGCATGCAACACAAAGCACAAGATCAGGTCTTCTGATTCAACACAGGTTTTTTAACACAGTCACTTTGAAAGTTGTGTTTAGCAGCTCAAGCAATTGCTCTAATTTGAGACCATGTTTAAGCATAAAAGAGCAAAAAATGAGAGATTAAGCTTATGAACCCATCCTCTCTTCAAAATCTCCTTAAGAGCTGTAATGCAAAACTTATATGCTACTAATCTACATTCCTGATTGTAATCTAGGTAATCAACTCTTAAAAGTATCTTGTAAAATTGCTGGTGTGTGCAATTAATACTCTCTATGTTTGCTTCAATTCCAAACACTGATTTTGTATTAGATCAAACTGTGCTTATCTCATAATTTGATCAAACTGTGCTTATCTCAATCATTATATTGTATAGACCACATGACATCAAATTGTAGCCAACTACCTACATGTTAGCCATTAAAACCATTTCTGTCATTAAAAATTGCAATACTCATTATTGTATGATAGATGGAAAAGCACAATTCTCAATTTCAATTATGCACCATTACTAGTTACACTATATATCGCACATCCCACACCCCACACCATTACGTTATGAACACATCATACATGTGAAATTCCATATTTTCTTTGCAATTTCGTGCAATATTGGTAATTATATGACCTTTCTATTCCAGTAGCATTGATAAAGACTTCCTAAGGTTTAGAGATAGACATGGTACCCCAGATGTCAATATAGAGGCCATGAGGTTTAGCCTAACCAAAGCCCGCAACATGGCTCTGTTTCCAAATATTCCAAAGGCGATTCTGGTTGCCGATTTTGAGAGTATGGTGAATGGACACAATGAAGCCACCATAATTCCTTTTTAGGATATATGATTGATTTGTAATTATTAAAGACTCAGAGTGGCGCTATATAAATATGCAACAATAAAATGAGATATACTAGATAAGCTAGACTTAGATGGCATGTCTAGTCATCTAACATAGTATCACATGTAAACTCTAATACACTAACAATAATTAATACTTTATTTAGCTCCGTGTATCAATTCCTTGAGGTTTTCAGGAGTATTGGGTTGGTATCAACCATGTATTTAGCTCTTGCAAACCTTCTTGCCCTGGTCAAGCGACTCAATAATCAAGTCCGACATGTTCCTTGAGTTTTTCAATATTAACTCTGCATTTGGCCGGTCATTATGTTTCACCTGCATTCAAAAATTGTCAGCGCCATACATTACATCATTTAGGAAAGAGGCATTCATTGAGCATGATGAACTTACCTGCCATTTTTGCAGCGTCTGCAGATTTACCTGCAAATGGGGAGTATATCAAAGATTTAAGCAATTTCGAAAAACTAGAGGTGAACAATTCATTTGCAAGGTAGCTGTTGCAATATGCCTCTTTTCTACTCTCCCCATAGCTATGTCAATATCAACATTCAAGAACCTGAAGAACCACACCATCAGAAATACTTGTCAAACCAAGAGGTCTTAGAATATACTTGATTGCAGTGCCTACCATCGCTCATTGAAATATAACGCAATCTTTTTCCAGTCACCTTCTGGAAGAATCAAAAAGATAAATTATCCAAAATTTATCCTATGTGTTGAGAAGAGTACGATGGAGACACATATATATCACGTTCTATAGGGTTGCCAACTCCCAACTCCATGATCAAAAGATGGAAAATAGGCCCATCCCTGGAAATTGTCTTCAAATTAAAAAACGGGTAACATAAGAAAGTCCCAGGAAACAAGTACTGTACCTGGTTTCTCAAAGAGACAAGGCAATTTGCAAGTCCGACAGGATCAAACGTCCATGGACATCCATCCTATATTATAAAACCGTGGCGTCGGTCTGTGCGCCCGATCGATGGCCGAGATCGTCTGAACGTCTTTGCCCCCCATCGACGGCTCAGATTTGTTCGTTTGTCCCTCCGTCCCCATGGACGATCCATATTTGGCCACGTGGCATAGAGAAAGAGGTGTCGCTTCATTGTTTTAACGTGGCTTTGCGAAATTCTCCTTCTGCCTCTTTTTTTCTGCACTTTTTTTCCTGGAGCCCGGTATATATCTGGAGGCTTTTTTGTATGAGTCTATTCCGATGGTCAGTCAGAAGTTGCGGGTTTGTGGATGAAGAGTGGTCGGATTTGAAGCATGTCCATGAAAATGCTGCAAAAAAAAGGGCGGTTCTCTACCACGATATCTTCTCTTGCCATTTTCCTTCCATGGACATCTATACCTATCCTTTTCTTGGCAGATATGCTGCTGGTCTCAGTGAATTCTTCACTGACTTTTCCCAGAACCAACACTTCATGATCTGTCTGCACTAAAGAATCCGCAGAGCTCTGCCATTATTTTCTGCTTTTTATGGGTAATGGCAGATAAAGCAGAGGATGGAGCTTTATTCTCCATCTTCTTCCAATTGAGTCAGCCTTGGCCTATGGAAAACCTTTGCAGAAGCTAGCAGGCATTCCATACTCAACTACAAGTATCAAAAATCACAGATTAGCGCAGCCTATAGCCACATTGCAAGTGTCAAAAATCACAGATTAAATGCAGCCTATAGAGTCTTTTCCATAAGCTTTTATCTGTCCTTTTCACAGTCAATGTGATAAACCGAATCAAGCACTGATGCTGCATTTCTTTTGTTGTTCAGAACTGGTATATTCCAAGTATTCTCAAGCTGGTAAAATGGGATCTTTTATAGCTTTCATACAGAGAATCTTAAGCAGGCTGTTATGGCACAAATTGCCAGGATCACAAATAAGCTAGCTTCTGTTTCAAAATGGATCAGTAGCAGCAGCTTCAATCTCAGGAGTACCATTAGGAGGAAAGGCAAAGTTTCTATTGTGTTTCAAAGGGTATGAAACCTGAAGGTTTTCCTAAAGCGAGTGAAGTGATAAAAGGACGGCTGCTGTACTAACGGTAAGTTGCTATATATTGCTGTAAACATGTTAACCATCTACAACTTCTAATATTACTGTTTGCTCTGAGCATATCGCATATTGGGTCCACTGATTACCCAAAAATGCGCTAATAAGACGGAAAAATATGGACAAAGACCTGGAGATTTTGTTGAAGAAATCTCTTCGTAGTTGTTGAAGTTTGTTGTAGCAGTGGTTAGTGCATTCTGCTTTATTATGCAATCTTTTAAGTTCAGTGTGTTGGCCTCTTGATTTGACTATTATTATGCAAAGAAATTCAGTGTTTTGACCTCTTGGTCATTTGACTCTTATGCAGTATAGTAATATGCTTCTGGATTTTGAAGAATAACATTCTGTTATATGTTTGGGGTTTTAAGTAATATAGCCGTGTAAGTATTGGCAGTGCAAGTTAATGAAGGTATTAGCTATACATGATGGTTCGGTTTTAGGGTGGATGCATGATGTATGACTTCTTTATTAAAGATAGTAGAGGCTGGGTTAAAGATAAATCCTATGTGGTTATGGATGGTGGATCTTTCAGCTATTCAGGATGGTTGTTTTCCAAGGAGGATGCTTCAAGATACTGCAAGCTGTATGACTTCTTAGTCAATGATAATATATGCTGGGAAATTGTTCATATGTAAAGGATGGAAATGGTTTTCGGACCACTATGTAAAAATAATGCCTACAGCTAGTAAGGTTATGGTTTAAAAGGATATACTGGTATTTCTGAATGAAAGTAACAGGTTCGGGCCAATAAGGGTATGGATAAACTCTAAATGATGGTTGCTTCATGTCTGAATGATAGTAGCATGAACTTCCTATCTTTCACCATCATCTCACACACATCAACAAGCTTAGTATCACCAAAGCACAATTTCACATCACATGATGGACTGAAAGCTAGCTTATTTGTGACCTTGATTATCATTTCTCTGACCAACATAAGAGGTTTCTTAGCATTTTACCTAGCCACGGGGTTTCATAGAGGTGGCTTATCATCATGGTGTTTTTTAGTGGCCCCAGTGGGCCAGTTGGCCACACATTCACATATTTCGTAAAATAGTCGGCCATGCCATAGTAGGATGCATTCTCACCATAACCAAAGGGTGGTGGCCAGTTCAAAGCACCATTTCATTAAATTTGCTTCATAAGTGGCCAATTCGATATTTGCCAAATCTTTAAACCCCTATGGCATGGCCATTCCAAAATTTTATGTGCACTAGCAACTTGTTGTGGTGGCCATTTAAACCATAATTTTATATTTCAAGCGCTATGGCCAAGCTCTACATTAGCCAAGTGTAGGGACATAATTTTGCCACTTGTAGAGGGCTGAAGTCTTTTTTAGTTTAGCCGTAAAGTTCTAAAAGCATTTCTGATAATATAGTTTTTTTTTTTTCGGATCCCTTTTTTTTATTTGATTTGCAAATTACATCCCAAATTTGTTCTTCATCGTCCAGCTCGAATATGCACTTCATTGCCCCAACTCAAATCAAGGTTAGTTTCCATTTACCAAGTACTTGCAATATGGCTTTGGGTGAGATCAGTCCTACCAACTCCATTTGTGCTTTTGCCTAAATTCAACATGTTTAAAACATTCAAATGATCTTATAGTAATCTTAGTTAGAGAAGTGTAGCATGTATTTGTTTGTGACAACTGCATAGAGCATCATAGAAACTAGATATTATCTTAGTGACGTGGCTATCATATTTACATTTTAGATGTATGGATATGGCCAATTCAAATTCTTGGGAAAAAAATAGTTTCATGATTTCACCATTGAAGTTACAACCTCTTGCTGTAACGATTCGGAAAAGGGCCAGGCCAAACTACCCTTAGCAAATTATCTAAGGTAAGTAGTGGCCAATATTTTACGCCCCGTCAAATATGTAAGGAGGTTAAAAAATACCCTGCTTATCATTATTATGTTGCAATGAATTTTGACCGCGGTCTCGCTTCGAGGATTAAGCACTATGAGTGCATGATTGGTCAGTCTTGGACGGACATTAGGCAAATGATGCAAGGGACCTTAGAACAAGCATGGCATTTCAAGCTTCCATTATGATATGGAGAACATTGCTTGGTGCATGCAGAATTTACAAACAATGTAGAGGAGGAAAAACATGTTGCATACCCCAGGGGATCATTTTCATGCACTATCATATACACCCTTTAAAACTATTCATGTTCATCTAGATATATTTGAATTCAAGCATATATGCTAGATCCAGTACAAAGTTCAACGTATGGCAATAAGTTTCTAGGCTACCATGACAAAAAATGAAAACTTTCTACTGGGGATGAGACTGTTTTGAAAAATGCTTATTATGCAAAAATGTCTTGAATGTGACTCAATTGGCTCATCTCTAAATCGAGCTATGCAAGTTTGTGCAAGACTCTGTGACGAAAATATAACTTGGAGGAGCAAGCTGTGCACATGCATTGCATTTATGTATCAAATGCACAAATAAGATATAAATTTACCATTTTATCTTTGTATCAGTTAATCTTTTCTTCTTCTGCATCTTCATGTGCTCTAAACAAATTGAAGGCATTACAGAACTAAATTATTTGTTAAAAACTAGATTTGTATATGGCGCATTGAGAAAATTGCATTGCCATTGCTTACTTCAAGCCACATTGATATTAAAGGTGGTATGAAAGGAACTTGAATTGTTTATAATTTCTTCACTTAAAATGCAAAATTGATATTGAAGGTGGTCACATTAATATCCCACACATTACTACACCAGACTTTATGTGCATTTGAGACCTTAATACATGTCTAAATTGCCATACGTTGTAACTGCATTTTAATTAAGTTAGGAGACAAACATAATTAAATATTTATTAACACCAGCAACCTCCCATCGATCACAATTTCAGCTCCAATGTACTGCATTTTGAACGCACGAAGCTGCTCAAACAACCACTAATGTTTTCCATGCTTGAACTGCCTTGGTATAATCACACGGAAAGCCCACCAACGGTGGGCAAACTTGACAAATTTAGAGCTCGTTAAAAGGGATTATGCATTGAGTTCAGTCTAGGAAGATTGGTGAGTATCTACCAATACATTCTGGCATAGCTGTGGCTTACAGTTGCTATTGTTAATATATGACAATCCTCCACCTCAGCAATATAGGCCACGTCATCAATGTGATGTGGCAATCCACATAAAGAGTCATGTCTGTTATGAAGAGTCGCATCCGTTCATGTAGGAGTCTATATATTAAGCTACGTGAGGAGCTTGTCCCACGGTTTTCTCTATTGAATATCTTGCATTATATTAGTTATCTCTGTCCCTCTCTATATTATTTACATGGTATCAGAGCCTACAGGCTCTTGATCTTGGGACCTGGGTGTGGAGGAGATGCGTGATCAAGATACGGGGAAACCTCTTCCACAAGAGAAGACCTCCAGGAAGAAGAACCGGAATGCCGTGTTGAAGAAATTCAAGGCATTCACGTCAAAACTTACATATTGCTTGACTGCATGTTGTTCTATTCCCCCTTGTATTTCGGAAGAGGGCAGGCCCGATGCCAAGGGCGGTTATGTCAAGGAAGGGGTTGTGATGGAAGACCCACAAAATCTTGTTGCCGTTGAAGCAGATTCTGCAAATACGGTCAAAGAGGCTGCAGAAGAAGTAGGGATTTACAGCAAGGGAGGGACGCCTCCAGAATTTGCTACAGACCCTAGGCAGATTGCCAAGAAGAAATTCGGTGAAGCCATGGCTCTAGTATTCTTTGCCGAAGAGGAGGACTGCGCATAGAATTCGGCTGCAGAAGAGGAAGATAAACTTCCACAGAAGGAGACGCCAGAAGCAATGGCCGTTGGGAGCGTTGCCATAAGTTTTCCTTCCAAAATGGATGCCACAGTGATTCCAGTTGGGGTCGAAATAGCAGACCCTAGTAAGCCCGCGAAGTTGCGTAAGAGCCGCTTTGGCTGTTGAAGATTCATTCGCCGCACTCCATTCATGGCGTATGAATTAAGAGGCAAATCCACCTATGATAGGGTCGGAATTGAAGACCCACTGAGGCCCGGTGCAGAAAACCCACTGGGGCATGAAGAATTTACCCCTGGAGATGGCCAGCAGAGGGATGCCGTTGCCCGAAATGGGAAAGTTCCAGAAGAATGGATTTCTAAGATGCCTGCAGAATTGAAGGGCATGAAGGCCCTTGAGAGTGCAACAAATGCAACTCCAAATCTCCAGATGCCAATTGCGGCATGTTTGGCAGCAGAAGAAATTTGCGCAGGTGGGACTGTTCAGAGATCAATCACTATACATCTATCGAGATGCAAATGGCCGGTGATGCCTCCCGAATTGGGACTGCAAAAACTAATTGCAGAAGTTGGGAGTGCCATGGCTATTGATGTACGGGACATGGTTGCAGGCATGGCAGTTGGAGAAGCCTTCAAGAATGGGGCAGACAAAATTGTCTTAGAAGATCAAATACATGAGGCCGAAATTGAAGAAAGGCCCATATTTGATGATCCATTTCATGTAAATATGACCTCTGATCAGGCGCATGAACACATACAGATGCGAAGAAATGCAGGGGCAAACCTGAGGCAAACTGGAGATGCTCGCATCCACATCCAGGGAGGGCACAATACTCAACATTCAAACCAAGCAGCGCAAGATGGGCCTGAAATAACTTCTTTACAAGGAGGAGACAAATCATTCGAAGGCATAAATGCTAATACACAACATGCGGTTGAAGATGTTCAGATCTAGGGAGGGTCCACAATCGCAGATGCAGACCATGGAAAAGCTTCTTTAAGAGAGCAGATTTGCAAGCCTATTGCATTGAAGATCCGCATTGAAGATACAAGAGATGAGAAGAAAATTTTACAAGACCTTCAGATTCACCAGGTATCATGCTTGAAAGTAATTGAAATGGCTGCTCTAATTATGCTTATGTTTATGGGGGAGCATTCCAAAGAAATTATTCAGCAATTATTGAAGATTAAGGGGGAGAATTGGATAAGTTATAATCTTCAACAATTATGTTATGAAAGAGAAGCGGTGGAACACTCTCCAAGATCTCAATTGTTGGAGATCTTATTTCATAAAAGGAACTTGAAGAGTGTACAGCTTCAACAGAATGCTCAAGCAGTTCAAGCACATTCATGTGCATGCACAAAAGGAAGATCAACAGACAAACTAACATGAGCCAAAGGTGGCTCACTTATATTCCTGGACATGATGATTTTGGTTAGCTGAGGTGCTAGTCTTGAGGGAGGGTGTTAATATATGACAATCCTCCACCAGCAATATAGGCCACGTCATCAATGTGATGTGGCAATCCACATAAAGAGTCATGTCTGTTATGAAGAGTCGCATCTGTTCATGTAGGAGTCTATATATTAAGCTACGTGAGGAGCTTGTCCCACGGTTTTCTCTATTGAATATATTGCATTATATTAGTTATCTCTGTCCCTCTCTATATTATTTACAGCTATAATATGCCCTTCAACTTTGTGATGCCTTGATATAATAGCATATTATGAGTTAACATGACACTAAAACGATTATTATGCATCTTCACGACTAGCATTGAAAATTGTCATCAGAAATGGCATTAATCGGATACTGCCTGTCCCCAACCATGTAAGGTCTGATGGACCTGCCAAATGCATTAATTATAGGGTGCAGAAGAGCTTCTCCAGAAACCACGGATGTATTAGACCAAGACCATATGAAATTTTAAATGTACAGCTTATTAGGCCAACAACAAATACATCATTATAAATATCGTTTACCATCAATTATAAATTATCATTCACCAGTTTGTCAATCACGGTAGAGAAGAGAATGCAAGTTAAAGTTGAGACAAATTTGGCCATCATCCTTGCCAGTAAAGACAATGATCTTAAGAAAATTAAGAGAGCTGGTTACATTCCTCCATAACTCACAAAGATTATGCATATGTAAAACTAAATGGTAGGTTATTATTATCAATGAATATGTCACGTGAGAAGGACTAGTAGTTATCTACTGCTAGCACATCCTCAAGAGATATGGATACAACATGAAAAATCCGAACAGCCCTCCTGACAACAACAGGTGTTATAGATCAATCAGATCCTATGAATTCAAAGTTCAGAAACATCAAGCACGTAAGCTTGAAAATGAGCTATATTCTGTACTTCAATGTGTCCATACACCCATCTCATCTAAAAATATATGCATAGCATATTGTCGGGTCTTCTCCAAAAGGGCAACCATGTCCTCTTCTTTTCTACCTTATGACATGCCTCCATGAGCTTTGGATTTGTTTATAATAGAAGCAATTAGAAAAGCAAGCAAAACAGTAATTCTCGATAGCGTGGAATCAATATAGAAGAAATGAGAGAAGGCATGCTAAACCTGCTATACAGCACTTCTGGTGCAGTATTCTTGGGCATACCTAAAAGAAGAGAGGGTGAAAGACATTATCCTACCTAAAAGAAATATGTGCCATTTTCTCTTTAACAGATGACTGAATAAGCAACAGGGTGATATGAATATGAGATAAGAATAACCCATGTGTTCATCTATGATGCAAAGAGCAACAAGTAGAGATCCAAACTACCTCCATCTTAAGGGCAATAAAGCATAACAGCACAATAAAATCACAAACAGTCCTTCAGAAGGAATAGGAGAACAGACATTGCATTGTTTTGCTTCAGCTGTTAGACCATCTTGATTATCAGCATTTTTATTTTTACTTTTGAATTGTGGCTTACGTGACAGTTCACTCATATCTAACAATGGATAAAACATGTTTGTATCTTCTGCCAGAAGATATTAGCCTTTAGCATTATTAATTACAATACAGTTTCCAATCCCTGCTGCAAACCAGAATATGAGCACTCCTATTTACTTGACAACCCTCAGCAATTATAAAAAGTTGTAAAATTCCCAAATAGCCTCTTTGAACGGCTTATAATAAGGATGATCTTGAGGATTTGATGGTGTCTCCTTCTCACACTGCTCCAGATATTGCTCTGAATTAGCTAGATTTCTCAAAGAACCTGGATAGTGAGCTATTGAAATTCAATGTAAAGATATCAACAAATAACAGACCCAAATAGAGACAACAACAGTAACCAGAACGAAATAGAGACATAAAATATTGTAAAGAAGCACAAAACAAATCAGCAATTCACATTACCAGAAGCAAATATGTAAATGCCTACCTTTCAGCTGCTTCCTAAGAAGAAGGTTGGCCTGGCCCTCCAACTTGGCGACCCAACAAGGCGATTTTCTTAATGAGGCAGATGGGAGAGAGGAATCAATAAAGAGCAAGCACATCAATAGAGTTCAATAGCTGTATCAAGCTGCTTCAGATCGGAGTTAGCCAAAATAAGTGCACGCCATGTATAGCTGCTGGGTTTTGATATTCTGCTGAACGATTAATTTGCTTCAATTAAAGAACTAGCAAAAGCAAAGAGGCGAATAATCTGCTCCTCCAAAACAGCAACACAGTCTACTCATTCTGGCCCATGAAGAGCTTCGCTCTCCTGCCAAATTGCCAATTTTTTCTTCTAATGCATTCCTGTAAAATTGACCATGCTTGGCTGTTCTGCAAACATATATCCAGATGGGAGGGATGCAGTCAGAGCATCACATGGCCCTCTGGGATAAGCCTTTTTAGGCATCATTCTAAACCGAGTAGCAGCATGATAATCTAGACCTAACTACAGGGTTTGGTTTGAGCCTCGGATATGGCAACCAAACTATGACCAACTAAACTATGACATTGCAGCATCTTCGAATCTACACTAATCAGCTCGGCACTTCCGTTATCCATATTTTTGGCTCCTCAGCAACTACATGCACTAAGAAAATCGAACTGAGCCGAGTATTATCTGCCATATCTTGTTCCAGTTAGCCAGTTTCCACACCGCCCGCCCAACAACACTGGTGACCGCGAGTTTACAGGCCACAAGAGGTTTGGAGCAGTCACCAGCATATCCTAGGGATATTCTAGCATATACCTAGAATATGCCAAAAGCCCACATAAACAAGGGTTTGCCCCCCTAGGGGCAACCCAAAAATTGATGAAACCATACCAATTTGTTTGGACATTATTCTTAGTTTAGATTAAAAGAAAAAATTAAAAAACGAACCTTTATATTTTGGCAAATTTCATGAAATATCCCTAAGTTTTAATAATTTTATGGGATGCTCTTGGTTAACTTACCAAGAACTTTGTTTTTTTTGAAAATGTTTATATGTCGTTAAGATTTATATTAGTTCCTCAAACCTCCTTAAGTTTTCTAGTTAATTTTTCAAATGCCCTTGGATTCAAGAAGGTGAAATTTCTCTCAAATTCTAAATGCTTCAAAATTTATCGAATATCCTTACGATTTAACTAGAACTTGTAATTAGAGAAAATCATTGCTTTGCCACAAAAGAATCATTGTCAGAAAGGGTTTAAATAGATAAGGCTGAAAAGAATCCTGGAGCAAACTAATGGGCCCCTAATTGGAGGCAAATTCATATACTAATTTGCTTCCAATAGATGCTCTAAAATATCACAGCAAAAAAAGAATTGCTGCACCAAAAGACTACGCTAGGGATTTTGATGAAATACAAAGAACCAGAGGGCATTTGGTGATCTACATGGGCATATATTTTGATGAAGGGGCATTCCATGAAATTCATTAATCGATAGGCCGATTGGTCTCTGTGGACGATAAAAACTCTATTCTATTCTATTCTATTCTCTTTATTAAAACATAAGGCTATTTCATATTTTTTTCATTATTAAATAACACTAGGAAAACATAAATAAAACAAGATGTTGTCACATATATGGTTGCCCATCAAGTCCAACAATTTGAAATGAGTATGTGGGGTCTTGGTGCTCTGGTCCATGCAATTCAAAATTGTACACATGTCACTAAGGAGTATTTTAAGTCCTTGCAACTTTATAACAATACCTTTACAATAACAAGCATAGGCTCCTATACAGGCCTCGAATTTAGATTTTGCACTAACCAGCAAAAATGCCGCCTTTTATTTATGCTTACTGGATTTTTGAGAATAGAATGGAATAGAATTTTTACGTCCACGGAGACCCCCGGGGGTTTCACCTACTATAAAGGTGATACGCCACGTGTGTTAATGGGGTCAGCAAAAAACCCTCCATATACACCTTGTCCAACCTTCTAAACGCCCCTTCCCGTATACATATTACACTGGATTCCCCCCCAGAAAACCCCCTAGCCAAGCCCCTATCCGTATTTATACATACGGTTTAGGGTAAAAAACAAACCCACCCCTTTCACTCACATGGTATATACGCCTTGAACTATGTGACATCCCCGGGCGGAGACCAATAGATCATGGGACCCATACAATAGGCTAGTACAATCATTACTACTAGGATTAAAAAACCCCTGCCTCGAAAGGTTTTCAAGGGAAAAACCTTTGCAGTAATAATGATACTAGACAATCGGAGATATTGGCTACTGAGGGCTCAGTAATTGAAGACGTGCATCTAGAACCTCAAGTATGTATAATGCCAAGTCATGCACAGATGGTGCTCTGAGAAGTTGTGGAAGCGTGGAATGGAATGCTAAGGTCAAAAAATGATTCCGGACTATCTCAAAAGCGAGGGGCAACTTTCGAGAAGAGTATGGCTTTCATCTTCAATAACCTGTAACTGGCAACAGGCACATAGTCTCGCTTCTCGCGGCAATTGCGGCCGCTCCCATCTACCTGTCTCAATCCGTAGCCTGTGGGACCCCGTGCGAATTGATGCAATAGCTACAAGCTTGTTCCTGGACAATGAAGCAAGCAAATAAGCTTGGGGCCCTGGTGCCAAGGTGGGATTTATGTGTGCATGATAATGACCAGTTTTCACTTAGGCCAAGGTAACTGCGTCCCATATCTTTTGAGAAAAATATCTCAAACTTGCCGGATTTAACACTATTTTTTATGAAATTTCGACCGAAATTTTGCCTGCATCTACTTTTAGCAAATCGGATATTCTGTACTCATTAGGGATTTTTTGAGATCATAAAAGGGCCTTCTAAGAATTGCTAGCTAAGCTATATGAACTACCAATCAGAAAACAGAACTGGTAATCTAGTCAGCAAAACAGTTATAACTAACTCACTGGATCATATTTTCTAGCATAAGTGTTGATAGAAAAGTCCAAATGAGCTCTTGTTTGGTGCAATAGATAGATCTCATTGAGATCTTTCCAATCTTGGGTGGTTTGCATATCTTTTAGCCCCGTAGGATAGTAAAAAAATGATAAAAGCCATATTTTTTGGAGTTTTGACAATCATAAGTGGTTAAAATATGTGCAAAGCATCTAAGATTGGAAAGATCTCAACGAGATCTATCTATTGCACTAAACGAGAGCTCATTTGGACTTTTCTATCAACAGTTATGCTAGAAAATGTGATCCAGTGAGTTAGTTATAACAGTTTTGATGACTGGACCCGTCAGGCTCTGATTTCTGATTGGTAGTTCATTTATCTTCATTTGGCTTAGTTGGCATGTTTTGAAGGCCCTTTTTTAATCTCAAGAAAACCCTAATGTTAATCAGATATTCTGGGGAGGAACCATGGTGTTTTTTAGTGGCCCCAGTGGGCCAGTTGGCCACACATTCACATATTTCGTAAAATAGTCGGCCATGCCATAGTAGGATGCATTCTCACCATAACCAAAGGGTGGTGGCCAGTTCAAAGCACCATTTCATTAAATTTGCTTCATAAGTGGCCAATTCGATATTTGCCAAATCTTTAAACCCCTATGGCATGGCCATTCCAAAATTTTATGTGCACTAGCAACTTGTTGTGGTGTCCATTTAAACCATAATTTTATATTTCAAGCGCTATGGCCAAGCTCTACATTAGCCAAGTGTAGGGACATAATTTTGCCACTTGTAGAGGGCTGAAGTCTTTTTTAGTTTAGCCGTAAAGTTCTAAAAGCATTTCTGATAATATAGTTTTTTTTTTCGGATCCCTTTTTTTTTATTTGATTTGCAAATTACATCCCAAATTTGTTCTTCATCGTCCAGCTCGAATATGCACTTCATTGCCCCAACTCAAATCAAGGTTAGTTTCCATTTACCAAGTACTTTCAATATGGCTTTGGGTAAGATCAGTCCTACCAACTCCATTTGTGCTTTTGCCTAAATTCAACATGTTTAAAACATTCAAATGATCTTATAGTAATCTTAGTTAGAAAAGTGTAGCATGTATTTGTTTGTGACAACTGCATAGAGCATCATAGAAACTAGATATTATCTTAGTGACGTGGCTATCATATTTACATTTTAGATGTATGGATATGGCCAATTCAAATTCTTGGGAAAAAAATAGTTTCATGATTTCACCATTGAAGTTACAACCTCTTGCTGTAACGATTCGGAAAAGGGCCAGGCCAAACTACCCTTAGCAAATTATCTAAGGTAAGTAGTGGCCAACATTTTACGCCCCGTCAAATATGTAAGGAGGTTAAAAAATACCCTGGGAGGAACCCCCCTAATTTCGACCCCTTGCCATAGTGGATCGTCATAAGTTAAATCCTAATGAAGCTGGTCGGTAATCATGTTGGGGAGAGGGGGGGAGGTAAGGCTGATGATCTGGCTCAATGAACAGACTGCAAATGGATTTGTCTTTCTTATGTCAGGAAACTCATCTTTGGAAGGGAAAGCTTTCGGGAAACTTACCCAGAAACTCCCTGCGACCAGAGTCTCCCTCCGTAACCTACGGGACCCAGAATTTCTCATTTTTTGAGCTGTGATGAGAAGTTCTTTCGAATCCAAAGAAGTTCTTTCGTGTTTTTAGTATCAAAAAATTTGAAAGCCATATTAATCTGCTATTTCTCGTCTTCATCTATGTCATTTCTTAATTTTCTGCTGAAGATTAGGCATGGCTAGAGCAGGAGATGAAATAGACCTTTCGACTGAAGAAAATAGAAGAATGCTTGAACGATAGATAGTGACGTTGCTTTGTCAAAATAGGGCTAACAGAGCTTCTAGCTATAGCACACACAGCAGAGTTTCCAGCTATAGAGTAGAGCTTTTGACTAAGGGCTAGATAATGTTCTCTCCCGATGAGTTATGGGCCAGAAAAATGGCCGAGTGGCCATGTGGCCAGGAAATTCCGAGGCCGCCCTCGGAATTTCCTGTCGGAATTTCCTGGCCACATGGCCACTCGGCCATTTTCCTGGCCCATAGCTCCAAGGGGAGGACGTTATCGGCCTTAACGTCCTTGGCCGAGGCATTTAGCGCAGTGGTCGCCATAGTCAAAAGCTTCGGGAGCCTGCACTGTATCAGCCTGGGATAGCTTCTGGAGCCTGCTTCATAGAATCAGCTTCGGGAGCCTGCTTCATAGAATTAGCCTGGGATAGCTTATGCATGTCTGTTTGTGGCTCATACACAGCAACAACAATAGGATTTGAAGGATCAAACATAAGCAGCAGCACGGATTTTGAATGGAAGAAACTCCAGCTACGGTGGTTGCTTGCTGCAGAGCTCCGGCTATTAGAAGTGCTATTTTAAAACAAAATGCCCCAATCTGAGCAGCCCCAATCTGATAAACCGGATGAGAGCAGCCCCAATCTGATAAGCCGGATTTAGAGCCAGATTCGTGATAAGCCGGATTGAAAGCCGGATTGAAACATTGAAACCCCTAAGAACTTACCTGGAGGCATGGCTATGGCGGCTATGGCGCAGGGATTCGACCACGGCTATCCGGCCATGGCGGAGGGCAAACAGAATAAAAAAAGGCAGCCATGACCATGGCAGCGGCCGAGCTCATTCTTTCTGCTTCCAGCAAGCTTGGGAAGCCGGATTCTTCCAGCATCTAGCAAGCTAAAAGAGGGCAAGCCAAATTCCTGATAATCTTCAAGGACGTACCTGGAAACCTGGCTATGGCGGCTTTTTAGCATGGCGGAGGCCTGGCTATGGCGGATTATTTTGTAATAAACCTTGGGATGGGGTTTTGAGCATGTCGCAGGCCTGGCTATGGCGTCTTTTGAGCAGGGATTCGACCACGACGTCCAACCACGGTGAGGATCCAACCACTGCAGTAAAAAGGAAATGGCAGTCCCAGCAAATCAGATGTTATGGACATAACATCTATGTTATGGCCATAATAGATTCGGCCACAATGTTATTGGGGATAACATCTTAAAATCGACGGTTGGGATTCAATCCTATGGCTAAATGCAGAGGCCAAGGACGTTAAGGATTTTGGAGCAGAGCATCGACAGAGCTTCCGGCAAAGCAGCATCCTTTGCTCTGTTCTGGGCTATGGCAAACCGAGCAATTGCAAAGCATCATCCTCTGCTATGTTCTGGTCTATGGCAAATAACATCAACACTAAGGAAGGCAATTGCGGCATGCAGGAATAGACATTCCTCGAAATTTTCCTCCTCAAGAAAAACCCTGGTGGCGCCATCGGATCACCACCAGAATTCGAGACTCTAAAACTACCTTATAAAAAGCGTCCTGAAACTGTCGAAAATTTTAGGGTCCCCTAAGCATGAGTGTGAAGAATTCGATCATGAGGTGTTGAGGCACGATCTTTGTAATAAAGACATAGACATGTTCAATGCGCAGCGAGTTAATGAGATCGATGTCATCGTTCAAGATAGAAGGTGTGTGAAGCTCGACCATAGCTAAAATAAAATCTTTGCTTTTTCAAATATTATAAGCAAAAGTGGGCTTAAATGCACAAATACGATTATTATAGTAGCTATGTCAATACTGATTATGTGGACATTGTCATCTATAGTGACAGCCAATGGGTCTTGTGGCAATCGAGTATTTGCTAACCAAGGCCGCCCTAACAAAACTTGGTCTTCTTTGCAGTTGTCATTGCCTTTGTTTACAAAGTCCTGTTCGATTAAATCTCCAACAACATTAATTTGTAGGTCGTAGATATAGTGATTGATGAGATGTTACGACGAAAGTAACACTAGAGGTGGTCTGGGATCACATTGATGATAGCCCAGCATCAAGTTATGCATCCCTTAGGTTTACCTCATATAATTTTATTGGGAGGATTAAAGCACCTTGAAATACTGTGAATAAGATAAAAATTGATTATGTTGATTGGCGAGGATAGGGGTCCTCTGTGACACACAGATGTGGGTGCTGCTAATGCAACTTTAGCATTCTTATGCTAGTGGCTGGGCATCAGAATTGTAAAGGAGGAAGGTGAAGGCCACTCCATGAACCTGACCATCTGTTGCTCTTGATTCAGATCTGAAAAGTAATTATAAATATTGTGATTTTTAGCTCGGGGCTTAGACCAAGTTAGGTGCCGATGGGAATGATGAAAGTGGTGTTGACGGTAACATATGGAGGAATGGGTTGGGCAATTCATATGCCACTAATCACCTCTCGTTGGCGGTGGATAAGATTTCTGTTAATATACTAAAATTTGGGGCTGAGACTTGAGGTCAAATCGCATTAAAAGTGCAGCAAATTCGTGGTTGATGCTTTATCCATAAAGGTCAAGATTTGGAGGTCCACAAAATCTGCTATAAAGCCACTTCCTACAACATGTAATAACACGGGAATGGGTGAGTCCATGTCCATTCTCAAATGCTGGAATGGTCGGCCCAGATGCAAGACACACATTCGATGTCCATTAGTAACTATTCTTTAGTAGCTTTGGAATTCCTACTCGCATCTTGTCTTGAAGAGGTGGTGTAATCAAACAAAATAATGAACCATATACCTTGGGATGGTTAGCTTATTAGGAAATGTTCTTGATAAAATATGAACATTTATGAATCATTCTATAGGCCCTTTCATTTTAGTCTTTAGCTCCACAAGTTTTCCTTATCATGAGGCTCCTACCTTGATCATCTAAGATTCTTCCTGCTCTTGATTCTATTTGCTTTTAGATTTGTTTGTGGTACCTAGAGGTTATTTTCTTAGTTTGTCAGGGTTAGAGGCCGCTTTGAAACCCGAAGGCGCTTTGAAACCCGAAGGCGCTCATGGTGGCAGTAACACATTTTCAATCATAACTGAAGATTTAGAACTCTATTCCAACTGAAGTTAGTTGCGTTGGAAAGCTCTGGCAGAGATGGCGCACAAAACTTTGACCTGAGAACCAGCGTGCAAGCAAACAGATCATCCGAAACTTCCTAAAACTCATCCTATCAAAGCGATGCAATGGCACTACTATAAGGAAGTTGAGTGATGGTGAACGATGGCGATGGTGTTGGCGCCACTGGAAGGAAGCAGGACGATGTCGATGGTTCCACCAGAAGGAAAAAGAGTGATGGTGATGGTGCCAGCAAGAACCCCACACAGAATGAAAACTAGGTTAACTTCATGTTTGGGCAATGTCAACTACGCAAGGGTTACCAGTGGAACCAAGCTCACAAATAGTCAAAAACCTAGACCTTATCGAGTCTCCTTAGGTCCAAATGCTGATTGTGTCTGAACACAAATTTTGAGAAAACCCAAGTATTCGGCCTCGACTAAACAATCCGATGCCATAAAACTAGGGAAAAAATATACTGAACTCCTAAGAATGCACATTGGACCCCATGGTCAAAGGCTGCTGCGGCCTGTGCACAAAAGCCTACCTGGCTGTGGATGCTATGATGTGGTTCAGCACCAGATAACGAGTATGAGGGTGAATTGGGGGTGGGGTCTTGCCTAGCGTGGCTACAGGACTCTTATAGTGTGCTAGGCTTATAGCCGGTCACTGTGTGTGGGCCGGGTATGGGTCTGACACTCTCTGGGCCGAAGGGCGTGAGTCGTAAATGGTCGTCCTGGGCTCGAACGGGTTGGTGAGCTGACCTTTAGATTTAGGAGAGTAAGTCGGGTACGGATGCGGGGGTCATTGAGGGGGCACGTGTTCTCTAGCACACCCAGGGATCCGTCATAATGGGGGAGGAGACGCTTCTCTAACCTGCCTCATCGGACCGGGGAGATGTAACCCGGAGTAGTCCCAAAGGAATGGCAAGTTTTGTAAGGACAAACCAACATTCCTACTACCAGCTCATAGTAATCAACTAGCAACTAGACAGCCAAATTAACTGATAATTAAGAAGGGGATAAACACCCCTCATCAGAGCCCATTATCACAGCCCATTACCAAAGATAAATGAGTTTGACTCGATAAACGGGAGTGCCAAGCCCGTTTATCTGAGGTAATGGGCAAGCAGGGGTGTCTATCCCCTTTAATCAGGCAAGCAAGCTTCCTCATCCATAGCCCGGTTATCAGAGGTTAGACCCCTCCGGAGCTGGATTATTAGCTCCAAACCTGCATTATCAGCATTCGAGGCTGAATCTAGGGCAAAGAAATCTATTCGATGCCTACATTATCAGCATTCGAGGCTGAATCTAGGGCAAAGAGGCTGAATCTAGGTTAAAGAAATCTATTCGAGGCTGAATCTAGGGCAAAGAAATCTATTCGAGTCTGACGCGAGGGCAAAGATGCACGCTGCTGCCTCTTCCCAAGCTTCCACCTCCCTGTTATGCCCTATCACAAGGCATGAATCAACGGGCAGGAATGGCTTCATCCAAAAGCCTGCATGTTAAGAAAGGAATAATCGGTTAATGTATCTACTACTTGGTCTTAAAATAAAAAGGACCATTTTTTCTTATGCATTAGCACGATCAGCACAGAAAAAAGAACCGCATCTAACAGAAAACTAAAAGAAAACTAAAAGAACTGCAAACGGACTTGTACTATCAGATGAGAGATGTTAGAATTCTTCATGGCATGCACCTTCTATTCATGCTTCATGGGGCATAGTGGCATGCTTTACGACTCCATTATTACAATGAAAAATTGCATATTGCATGTTGCATCTTGTTGCCAAGTTCTAGAAGCAAACATACAAGCCATCTCTTTAGTACCTGTACACGTAGCCTCTTGCGCCTTTAAAGTCCAAGACAGCTTATTATCTGCAAGAATACAGAGCCTGTGATCCAAATCATGGCTCTCATATTTGCCTTAAGATTATTCTCAAGCCACCCTTTTAAACTCGTTGCAAAAAGCAACGATCAATAAAAGCAAAAATAATGCTCCAACAAAAGCAACTTCACTAGCCCTTTTCAGGTTTATAAGAGCTTGTGCTGTCAATTTGGATATTACTAGCTCTTTTACTGCAGATAATGTGGGACCACTGCCTTAACAACCACACAAGTATTCAACTTCACTATGCACCTGTGGCTTTCAATTTCCACATATACGAATATATTGGTCTGATTTTTTGATATCCTTTGGCATCTCGTCTGTTTAAAAATAACCATTGTGCTCTACAAAAACACAACTGTTACAATATCCCCTGAAGGAACATGTTAAAACAAACAACATGCAGGGAACAGCTTGCAGGGCCGCTAGTCAATCTAGAGTTCACACAATAAACATGGTTAGATAACAGCAATATTGAGAACTACCATATGCAAAGCCTGATTTCCCTCCGTGAAATGGAGGATATTACTGTGTGTGAGAAACAGAGTATTCTTCCACAAAAATGTTTGATATCCATGAAACAATGAAATTTTGCACTAGGAGTGAAAAACAAGATACCAAACACATCCCCTTGGCCGAAACATGACTAACGTGCAATTTCATGCGAGCCAAACCTCCAATATCAACGCCAGAATATGTGACACATAACTACGGCATGTCTTATGAAGTGTGGAATTACAAAACTGTTAGCTTGTAACAGCTTGAAGTATACTGACATTGCACATCAAGATTCTTCTCGCAATTTCTGATACAAAGGATGCAGCCTCTTTTGAGCAGGCTTAGCATTTGCTTTTCTTTTTATTCTTCCAGCTCCACACTTACAAGGCTTTCCCCAGGGTGACACAGACGGCTTACCTCCATTGGTCCGCCCACCATGAGGGTGATCTACTGGATTCATGGCAACGCCCCTGACAATTGGGCGCCTGCCTAGCCATCTGTTCCTTCCTGCTTTTTCAAGTTTAGCTTTTGGCTTGCACAAAACTCCTGCACTGGCCCGACCACGGTATCCAGGCAATCCACCTTCAACCACAGGCGGAAGCATCCAACTGGTCACTCCAGTTCGTTTTGCAAGCTTAGAGCTCGACATGGGGCGCGCCCATTGGCTCCATGGGCTCTGTTTCTTCCAAGATGTGCTCAGGCTTTGGAAACATGCTGACAAGCTGAGGGTAGGATTTATCACAACCTGGAATAGGATTGCAAGGAAAAAAAATGACACAACAGGTTCATAAGCCTACCTGTTGGAGAGCCTGCTCGCCCTCTTGATGAAGTGCCCTGCCGCAGCCATCGCCAAAACCTCTTCCTTCGATGTGTACCCTAACAGACGGCTGATCACGGGTCCCTCGAAGTAATAGGCTGAACCGCAAGCCTTCTATATTATTCCATAAGGTCAATCTATCACTACGTACCTGTGGTGACGTGTCATGTATCTGTACGTATAGCATATGTGACAGGCTTGGCCAGTTAACCTCTCGGTAACTGGAGATCCCGTCAATCTCTACCGTTGGATCTACCTAAGTTTCGGCACTCCAGAGATTAACACATTTATGCTTAGGTAAAGAATTTAATCTTTGTATATTTTAAGGTCCCAAAACTATCCTTGCCCATTGCCCCCGCAACTCAGCCTGCTCCTGCTGCTGCTCAATAGGAATTGTGCCTCCGAGTGGTGGTCTGGAACTGTCGTGGTTTCCCATGGCAGAAGGGTGATAGCCTCAATTCAGTAGCTGTGGACATGGACCTCATCTTCCTCATGGAGACATGGGAACACCCAGGCCACAGGCTGCCTGATCTGCCAGGGTACCAGCATTTTTCAGTGTTCAATGGTTGTACAGGGAGGCGTGGGCACGGTGGGGTTGCCTGCTACTACCGGGTAGCCTTGGCACATTTGGTTTTCCTCGAGGAAGGCCAAGCCGGACATAACCGCTACTTGTGGATCAGGAGTGCACCACCTTGGCGGGGATCCTCTCTTCCTAGGCCTTGCTACTTTCCCCATGCAGAGAGTCCCTTCTATCCACGGCCACCCAACGGAGGTGGGCCGGGGATGGACCCGTATGTCGATCTATATGATGACATCTGATGCCTAGCGGATGGGGCGGAGTTATGCTCCTTGGAGACTTCAATGCGCGGACGAGGGGTGGAACAGGCCATGCGGGTTTGGACCCCCTAGCGGATGGCGTCTTTGCGATTCGTCCCAGAGGCGGTTTGCACCGCGGCACTCGGATGGCGGTCAGGTCACTTTCGCTTTGGCGGACAATTGCTCGATATCACGGTATCTTTGACACGCTCATATACAATGGCCTACCACAATCGCCCTCTTCCCGGGGTACACTTGCGCACGGGACAATCCGCGGCGGCCAGAACTAGTGTCGTGGATTATGTCATAGTGGCTGCGCAGGATGTACACCTTGTCAGCCATTTTCACGTCGGCACGGACAGTCGGGACGAATAGGCCGACTCAGATCACCTCCCACTCTATGTGAGGCACGGCCCGCCACCGCTATGGCCCCTCAAGTAGCGCCCGATACCTTGCCAACCTCGGTTGCGCTTGGATTATGAGCAAAGGAGGGTTCTGGCGACATGCTCATGAGAAGCCCTCCCGACAGTTCTGCAGGCCCACACGCTGGAGCAGCAAACCGACCAGCTGGTTGAGCTCCTCAGAGCAGGGGCAGACAAATGCTTTGGGAGACCTCCCCCACGCCAGAGATCAGAGACCACAACCTTCCCGTGTAACAGATGGTTTGATGCTGAGAGTGAGGAACGCAAACGCGCACTCCGTCTCATCGTGGATCCAGTGCTCAAATTTGAAGGCTACCCCTAATTTTCTTGTAACAGGCAAAAAAAATTTACACCTTTCACATGACAGGAAGTCTTTCAATTTTAACCTTTCAAATGCAAGACAGAAATTCCAAATGATAGAAATTACTTTTTATGTAAAAAAAAAAGAACTAGTCAAAAGCACGTTTGATTATTTTTTATAAAAATTACATGTTTTGATAATGTTCTTTTGCTTTTGTAATTTGTAATAAAGTTTCCTATATCAATGTCATCAACAGCAGCGCTACTTTCTAGTTACAAAATAAAAAATGTAGTTTTCGTCTTCCAAATGCTTGGAAAGACATTAGAATCTCTGAAACATGGCAATAATATATTATCTGTTGCAATATTATATGATGACTGGAAAAATTGCCTAGCGTTGCTTGCTGGGCTTTTCGTCGAGCATGCATTTAAATCTAAAGGTAAAAAACTTGTGCACGCATAGAGATGTATGGATGGTCATAATGCTTGCATGCATACACATATTGACAAGCGCATTTTCCACAATGATATCCTTGTAGTTAGATAAATTGATGCGCAATGTTTTAGTTGGTGCATGTTCCAGTTTGTGCATGTTTCAGTTCCCCAAAGGTAGGCATGTGAATAGCATGGTATATTTAGCAAAAAAATCCTATTTTTTGCAGTTGGGGCAATTCTATTTTGACTGCTTGATGAGGTAAATTTTGTACTGCAAGTGAGTACCAGGCTTTTTATGTTAGAATTCCCTTAGATTCTATGAAAATTCCTCTAGGTTTCCTAAGATTTTATAAATGTTTCCTTAGATTCTTCTAGATTCCCTTAGAATGTCCAAGAATTTATGAAGATTCCCTTAGATTTCCCTAGATTCTTTAAGATATTATGTAGATTCCCCTGGATTCCCTTAGGTTTTATTTATGAGATCTCGCAAGATTCCATGAAGACACAAATGGAGACAGGTGAGTAGCAAGGTTTCTTATGTTAAAATTACAAAAACTCCTATTATGCAAGTTCGTGCAGTGCTTCTAAAATTACGCTAGTTCTATAGTGTAAGTCCGGACAAGGCTGCTAGAACGTTTCTTGGCAAACTAGTTGCTTTTGGGAAATTGCTATTTTTTATCTTTCTATTGTCTGCGTGCAAAAAAGTGACCATCTTTGGGGATTGAATGTTGTGAGTTGCAATTTGATGGGATTTAGGGCGGTAAAAAAAGGAGGCGGTGAGTGGATAGGCATTTTTACGATAGTTACGCCAATCCTATGGAGCAAGTTTGCGTTGTCATAAATTTGATTGGGTTTTCCTATATTAGTTATGCCATTTCTATGATGCAAGTGCCTTGTTGGGGTGGTGTCTAGAATATGGGGTCGGCATAAAGGGGATTTCAAGTTTTTTTCTTCTATTAGGTGCATGTTTGATCAATGTGCCTACTCAGGAAGTTCTTATTCTAAAAAGTTTGTGTTTTAGGATTTTCTACTGTTGGGACATTTAAAGCATTCTAAAGCATAGCACAAATGCAAATAAGGGATTGTTTGGAGATTATTCATAAATAGAAAAATCCAATCGCCTAGAAATAAATGTCAAGTTGTATATGCAGAATCAAGTCAAAATGATTTGTATGCATTTAAACGAACCCATCATTCACATTCATTGATTTGAAGCATCTGAATTTGTGCTCACTTATGATTGCAAACTAGAAGGCCAGAGCATGCACAGTAAATGGGCCTCAGTAAATGGACTTCAGACAAAAAGTGCAGTCAACATAAATAGCTTTCAAAACCTCCATAACAACCTTAATGCCAGGCTGCAACATTTTTCATTTCAAATGCTTTCAAAGTAAGCACCATCTACATGCGTGCATAAACAGAGGCAAACAGACTTAAGTGGCTTGCATCATTTCTACAGTGGAGTTGAGCCTCCTCTCTTGACGTTAAAGAATATCGAAGGCAAATTTTTGCAAACAAACTTCATACTGTATAATCTACATTGTCCTTTCTTACTTCTAATTGAGGTTTAGCCATTCAAAGCATTCCTCTTGCCATTTCCATAACGATCATATCCAAACTAAGTCCACTAGATCATGCAACTATTTACCTTAGTCGAAACCACATATTCAGAAAATATTCTAAAAAATATGATCTTACTTGGTCTCACACCTTGCAACTCGATATATATAGAATGTGCAAATGCAGTAACACGGAAGGTGATGGACATGCCATGAATTGTAAGCATTATTCTGGCGGGTTTCTAAGCTGTGGCTAAATTGTCGTTAAATCTAGTCTGTGTCATGGGTTTCTATATAACCCAAAATGCAAGATTGGGATGGACATTTCGCTGTCTACTCTGTTTGTAATGCTGCATTACACTCAAAGTCCCGTGCAATCAATCTCATATGTGCTAACAATGGTGACAGGAACACCAAAGTGATCTCAACCAATATGTTAAAAGGGAATACCGACGTGCAAAATTTGATTACTATGCAACTCTTTCATCATATGGCAAAAGTTCGGTGCTTTATTCATGCTTTATTCATGAGTACTTCTTAGAAAGCCTAATAAGCATCCTACAAAAAGACTTAGGTGCATTTTTATGAAATTGATAGTTTAAATGGAAACAAAACGTATGAATCAGAGTGCGATTGCATGAAATAAGGCCATCTTTCAATTTCGGCCGTAATTTACAAACCAAAGCTCCGTTTCAGTAGCAAGGCATCCGTTGGAAAGCATGCAAAAAAATCTAAAAATAATGCTAGGCATAAAGTTTTCAAATTCCTGCCCTAGATATGTCAAAAATGCCAAAATGGGCTGGCTATGCTAGTTTCACAGCAGAGCATGTAAGAGGCATTACATAAAGAGGTTTAACATTCTATTTATCTGATTCTTCCATGAACTTCTTTGTTAATCGGACTTACAAATAGAGGTGTGAGTTTAAGCAATAAATTACATTGACGAAATAAGGATTGTAAGCTTACTTCAATTGATTCAGCCTATAGCAAAGCCAAGTTATCGTTGTCCCAACTTCACAACAAGAAATGTGAAGGACATAACTTCAAGAAGGAAGCCCTATGTTTTATGCATGAGCATTTATTAGAAAAAGACACATGCATGTTTCTGAAATTTATGGTTTGAATGGCCCAAATAAAACAAACTATATCAAAATACGACTGCATGAAATAAAACCACCAGTCAATTTCGGCCATAACTTGCAAACCAAAGCTCTGTTTCACTAGCAAGGGCATCCGTTGGAAAGCATGCAAAATAATCTAAAAATAATGCTAGGCATAAAGTTTTCAAATTTCTACTCTACATATGTAAAAAATGCCAAAATGCACTGGACGTGCTAGTTTTACAGCAGAACATGTAAGAGGCATTACATAGAGAGGTTTAATATTGTGACAGTAAGATATTCTCTGATTCCTGCATGGATTTCTTTGCTAGTCGGAGTTACAAATAGAGATGGAATTGCATTGTAGATTGAAGTATGTCTGAGTGGGAAGGAGATCAATATATTTAGTAATGCCGGAAGACTTCTGTGCCCATCATTTATAGTCAACAAAGATCAGCTTTGCATAATAAAGCAGCACTTTTCAGAGTTGAGAAGCAAGAAACCCCGAAATGGAATTGATTACTTCGTTAATGATGTTGAGATTAACAGCGTCAGCAAGAATCTCGTCAGCAGGAATCTCCGTCAGCAGGAATCTCGGAACCACTAAGTTTGTTGTTCATGCTTTAATTAGATTCCTTTACCGTTTTAGCTTTTAAAGTTCCTTCTATTTATATGAACGATCTTGAGGGCACAACCATCAGTTCATTTGTGTGTTCCCTTGATCAAGGATCTAAACGCAAGCGAGATACTCATCTTGCCTTGCATGTTGTAATCTGTTCTTCCATTATCAATTAGACTCTTACTTGCATTACATCATCACCTTTTTGAGTCTATTTACAACGTTGTTATGGGCCACGACGTTTTTGAATCGCCCTAAGCCGCCTTCATTTCTTTTTTTCGAAGTTACCTATTCTTGATAATGGAAGCCCTTGGTTTGAACACTTTACAAATCCAATTCGTACCATTCCTAGATTCAATGGCAAGAACTTCCGGATGTGGAAGTGGAGAATCGCATGCTCTTGGAGGATCATAGCTTATGGGAAGTTGTGGATTCTCAAGCATCCAATATTGCGCATGGTAGCTCCTCTGGTGGATTGGAGGTGGATCTATCTTTTGATGTTGAAAAAGATAGGAAAGCAAAAGCTGGATCTGCCGGGGATTGGATGATAATCCTGCAAAGGCGGGTCAAAGGGGGCCAACACAAGCGAGAGATATCATCGCCTTCTTGAGCATCATTATGCTTCAAGGAATGCATCTCGGTCCGTGTCCTTCTCGAAAATCAGCTTTATAACTTAAAGTTGAGTGAAGATGGAGATGTGGACCGATCACATATGTCGCATGAAGGAACCGGTGGATGATTTGAATGCCACCGGGAAGTGATATATCGAGAAGATGAGAAGGTTTGCCTCTTACTCAATAGTTTGCCTAACACTTTTGATGGTCCGATAATCAATCTGCAAGGACACATTGAGGATTATACATTTGAGGCTGCTCTTGACCCGAATTCAGCAAGAGGCACTTAAGTCAACAACAACAGGTCAAAGGTGTCCCCTAAAGATGCTTTGATGATTGCTGAAATCACCAAGCAAGTTGAGTCTGCCATGCTTGCAGATTTCAAAAGGGAGCCAAGGAGGCAAAATTCTCGTCGAAATCGCCCAGACAAGAGCACTGCCAAATGCCACCGCTGTAAGAAGCTTGGGCATTATGCCAAAGAATGTCCAGCACCTGCACCCATTGCCTCTCCAAGGACATCCACTGAAGAAAATGGTAATTTTGCTGAAACAGAAGAAGAGGAAGATTACAGTTGCTTTGTTGATGACACCCTTGCTACTGATGAGCCTTTTGAGTATCTTTTTGCAGCAGATGATTCTTTTTCTTTCCATTGCCCCTCATGGTTTCTAGACTCTGGAGCAACCACTCACATGACACCTCATCGATCCTTGTTCCTTCAGTATATGCCTCTCACCACAGCCCGCATTGTCAAGATGGGTGATCATTCACAACAATTGGGCATTGGCAAAGGGGTTGTGAATATCCATCTATCTATCTATCTGTGCTCCACGTTCCTGGTTTGCACAAAAGCCTACTTTCAGTCAGTAAGTTCACTGATGATGGTTTTCATGTGAATTTCACTCATGGTGCTTGCCACATAAGAGGTCCTGATAATGTCTTGCTTCTCTCTGGACGAAGGCTTGGAAACCTATATCAAATCACTACCCAAGAACCTGAATTTGCTCATTTTGCCTTCACTGGTCCCACTTCTGAATCTTTGTGGCACTACCGCTTGGGTCACATTGGCTCAAACCGGATCCAACAACTCATCAAGCAAGACCTTTTGTCGAAAAGTGCTTATGCTGCCAAGCCCTGCAACATTTGTCTCATCAGTAAAAGTTCCAGAGCCTCTTTTCCTCCATCCACCAGTCACGCCACTGATTTACTCCAACTTGTGCATGCGGATTTATGTGGCCCCATAAAACCTCCTTCCTTCAATGGTTCCAAATACATTTTGGTACTTTTGGATGATTATAGCAGATATCTTTCTATTTTTCTGCTAACTGCTAAAAGTCAAGCTTTTGAATATGTTGTTCAGTTCATCACTCAGGAGGAACGTTACACAGGCAAGCAGATGGTAACCTTCAGAAGTGATGGAGCTGGCGAGTTCAATTCCCACAGATTTCAGCATTTCTTCTCCAGTCATGGCATTCGCCATGAAGTTTCGTCTCCCTACTCTCCGGAACAGAATGGAAGAGCTGAGCGTGCAAATCGCACCTTGATGGAAATGGCCAGAAGTCTTTTGCTAGCCATGCACGTTCCTGCCATTTTTTGGGGAGAAGCCGTTTGTACAGCAGCCTACTTGCTCAACCGCATGCCTCACTCAAGTCTTAGCCACAAGCTTCCAGCTGAAATCCGAAATGGCAGCCCTGTTTCTCTTGATCACCTCAAGGTTTTTGGATGCAAAGCTTTTGCACATATTCCTAAAGAAAAGAGATCAAAATTGCAGCCTAAGGCCATTCCCTGCATGTTTATTGGGTATTCTTTGACACACAAAGCTTACAGACTGTTTGCTCTTGACTCCCATCGACTGATCATCACTTGCCATGCTTCTTTTAATGAACTGGAGCCTTGTTTTGCTGAAAATCCTACTCCATCCTTTGACATTTCTCTACCAGAAGTTCCTATTATTGAGATTGATTCTTCCCCACACATTCATACTACACCACTGCGCTTCTTTGCCTTCACAATACCCTCTGGATTGTTCAGCCCCTTCTTGAGATACCATTCCCTCTTGTCTTTTGCATCTGTACCTCCTCCTCCGGATACCATTCCCTCTTGTCTTTTATTTTGTACCTCTGTCATTTCATCTCGCCCAATTAGGTGAGCGTAAAGCTCCCACGGACTAAAGACTACTGATCTCAGCATTACGGATCATCCCTCTTGAACCACAATCTTACTCTCAAGCCATTGCTAGTTAAAGAAAACTCCCGTGGATTCAAGCTATGCGGGGATGAAATTGCTTCTATTCATGCTCTCTGGGACATGGTCTCTTGTCCCTCGCCCACCCAACCGAGAGCTATTGTCGGGAGCAAATGGGTCTATAAAGTTAAATATAACGATCTTTGGTTTTGTGGACCGGGTTCAAAGCTCGGCTTGTTGCCCCGAGCTTCAGCAGGTCGAAGAGGCTAGATTATCGCGAAAACTTTAAGCTCCTGTGGCCAAGATGTCTTACATCCCAGTTGATCCTTGCACTAGCTGCTCTCAAGCACCTACCGCGTTCACCCGGATGGATGTAAACAATGCATTCCTTTATGGTGATCTTCTTGAGGAGGTCTACATCGAACAACCCGAAGGTTTCATTCATTCCACTAGTCTTGACATGGTTTGTCTCTTACACAAAGCCTTATACTGACTTAAACAGGCTTCTCGATCTTGGTATGCTAAGCTTGATCAAACCTTACTTTACGCCTCAAGTTTTCCGGATGCCAATCGACCCGGTGTCTATTTTCTTTTGGATCCTTCTCTTGTCATCATCCTTGTTTATGTTGATGATTTACTAATCATAAATTTGCGATGATCATCTTCTTGCTCAAGTTAAGCTCCGACTTCAAACCCATTTTAGGATGAAGGATCTTGGCCCCTTCTTATTTTCTTGGCATGACAATCCAATATGACCGCTCAATGGCCTCCTCCATCTTCACCCGGCATAAATACATCCAAGATATTACGGCCCGTTATGGTATGCTCCATTGCAAGCCCGTTTCTACTCCTCTTGAGCCCAACATTTCCTTCCTTCCCACCGATCCTCCATGCTCTCCTGATCTTCTTCCCATCCGTGACAATTACCGCACACTTCTTGGCCTCTTAAACTTTGCTGCTGTCTGCACACGCCCTGATCTTTCTTTACCTCTGTGTAAACTCAGCCAGTTTGCTCTTGATCCCAAACAATCCCATTGCATTTCCATCAAACGTGTCCTTCGCTATCTTGCTGGTACCTCCACCTATGGCCTTCTCTATAATGCAATTGAACCTTCCATCATTCTTGGCTACAGTGATGCGGACTGGGCTGGTGACCACCATGACCGAAGATCCATTTCTGGTTTTGTTTTCACTCTTGCAGGGGCAGCCATCAGTTGGAGCAGTACGAAACAAAAATGTGTTGCTCTCTCCACCACAGAAGCTGAATATGTTGCTCTCCCTCATGCCAGCAAAGAAGCCATATGGATTCAACGTCTTAGCATTGAGCTTGGTCTCACATCTTCCAATGGTCTTCTGCTACACACTGATAATCAAGGTGCCTTGGCTGTTGCTAAAAATCCTGTCCTCCATAAACGAATGAAGCATATTGACATCCAATATCACTTCATTCGTCAACTTGTTGAAGATGGCATAATCACTCTCAAATACCTCCCTACTGAAGATATGCCTGCAGATATCCTGACCAAACCATTGGGTCGTCCTAAGTTTTGTCAGTTTGTCACCTTTCTTCATCTCATGGCTATGCCTCTGAGTGGGGGATCTGATCAGCAAGCAGAGTCACGTCATTGAGATTCTTCATGTTGCTGAGTGGGGGTGTTGAGATTAACAGCGTCAGCAAGAATCTCGTCAGCAGGAATCTCGGAACCACTAAGTTTGTTGTTCATGCTTTAATTAGATTCCTTTACCGTTTTAGCTTTTAAAGTTCCTTCTATTTATATGAACGATCTTGAGGGCACAACCATCAGTTCATTTGTGTGTTCCCTTGATCAAGGATCTAAACGCAAGCGAGATACTCATCTTGCCTTGCATGTTGTAATCTGTTCTTCCATTATCAATTAGACTCTTACTTGCTGTTCTGTCATCACCTTTTGAGTCTATTTACAACAAATGAATGTGCTAATGAATGTGCTCTGGAATTTTTTGCAGCTAAAGAGCAATACAAAGCTTCAATAGCGAGATCTATTTCAGATTTGAAGAAACCTTGCTCACATGATGTTCAATATAAATATATGGAACTGCATGCTGCTTCCTTTTTAGCAATTGCAGGATTTGTGATTGCATTTCTTAATCATAACCGGAGTTCAAAACTTATCCAAGAGTCTCACAAGCATCGCAAGCAGGCCATTGGACTCAACTGTCTGATACGAAAGCGAGAACTACACAGTCATACCAATCCTTGTTCCTGAAGCAAAGAATCGGCTAAAGCAGGTTCGTGGCTATGGCATAAACTTAAGTTTCAACTTATTTTCAACTAAACCATAACAGAAAGCAGGTTCGTGGCTATGGCATGGCAGGTTCGTGGCTATGGCAGGATCGAACAGGTAAGCATATATCGAATCTGGAGCTATTTGCCTTCTATGCAAAAATCATACCTGAATCTAAGCAAAAATTGTACCTCTTAATATGGCTCCTCCAAGAACTGCTCAGCTCTAGCCGGTTAATGGAGTCCTAAGCTCCTAAGCCGATTGATGGATAAATCTAGTCTAAAAGATTCTGAAAAATGAAACAGACCCATGTGGAGACAGGGCATGTTCGTTATGCCCAGAATAATGGGCGAGGACCTGTGTGCATCCATAAAACAGGGTTACATAAGCAAACTTGCCTTCATCCGAAAACAGGGGATGGCAAATCTATCTCGGATGGCAAACACTTCACCCGGATACGGAGACGACAGAGAAAGATCAAAGCCAGCTTCGTGGCTATGGCAGGCCCAGAGTTGGTATACAGATTTTTATTTGCTCCTTCCTCGAGCAAGGAAAAGCTCTGAAGGATGTGTAGTTAGAAAGAAGGAAATGAAAATCAAACTGGGAAAGCTCCGACAGTCCTCAGAATAAATTGAGTGGGTAAACTTACACCTCCCCACAAGTTCCTCAAGAGGACCTTTTTAACTGCCTGAAAGCTCGCCCTTATTATGGAACACAAAGAAACATCCATTTTGGCTTGAATAGAAACGACAGAGCCGGCGAAAGCAATTTCGGCCAAACATTTTGCCATGGCTCAACACTTGGATTGCTTCATATCCAATGACGAGGAAAAGCCCTGCGTGCATAGTGCTCTGTTCCAAATAGGAGATCCGTCAAGCGTATCGTTGCTCGCAGGAAGGGTGGCTGTGCCATACCTATCGACACCAAGCTTGCCTCTGCTTCATCGTTTTCACTAGTAAATCCAGGGTCTATTTTGTTCGGATTTGGAGCAATCATCACGGCCTTCTGCTAACCGACATCCCACTTGAAATTTTCTTGAATTTCCACAGCCGTAGATGAAATCGAAGGCTTGTACCTGCATCCACGTGAACAAAAATCTTACCTCGCACCAACGTGGACACTCTAAAATTGCTTCAAAGTGTCCACTTGCGTTTGTGCAAACGTGCTAACAAGTTATAAAGTCTATTATAAACTCGTAATAATATAACCAAGTTTTATATGTACATCAACAATAGGTATGTTCTTCTGTACATTACAAGAACCTTCTATAATTTCTATGGTCTCCTCAAGAACTATGCCGGGCTGTTGCTATGTTTGAGAGCCTGAGCTTGCAACTATGCTATTAGAGAATTTGCAAAAAGAAAGCATAGATCTACATTGATTGGCCTTCCTTCTTTTTTTAGCTTAACGAAGCCACCGCTATAATAAAAATTTGAAAACTACGGAAATGCAAGGAGCAAGAAAAAGCAAGAAATCACAATAATATAGAGCAAATGATCTAAATCTGAACGTATTTACGTTGTCTTTATCTTGCTCCATGAATGAATAGATGAGATAGGTTTGTAGAAGTGGTGGTTTCAAAAGCCTGATGCAGAACAATCAGAGAGCCCAAGTGTAAGCCCAAGAATGGCAGTATTGTTTGCCAAGCATAAGCCCAAGTATGAGCCCAAAAAAGCCCCAAATCTAAGGTATTCTGTGGGTTTGTTGAAGTAGAGGTTTTAGAGATATGTTGTTTGTCCATAAATATTCTGTGGGTCTGAATTAAATATTCTGTGGCTTCAAAAATCTCGGTGCAGCGGAGCATATCAAAGAGCCAAGTATGGACTGTAGTATGAGCCCAAGAACCCTGTAGCTCTTTGTCGAGGAGTAAGCTCAAGAGGGCTCTTGAATCTAAATCGAGTTCCCTGGCCGATTTCATGGCCAATTCCCTATCGATTCCCTGGCGATTCATGACCGATTCCTTGGCAATTCCCTGTCCGATGCAAGCTAGTGTTCCCTTTTTTCAATGGTCGGATGGTGTCTAATTTGCTATGCCCATGAAGTGTTTTTAAATTCACTAGTTATGGTGCCCGGCGTTGCCGGGCCTCGTGACAATTTGAAAGAATGGTTGTTTAATATTAAAAAAAAAGGATTTGGAGCATGGAAATTTGCATTTGAAGATTGTAGGAGCAACAATGGAATACACAATTTGTATTCTTGCCACATATATTTCATATACAAAAGTTTGGGCATTTCCAGTGCAACAATGGAACACACAATTTGTATTCTTGCCACACGTATTTCATATACAAAAGCTTGGGCATTTCCAGTGCAACAACTGGCTCTAATGCACTTGGAGCTGATAGGCTTACCCATCTAATCTCCTAATGACATATATTAATTGGTTGCCTATGTCTGCTCATGGGAAATACCCTCATTAGATCAAATAGTGGACATCATAGCTAGAATATAGAAAAGAAAGAAAGCCAGCTAATATTAATATGCTGCTCTTATCTTCCCAACAAAAAAAATTATCAATTATTTATCTGAACATTGCCTATACCTTACAGCAATGGATGCATTCCAAGAACGTGAATCTAATAACGTCACAATGGCACAGAAAAAGGGATGAAATACAACAATGTGCTTCTGCTAGCAGATTGACATTCTAACAACAAGTTTAAAGATTTACTACATGTTGCATCAGGGTGAAAGTATCTTTGGTGGGTAACAAAAAGCGACCCGACACGGCACCGACACCAAAATACATTTTTTTTTTTCCACCGTCATACATTTTTTTCCCACCCTTCACCTATATAGTACCACCTATATTACGCGATCTATTAAGTCTAAGCCGTGCCCGTTTATACAATCATTACACATTTGCCGCCCGATGTGATGAAGCGACCCACAATCACGGAACCACTAGACAAGCGAGCGAACTTTTCGAATTTGTGTTTTCCAAATCTCTCTTCCCCAACTTTCTCTACTCGGCCAAACAACCCCGAATTTTGCTTCGGTTCCACTTTATACAAGCGGATCAACCATGGTAAAGAAGGTGATTGATCAGCCCGCTCAGCGATAATTCCAACGGAACCCATTATCGAGGGTAAGCAAAAGCAACAAAACAAAATTTCAATGGGTTTAGGGTTCAACCACGTTAATTGATTTTCTTGCATTCTTCGGGCCGGAAAAGCGTTCCCTTAAGGGCCGGACTGGCTGATTCAGGAACCGAAGAAGACTTCCATGCGTATCTTGCAGATGTGCCCAAGCGAGGGTGTTCATCCCTCTCAATTTGAAACAGGACCTCATATCTGCCCGGCGGTACAATGAAGTTTGGGATACCAGCGGGGTCATTCTGGCAAAACTTCCATTGACAAGGTGAGGCGAAACACGAAGAAGCTCTAATAGAACTTACGAGCAAAATACTCCGGGGTTGAAGAAACGAAGAAGTTAGAAAGAGCGGTATCATACCTATTTGCATTCAATAAGCGCCTCGAGCAAAGCGGGATCCCACGAAGTTCAAGGTTAATTGAGCGCGGATTTGCGGCAAAGAGTAGAGCCCTGGGCAAGGTTAAAAGTGAGCAAACAAGCGATTGCTCCGGCAAAGCGGCGAGAGCAGCAAAATCTCGGCAAACCCACGGCACACATAGCATAGCGAAGGCCGGTTTGAGGAGGCAGGTATTAAATTAGAAGGAGGCCGTCCATAAGGAGCTTTACCTTTGTGCCCAGCGGCTTACCGCGACTTATGGGGAGAACATATCAACTGGAAGTCCTATGCAAAAGATTTGCGAGGAACCCTAGACACATGGCCAGTGATTTAGTCTCAAGAAAGAGCTAGTTGTCCGGGTCCCGAGGCTAAAGGAGCTTTCTTCTTGGCCCGGAAGAGAAAGAAAAAAATTAAAGACAACATCTCACGTCTTCAAAGCGATCCGCAGTCCACGATCTTTGGTGCCTCTGGCGGAGCCTCTGAGCTTGGAGAGAAAAGACATGGCGGTACATGCTCAAAGCCCTTGTTGAAATGGGGGGTGGCCCAATAGATGAGGGGATAGTTCAGCAATTGGCCACTATAGGCTGCCCCGAGGTTGCAAACCTTTGAAGTGCAACTTGCAAAAGCCAAGCGGCATTCTGAGTCTCTCTGAGGGCTTAGGGAACTTACAAGGAGGCGGCGACTTGTGAGCATCTATCTGTGACATTGGGTTGCCAATTGGAGATGAGGGCGATGCTCCACATGCGGGTTGGCATTCGGGATGATTACACCCTAAGTCACGAAGCTGAAATGTGGCCCGCATATATCATGTCGGCTGAGTTTGCTTATGGAAGACCTGCTTGCCTCGAATGCTCGAAGCGATTCCGGCGAGGCTTAGTGGAGGAATTGGGAAGGCGATCAAGCGGGAACCCTTACATCTTTGGGGGCACACAAAAACAAATAGTTGAGACAATTGACCTAGATGAGGTGGTAGCTACAACTCCGGATAGCAACAAAAAAAGGAAGCATGTCAAAACACCTCTTAGTAAAAGGACCCCAGGACCGCAAGTCTACAAGGACTCGAACTCCACAAGCAAAACGACCAAAAAAGGTACCGTTTGTTTCTGAAGTGGGTACATTAGAAGCCCGTAGGCTGATGAAACGGCCGAGAATAAGCGGTCAATGACACATTCTGGCACACACAAAAAGCGTACTAAAGACGCAACCACGGTCCAAAGCGATTCGATGGAGTTACGGCGATCTTTGAGAAATACAATATAGTTCCAAATTACTGCGGCAACCTCTACAAAGGCCTCCTCTATGCTTGTTGATGCGAGGCGGACAAGGATGTTGAAGACCGAATATAGTGGATAAGCGGTGAACAAGGTTGTGGCCGAATCACAAAACTCTGCAAGGTCCGGGACCAAAAGGTCCACGGACCCAAAAATGGGTGGGTCAGATGATTGGGTTGATGAGGGGGCGTGCCTATAAGTGGCACTAGGAAAAAAAAAATTTATCTAATGTAATTTATATGTACTTTCGTTTAGGGGCCAATTTTGTTTGCACAAGACTTGGCAAAGCGATCGATTAAAAGGTTTTGTGTAATACCATAATATATGTTTTTTTCCCATTGTGTCCTTGTAAAATTTGTTTGAGTTTCAACCTAGGGATCAATATGCATTTGCATGCGGAAGGAGAAAGCAACCACAAGTGGTGCTTCTTGAATCTGAGAAGATAGTGAAGAACCAGACGAGATAATGAAGAAACCAAAGTGCAAAAACAAACTCTTACATATAAAGGTGCAATCCAATATTTAAGTTCAAGCGATTATTTTACTTGTCTTATTTCACTTGGCATCTTTGTCTGCCGGTTTGGTTGGTAATTGTAGCACCACTTTTGATTTTGCGGGAGACCAAGGACCTAAGCCACCACTTGGTGCAGGTTCTTGATAGCGGGGAAACACCCGCTACATTGGGGGACGGGGAGATACTAGTAAGGATGTATCTAGCTATGGCTATCGGCCTCTCCATCACCTGGTAGCAAAAGATAAACCGAGAGTCCGCCGTGTCGCGGCAACTTCCGGGGCGTCCGGATAGCACTTCCAGCCGCGATCCGGCCGTCGGATAGCACTTCCGGCCTGATCCGGCCTGAACAAACCGCGATCACGTGACCATCGGCGGTGGTTACAAGCGTCGAGGATGGACACCCAGACGGAAGTGCATGGTGCTTGACATAAATGGTGTCTTGAACCGGACACAGGAGGAGAATGAATCAAAAATCTTGCATCCACCACAAGCGAACCATGTTGTAAAAGCGCAAGTAAGTACCTCATTTGCGAACCGGGGTATCATGAGTTTGTGGAGTGGGCCTTCTTTTGGTTTGATGTTGTGATTTGGAGTGCTTCTCTACTTGAATACAAGGGATATGGTGGATGCATTGTTCCCTGATCTGCAGACCAATTCTTGAAGATATATGGTCAAGAGCATTGCTATGCATGCGAGCATCAACCAACCGCAGAAAAAGCAACTATTTTTCAAGGAGTTGAAGGTTGTTCTTGAGGATTTTCCTCAATATCATGAGTATGATTTTCTTGGTTGATGGCGGCTTTGCACAAAAGGGTTTCTAAACCACCGCACACAACCCGTTCTGTTATGCCTTTCAAGGGGCAAGAAGAGGACAATTTTTTCGAGAAGTTTGTGTGTCAGGCTTTGGAATACTTGGCCTCTCATACGATCTGAGGAAAGCGATCTCACAAATTGATTTCAGCGATGCATGGTTGGTCCGGAGGCGGTTGCGATCTTTGGATTCTTGTCTCAACAACTACCTTGTCTCGACCTACTATATCCTCAATGCTCCTATTGAAGTACAAAAGGCGGTTTCTTTGGGCACCCTTCACAGCGACGAGCATAGATTTGAGGACTTAGATGACTTATGAAGTAACCATTGTACACTACTTTTTTTGTAATATATGCAGATTACTTTTGTGTTATATCTTGGTATTGAGTGATCTTGTAAGATGTCTCAAATATTGAGTGTACAATTTTACGTAATATATATCAAACTTACTCTGCAATACTACAAGCATTGTTTCCGATTACTAAAATACTCCAATACAACACTACTACAAGCATTGTTTCCAATACTAAAAGACTCCAATACTCACAAGCATTGTCTCCAATATAATGATCAAAATTTGAGACAAGTACACAAGTAACTTCTGAGACCTGTTAAAATGATAAAACAACTAGGTCAAAGCATATTCAACCTTCATATGGCCGGTATCAAGGATCATCGGTGAGTAGCACGATCAAGGGAAAATCTGTTGTAGTGCCGGGAATCGATTCATCTCAAACTTGATGGGCGATCGTGATGGTTATCTTTGGAAGGTCGGACCTTTGTCTTCAAGTAGCTCCCAAGTACCATCGGGCTGGGCCGGCATAGTACAAACCAGCCAACACATGTTCATCGACATTGAAGGTCGACCCGGCTATCCTGACAATTACGTCAAGGATATGCCTCGACTTAACACATTTGACCACATAGAAATCTGCATTCTCCACGATTTCCCTCCTCGGCTTTAACTTGACAAAGTTATCACCTTCCTCTATGTTTCCACTAAGCCATTCTCCATCACCTTCAAAAAAAATGCCTCATCGATTTAGTCTTCCGGTACCTTCACCCAGAGGGCTTTTTACGGCTTTAGGTAACATATTTCCAATTCTTTAACCTCTGCTTGTTCACACAAGATGACCGGTTTCCTTTCAAGCGGTTACCACGAAACAACTTAAACCTCTATGAGCCACCCTTGTGCTTGATTTGGCCAAGTATGTCCACGATCTTTGTGTATTTCCTTAAGTCCCTTCTACCACAGCGCAGTCCGGTAGGATCTACGTCTATCAACATCATCCTTTCCAATGAACCAAAAGTGCAAAAAAAAAGCGGCAACAACTATTGCGGTTCACATCGATCTGAGGCACATTCTGACGTTACCACGGCAGATAAAAGCGGATAAAAAGCACTTTGTGAAGCGGATGAAAGCACGTTAAAAGCGGATGAATGCAGATGAAAGCATATTACCTCTTGATGTCCCCGTTCTTTGCACCTTCATTTCCAACTCATAAGCGAATTCAGGGCATCAGCGGCACCCTAAATCTCACTCCATCATACTTGAAATTTGCTCTCTGGTGAATGCCCCTTTGAGGGCCCCCTTGCCCATCGTGCTCTCCCTTACCATGGGCTGTCCCAAAGAAATTCCATATTATTTCCTTCCCTAGCTCGTGGTGATATCTTGGTAGGAAATAGAATGGGTAAGGCAATTTGAATTGGCTAGAACAACCATCGACCAAACTATATGCACCGAGAATTCTACACCATTTGATACTAGCCATGAATTGTGCTTTCTAAGGCAGGTGTTGCACAAAAAGAGTGTCATGAATCTTGTCATCACTCAAGTAAAAATGGGTTTCCTTCAATAGCTTTCACGATCCCAGGCTGCTTGTCCATCCCTATCGTGATGTGGGCGAGAATTGTTATTTGGTCATTGTGCCAATCTTTGAACCTCCCTTTGTATTTTGATCTTTTGTAATTCTCGGCAAAATCAATTCTGAAACAATGGTGCCATCTTGGATGTTGTCCAAGCACCTCTTGAATTGCATGGCACCTTACCTAGCCACAATAATTGTGTGACGAATATCTTCAGCGTGGAACCACGGATATGAAATGAAAGCCTTCAACTTTGCGGTTCTCTTGTAAGACAATCTAAGGCTGGCTTTGGTCCTTTCTTTTTTCCCCTTGCCATTTGAGGTCTCATCTTGTCTTGCGGCTTAAGGCTTGTGTCCCACCGGCTGCCTTGGATTTCTTACTTTTGTTTCCCTTCTTCTCAACTTGTCTTGCCGGCTTCATACGTGTCCTACCAGTACCTTGGATTTCTTACTTTTGTTTCCATTCTTCTCGGCTTGTCTTGCACTTGAGTGTCCCACCGGCTACCTTGGACTTCTTACTTTGGTTTCCCTTCTTGGTGGCATTAGATCTTTTCTTTTGCTTTTGCCACTTCCTTACTTCCTTAGCAGCGGTTTGCAACTCCATCGGCTTCTTAAATCTCCCTTTGGAATCTGTAACAAGGTCATAGCATAAAAAAAGAAGATCGGCATAAGTTGAAGCACAAAAGCGATGGTCGGTAGCATGGCCGGCCTATATCGGCGTGCTTGACAAACAATAAAGAGTATTACCTTTTCAAGCGTCTTCCATTCAAGCAAGAACTTCGTGATTCTCTCTTTCTCTTGGACATATAGGAAGACTTTTAGTTGCCACGCCGACATATGCGCATCAAAAGCGATCATGTTTATACCATTCTTCACCCTGCGCCCTTGTTTGCAAACCCACATTGCCCTCGAGCTGTTGGGTTGGAGTCATCATTATGTTGGCTGGCGGACACTTCTCACCAGTCCCTGGACCTCGCGGGTGCCTGCACTCTTCACCATGGAATCCGGTTTTGTTGACCTTAATGCATTGATTGCTACCACGCATACTCAACTTCATATGGTATATGCAACAGCGGGTTTCCCTTTACGATACTTTCTTCACATAAATAGGCTTCAACTTCTCTCGAAAGCCTTTAAGCAAGCGAGGTGTTCGGGATGTCCCTTTTGTATTGTTGATATAAATACTTGCGGTGAATGGTGGCCTTTGGTTAGAAATAGCGAGAAAAAAAAAGTTTGTATGGAAACTTATACGTGTGACCTCGAAGAAAGGTGCAAGGGATAAGAAATTGGGCTTGACTCTCCAGCGGTGTTCCACAACATCTTTCTTGCAAGGAGAGACTCTGGCTGTTTTTCTTTCGAGTGTTATGCTTTGCTTGCAAAGCGAGGGTGAAGAATGTACCTCAACCTCTTTTGAAGCCGGACCACGGACCATTTCAAGGAAGGCTTCAGATTTCATAATCACGGCGGTTGCAATTGTTGACCTCATACAACCCTATCATAAGAAATATTGCACATGTATCAATGAACATATCGGCCCGGCATCACTCGGCGGAATCTGGCTTGCTTGAAAGCATGAAGAAGCCACGGGCATGAAGACAAAATAGATGTACCTAACAGCCACCACATAATTGGAATTGCATCACCGAATTTGTGGAAGAAGCCATCACAAGTGTTGAGGATTTCTGGCTCTCAAATATCATGGTTCCTTAGCCTCTTTGTTAGGCTGCCATTGTCTGTTTCAAGTTGTTGGCGGCACTCCATTGCCTTGCACTCCTTTGGTTTGGCAAAAGTCCGAAGGTTGAGATTTCCATTTTATTGGTGATGAACCACCCTCTTCATCACATCGACCTTGAGTTCGGTGAATGCTTTTTGGTGAGCTTATTGAAGTAATCAACTACTTGCTTGGCTATTTCTTGCACTGCGTCTCATGCTCCGGATCCTCACGTTCAACCATTTGCTCTTTTCATCTTATTCCTTAATCGTATTCTCTCTTTCTCTGCATCCATTTCTTGTAAATTCGCGAGGAGGAAGCTGGATCTTCACGTGATATTTCTGTGTTGGATTGACATCCACAAATTTGGGTTCGCTCTTGTATTACCAAGTTCATCGGTAGAAAATCCAATGCTAAGCGGCGTGATGCCTCGGGCGGTATCGAGGGCGCCATGAAATTCACGAGAGGGAGGATAATTGAATTGGAGGGAGAATTTTCGCGGCCCATGGCGAAGTAATCCAATTTGCAACGTACTACCACACCACTTGCCGAAAATCCAGCCAAAACCCACAATCATTATCCCCTAGCGGTTCATTAAGTGAGGTGGGCGTGTTAGTACATGAAGAAGCGTAAAAAAATGGCAGGCGATTCACGCTTAAGCACCCCAAATTAAAGCAAAAGCGGGGGTGCTTTAAAGCGAACTAAACTCACTATAAGCATCGTCCGGGGGCGTATGCTTTTACTACCGGCATACTTTCACCCATCAGCTTCACAACAATGTATCTTGAAACAATGATCACGTAGATATGCAATGAAAAATCACGATGTCGGATTTAAGGGTTAACAGTACACATGATCCTATATATACACTCAATAAAAACTCTATATACACTCAATAAGGACATACCGCAATAATTTGATTCGTTTCCACAAATGATTTACATGGGAACAAACTTGATGACTATCCATAATGCGCATCCGTTTCTTTGCTTCTAGATATTAGTTACGCTAAGATCTTGGATGAATGGTTTTGTACGGAATAGGACGACCAGATTACGAAGCTTTAATTAACTTCTTTGGAAAACCCTAGAATAAATGTGATGCTTGCATATTGTACCCTCAAGCATATGAAAAGAATACCTAATGTGCACACATGTCCTAGAAGGGTGATCTAGATTTGTTAAATTAGATTTGTTGAATGAAATGCTTTTATAATTCTTAGATGTGTGCAATTTAGGTCTTGATAGTCAATTACATGTATTAACAATATAATAAGTAGTAATTTTGAAAGTTATTCACATCTATCATTCACTTCATTGACTTATTCATCATGAATTATAAAGGATAAGCTTTTAAATGAACTCAAATATCCAATCTAAAGGAGCTCCATAACATGCAAAAGAGCAATTTGCCTAGTTTCATAACATGCTATAAACTTGCAAAGATCCAAATTTATGCTCGCCTTAAATTCAAAATTGAGAATAGCTAATGGATGTGACATTGTTGCGTTAGAAAATTCAGTTCTATGAACAAAAGAAGCCTACTAAGAGCTCCCTAGATTGCAAAAATGTGGAAATCTATGCATGGATTTCCTTGTATCAAGAAGCCTTTACAAACTAATTTAAAGGCTTAAACATATAGATCTCTCTCTCTCTCAAAGAACCGCCTATAGAGTTATCTGTGCAAGGAGAGCATATAGCTATGCCTAGAGCACTGTAGATCCATGTGTATTATATTTGATGTTGAACTTATATGGAATTTTGGGGCATTCAGCAACAATGTCAACTTTAGCAAATTGTATTTGATGGATTTAATGTGGATGGCAATCCATGCCTTTAATTGTTATGCATAAAAGGTTTTAGATATCTAGAGCATAAATCCACATTTGTTGTGCATGATAAATGCCATTCCATGGTGCACATGTCATTTGTTGTGCATGATAAATTTTGGACCACTTCCATTGCATGGTGCACAGGTCACCATCCGATGCACAATAACACCTTTAGTGTCCCAAATATAGCTTCAACGAACTCCAATTCACTTGTATTCCTGCATTAGTATCATGCATTAGGTATAGCCATTTAAAAGATGCAAACCCAAGTCAGCGAACCTCTTATTCCACCATTCCACCAGAAGATACCTAGAAGCAATGGTATCATCACAACCTTTTAAATCTTTAAATGCATTAACATGTGTCAAAGTCTGAATTACCTAATGTACAATCGTTTGAGAAAACAATAGTGGAGAAAATTCGGGTAGGTATCTCTAGATTTTAGCAACTTCCAAGCAGATTTTGTGCAAGTGAAGTCCTCCCATGTATCGCGGAAGAAGAATCCATAGGAATAATATATATTGTAATGCAATCTTCAAATAAATGATCATCTTTGTCAATCTAGCAATACGATGCCATTCAATGCTACCAATAAATATAAAGGCACAATGGTTTCTGTAGTATCAAGCTTCGCCGTAACATGATACGGCCTGCTCCTCTTGAGCATTATCAATTTAATATGCTTGACCATATAACCTTCCATATACATTAAGAAGAAGAAGTGCAAAAATGAAGTATCTTACCTTTTCCCACAAAGACTCTTGCTAGGCACTGCTCAAAAAGCTGGCTGGCCTTTTTTCCATTGCTTGTTGAAAAGCCTAACCGCGTAACTTCAGTTCCTGCAAGTAGCAAATGAAAAAGCAGATTAAATCTAAAAACCTTTGCCATGAATGTTATTTAAGAACACTAAAAATAAACATGATGTTCCTGTAAGAGCCACTAAATATAAAAAGCAAGATTGGCTCACGGTAGTCGATTACCAGGACCCCAATATTGTAATTATTTATGGTACTATCATGTTTGTCGGATCCCGCACATCAAGCGGCTCACGTATTGTACGACCAAAGGGGCCAAAATGATGGTGGCATCCATGCACAAAATTTTTCAAATCACATCATAGAATGGCCGATTTACGTAGTTGCCGGCGAATGTGATTCTTCAAGGAGAACATGCTTTACCTTTTGTAATTCTTTGTGGCAACTAACATAGAGCTTAGAAGCACATGAATGCAAGTTGACTAAAAGATAAGAGAAACATAGCTTAACATTTGTTGTATAAAGCGAATCCTTTGACATCACCTTCAATAACAATAAAAAATATACTCCAGTCTTTGTTCTTTAGCTTTCTTTGAAGTATGTTACCTTTTCTAACACAAAAAACGTTGCTGGGCCCACTGCTCAAAAAGGCTGGCTGGCCTTTTTCTGTTGCTTGTAGGAAGTCCCGGACAGCGTAATTCTAGTTCTGCAAGTAGCAAGGAAAAAAGATGAAATATGAAAACATTTGCCCGCGAATGTTATCAAGAACATTGAAAATAGACACGTTCTGTCTGGCTGATAATCCATCAGCTCAGCCGAGGGAATCAAGCAGAGGCTGATGTAGCGAGAAAGAGTGCCTCGGTCCCACATCTAAGGGTACATATCTTTGTCTTCATTATAAGGGCTTTCAAAAAGTCGCATCTTTGTCTTCATGATCATGCTCGGAGGTATGAAATAGTGTGTTAGGATTCCCTATTGCCGATCCACATTGCTTCTCAAGTTCTCAGAACTTGAGCCCATAAAACCACCTACATGCTCTTGAAGGATTGATTGCCCATAAAAACCCATCTACATGCATGCAATCTTTGCGGGAAGATATTCATCACCAAGTACAGCCAAGACAATATCAAAACATATTACACAAAGGAGTGTTTATGCAGTTGGCATACTCCCAACCTCCACTTTGGCGATCACTATTGTTCCTTAACTTAGACCTTCTCTAGTTTACATCACATTGAATGACTCACTTGAAGCATTATCAGCGACAAACAATGTCTTGCTTGGTAGAAGAAGATCGGGCTGATATGTTTCTCCAAAGCAGCCACTTTAGTATTTCAAACTTGTCTCAGAAAGTGATAAAGTTGCTAAAATGTTGAAACTCTTGAACTAAATAGCGGATATAATTAGAGTATCATCAACCCGTGTAGCATCTCAAAATTCCAAAGGATGTACACTTGCATGCGAATAAATACAATATTGGATGACACCTCTCCTTGAACCTGTGAGTTCATGAGATTATCAATTCTTATGGATTCCATATATTAATATTTATGTGAGAGTCCTTTAGACCTTCCTTAGCATGGCTGATCATTGATTCATAGTTCCTGCATACTAACTCGACGAATATTCCTGACAATTAGAAACAACATCTTTATAGGGCCAAAGAAAGTCGATCATTGATTTCATCGGCTGCTTTTTCACATAATGCGCATAAAATAACCGCTATATCGGGGCTTTTTGTGGTAATACTTGTCCTCTTTTGCAGGCATTTGAATTTCCATCTCTCAATGCGAACCCATAGAAGCAAAGTAATCAAAAGTAGAGCCTTAACTTTCAGCCTAAACTCCAAGGAGTCCCAAAGCAATCAAAAGTAGAACCTTAACTTAGGCACTTTCTTGAAATGCATATAAAATATTGTGTCTGGGCTTCTATGGTTTTGACGCATATGCATCACGGGGGAAGGAAAATTAGCAAGAGGCCTGACATATTTTTTATCAAATGCCACAGAAAGGCGTGGCGGCATGGAATCTTATGATAAGCTGCAAATGTTCAACACGGGGAGCTCAAGAAGCATTTCATTTATTTGGAAAAATGCCCAGCGGGACATGACTTCTCACGGATGCAGCTTATTTCTAGTTATGCTCGGGAAGGGCATCTAGAGGAAGCTTTGCTACTCTTTCGACACATGCCTCACCCAAATGTGGTCTCTTACCTTTGCCACGCTTTCGACTTATGTTCCCGCGGGGACAACTTAGTGAAGCTCTCCACCTTTTCCAACAAATGCCACACTAATATACTTTTCATGGAATGTGATGATTCTTTGGATATACCCGGCATGAGGCCAGCTAAAACAATCTTTCCACCTATTTCAAAAATGCCAAAACCTAATGTAATATCATGAAACCGCAGTCATTTTTAAGGTCTTTGTCGGCATGGAAACTCCATAAGCCAAAAAGCTGTTTAAAATAAATAATGCCCGATTGAGGGATGTAATTTCATGGAATATTATGCTTGCGAGTTATGCCAAAGCGGGATTTGTTGAGAAGGCGGCAAGTTTTTAATCAAATGCCTATAAGGGATCTTTGTTTCATGGAATCTGATGATTCTTTTCATGCTCAACGAGAAAGGTCCAGAGCATTGCCCTTCAACTTTCTGGCGGATGCAACTAAGCGGACATGAAGCCAGACAATTTTACATTAGCTTGCATTATTGATGCATGTCTTTGGCATTACGGACTACCTTGCTAAAGGTGGAAGTACATATCTATATATTGGAATATGGATTCGGGATTGACATAGATGATGTCTCTATCGAATGCATTCTGATAAATGAGGAAAATAGATTAGTGTAGACATGTTCTATAGTGATGGAGTCTTTGCAAATTAGGTACAATAGGCTTGCTTTGTGACTTCCTCTTTGGCAAAAAATGTTTCAAACGTTGATGATCTTAGAAAGCGGAATTGAATGGAAATAGAACCTTGTGCACCGTCGACACTGAGAACCTAAGAAATTACATGCGTGAATCAAAAAGAAATTACATTTTTTACCTTGCTTAATGCATGTGCCAACAGTTCATCCTCACCCACGGATCTCTAGAAGTAATTCTCAAACTCTACAAACTTCGGTTTATGGTATCGCAGTTGGATGCAAAATATCCATTCGGTGTCTGGACTCTTTGAAAATAAAAAATATCTCACAAATAAAACATAAATTGAAGCATGCATCTCGGTGCAAATTGCGGTGGCGGTCGACCAAACATCTATCAAAATCAAAAGTCTAATGACCTTGATCACCATCATATACCTACGTTCAAACAAAAAGCCAGCCATGGTTCAAAGCTCCTATATCTCAACTAAAAAAGACCTTACCCGGCCTAGCCCACGGCTTAGGAAGATGCATGCCGGAGCATAAAGATGCATCTTGGCTGTGTAAGTGTAAAAGCGGTCATTGATGCCCGCGGCGATGCATGCAAATTCCGTTTGTGGCATGCCCTCATAGCGAAATCGGGAAGAAAAAATCATAGCGCCAAACTTGCGATTTTTGGAAATCCATAAGTTTTTAAACTATCGAGAATCCTCAAAATCATATGAAATTAATGAAAATAAATTCCAAAAATGTTTTCAGCCAAATCGGAAAATCCCAAATTAACAAGATTGATTATCTTCTAATGGATGCTACTTTCCTTACTTCACGGGATCGCGAGAGGCTCGGCCTTACCGTTAAGGCTGGCACACTATCGTGACAAGTCAATCCTAGGCTCACAAAGAGGCCCACACGATACTTGTACACCCGGTTGCCCATGAAGAAGCGCGGACTTATAGCTTCCATTCGCGCGGTGCACATACCTCCGCATTGAAGCGGGCGTTGGGCTCGGGAAACCACGAGCAAAGGCTTTGCAGTGTTGCCACCGGTAGCGATTGAGGATGAATGTCATACCCTCGGTCTCTGCGGCATTTGCCCATATCAGAGAGAGGTATGTTCGACTACTAGTGCACAGCCAGCGTTGCATCGATTTATTGACTCTGGCGTCGATGTTTCAGGGTCATACCTCCGAGGAGGTTATGGATGCGGACTTCGTTTTTGTCCTACGGGGCCGGTCTTGAGGCTATCCTATGCAATTGTACAATCTGCCCGGCATGCTTATTCTTTTAAGGTTTTTCCTCGAAAACCCTTGGTGAGGGGTTTTTAATCACATCCGGTGTCGCTTCTGCTCTCTTTGTTTGGGTCCCATAGGCGGTTGGTCTCAGTGGGCGCTAAAACCTATTCTATTCTATTCTAAACATATATAAAGCGGTTGGGTTTTTGTTTTGAACCTAATATTTTTTAGCCAAAGAAAATCTATGAAGGAGACACGTGTAAAACTTCCTTAAAAAATAAAAATAACCAAAAAGCGAGGAAAGCAGTATGCATTAATAGTCTATCAGATATAGGCTCCACTTGCTGCCGGACATAATCATTGCGACCATCCAATTCTGTGCAATTGCAACCATCGAACCTAATATCTGGTCGGATTGGATGATTAGTGCCATGGAAGGGTCCATTACCGCAGGCCAAGATGCAGGAATATATGAGCTTCGTGGCGAGATGCCTTGGTTTATAGCCAGAATGGGCGACCTCTTATATAAAAGCAGGATGAATCCCGGATCGAGATCGCGGCCGAACCTTTGCTATGGCTTCAAAAAGCGAAAGTTTCTTGAATTCATATCTAGTTCTCTAGAGGAGCACCTTCCACTAACTTTGTTTGAATCGGCGAAAGGGAAGTTTACCTCAACTCCCAAGCAACATTAAAACAATGGTATGCCCTTTTTTGCCTTTTTATCCTCTGTTATTTCTTCTTACGTGTTCGGGAACATCTTTGAGAAAGGTGGAACACAAGCCTTGCTTCGTTGGCGGATAACTAGTTGAGCATAAATTCGATCTCGGTTTTTAACTTTCAGTTGATTCTTGAGGGCTAAACTTATAAAAATGTCGGGAGAATCGTTTGCTTCTTCTAAGCGGAAGCAAAGGATTAGTCTAGTATATGTGACATCACGACAAGGTGGTTGTATTTCGCACAATAGCAATTATATCTTAGGAAGCTCAAGGGTTTTTACGCATAAGAATGATTGCGGAAAAATACATACAAAATAGAAGGAAATTTTTATTTGTGTGTATTTAGGGAGCTACGCCCGGTTTTTGGTGCCGATTGTGGCGCTGTATGATTTGCACATATGATATGGATCTTCCACGCTGAAGTTGAATCCAAAGACCGAGCTTAAATCCAAAAGGGTGCTTTGGGCCGATTTGGAGAAACCCGAACATTTTACGATAAAGATGGGCGCCCATATCGGTGGAGTTGCCATTTTTATGCTCTACTTAGGTTTAACTTTTTCTATATCACAGAGATTAAGCATCCTGAGTAGATCGACACCATATAAGGCAAAAAGCGGCGCATTACTATGGTCTTGCGGTTCAAAATCAGTTTTTATGGCCTATACTAGATGTAAAAAGCTCGGCCATTTTGCTTCGAGATAGTTACTGTTTGAATTTACTTCTTAGACTAGGTGGATCGATTCTTTATTATGGGCCAAGGCCATTTGCTTCCGAGATGGTTGTTTGAATTTACATGTTAGTCTAGGTAGATCAATTCTTTGTTATGGGCCAAAGTCTGGGTGATTTTTTGATCGTCTTCTTAGAAAGTGGTGCATCTGCCTCGCCTTATCCCAAACTTGTGGCATTCAAGAACTTTTCCATGAGCTTATAGAGCGTTTTTGGCGGATACATTTGAGACATTGTGAAGGTTTTTGCCTGAACCCAATTTGGGTCTTTCTTTGGCCCGTGGAACTTGAGGATGGGATTATTTCTTTTTGACAATGATGGTCCACCATAATTCGAATCTTGTTGTCGGTTGCCAAATTTACGTGGGAAATCAATCTCTTAATATTTTTAATTGAGCCTTTGGGTGTTATAGTGCAGCACAACTCTAGCATCTTTATGTGTCTTTGGTTTCATTTTTCGTTCTTAATGCCCACGATGTCATCCTAATTCAGCAAGTATAAATGCACGGTTTTGGGCTCCATGGCGGAAGGTAAAGCCCTTGATTTATACATTACTGAGGCAAAATGGTGGCATATTTTTTGTGTTTTATCTCTTGCTTAGAGCTTATTGTGTTAGTTCATATTTTCCATTTTAATATTGTAGGTATTGTTATGTGCATCGCGGGGCCTTCAAGCATTCTGCGGTATGTAAGAATGTTTGTGTTCGAGGGAATCTCATCCATTTCTGTTTGTTCGGAATTTCTTGCATTTCATGATGTAGAAACCTCAGATTATACATGTTGCATTGAAAAGAATTTAGAAACACGGAAAATGGTATAGGAGCTAATACAATCTATCCATTTGATTAGGTGCTAATACAATCTATGTATTTGATTTATCGAAATACTTTATGCGTAGTTTGTCATGATCAAAATATCTTTGAGTTCCCGAGGCGGTAGTCTTTAACAACTAAGTTTTCATGGGAAGCCTTAATCAAAGGCACGGAAACAGCTTTGAAATTTTAAAAGATCTAAGCGAGTTTCAAATACTAAATCCAAAATTCAATTGTGGGGAAGCTCCGGCCTTGATGTGCGGACGCCGTGAACACAAGGCAACAAAATCTTGATTCAAATTACGCATGTTCTAGCATGTATAGGCGAGTTGGGAAAGAAAGCGTTCGCGGCGGACGCTGAGGCCCGCTGCGATAAGATTCTTGTAAGGATTGTTGGGATGGATCATATATTTTTTGTATATGGCCTATATATTATATCTATCTATCTATCTATCATTTTATTTACAAAAGATAAGAAAATAAAAAAAAATAGCGGGACAATTTAATTTTCTAGCCTTTCAAATGACAAATATGTATTTTGATGGCCTTTCTATATAATGAGGCATTTGGTCATTGGCTACCTTTCATTGCAATACAAATTTTATTTTTAGCGGAAAAATGCCAAAAGCAGTGAAAAAGCATCAAATTTGAGCCTAAGTGGATCGGGACCCGGCAGCTCGGGCCACCAGCCATTACCGTGTCTTCCTCAAGGAAACAAAAGGCAAGGTACACAACAAGGCACCAGGGGAGAAATGTTGGCCCCTCTTGGGCGCCCACTTGAGAAACTTTACGGCGCGGGGGTACTGCGAGCCCGGCCGCGACTGCGAGGAACATCAGCGGCGTTGCGATGGGGCGATACACCCCATGACTTTATGATCCCAGAACACGGACGGATGTTTCCCGCCCATCGGTGATCCACGAAGAAGATGTCGAAGAAGAGGGGCTGCGGCGCTGGCTAATGGGAAAAGGCGAACTTGGATACTTTATAGCGGAGTTGCTTTCAAGTGGGCGAGACAGCCCATGGTGCCCAAATCATTTTACCTTTGTTCAACGAGGCTGCAAGAGGTTTTTCCTGGTCAGTGGACCACAAGCGTTATTCCGATCTACAAGGCGGGGGACCCCTGCTTTATCCGACCAGTTACCGAACCATCATGGTCAGCTCGGTTTGCCAAAGGCGTACCTGCGGCATTCTCGAGCGGCGGGTAACCCGGATAGGCGGAAGCGTCGGGGCACTTGCCGGCGGGGCTTAGGCCGGAGCATTCGACCATTGATCACATCTTCACTCGGGACCACAGTGGGGAATGGAAGAGGCAGTCGGAGGACACGTCTTCTTTGTTTTATGGACTTTGCAAAGGCTTTCCGACGATTCCAGGGAAAAGTTGTGGAGATTTACCATTTGGGGCTCCCTATGGATCGCAAAACCACGATTAATACGGACTATCTGAGGCTGCCACGAGCCTGATCATTTTGCCCACGTAGCATTGGAGTTAGGCAAAGGTTGTCCTCTCTCTACCTACACTCTTTGGACTTTACATTGACCGGTTAGGCTTTGGCTAGGCTGCCAATAGGGGGGCGGTATACATCTCTTGCACGGTCATCCCGCGGCTTATCTATCTGGATAATGTGGACCTCTTGGCCCATACACGGAGGAATCTGAGGCACACCTAGATGCCTGGACACGTTCGCGGACATGACGGGACTAAGACTAAGGTGGTCCTCATCCCCCTCACGTCATCCAGGCACCTCGGCTCACTTACCAAGGCGGATGGTAGAGGTCACACCCGACTACAAGTACACAGTGGTGGAATTCCCGACCTCAATGTATTGGGATGCATCCATTAACCGGGTGGCCCGGTTGGAAGCGCGTATGCCACATGATACAAAACAATAGTCCACGAGGCGGAGTTGTATGGTAGGGCCACTAGTCACATTTATTCCAGGGCAGCGGTCGAGGCAGTTCTTTTGTATGGGGAATTAGGGTGTGGGCCCGGTGGTGTCTTTGGCAACTTGGGGCGACTTAGGCAGGTCGGAAGGCATTTTTACCACCGGAGCCTGACGTCAAGCCCTCGGTTCCATATCGGATCTTGTTGCGAGACAGTTCATGCCCTGCAGCATGGCAGCCCTCGATAGGCACATTGTCTATTTCCGGAAGGTGGCCAACATGGGCGACACTCGGCTCACTTGCCAGCTTCTGTTGTGGCGTGAGCACCAGCGATTCGAGGGCTTGTTGGAAGGATAAGGAGCCCGGTGGTGGCCTGGAAACGTAGATGCACATAGAGTGCGTCGAGTGCTGGGAGCGCTGGGATAATTTGAGGGGTACCGGACTCTTGTTTCTGAGGAAGCTGCAGGCCACCATGCTGCAGAGCAGGTAAGGTGGCACACTACAAAACACATAAACCCCACCACAGTTTGGGGCCCACTGACTCTGCTCTGCGTTCTCGATTTGCCCATGAAAAGCCTTGAGATTATCGCGTCCATTGAGCGAGGCCCCACCATCTTCGGCTTGCGGCCGAATTCGGTGGGTTGGAAAGCGCAGGGCGAGCTTTGTCGGTGTTGCTTTCGCTGGGGTTGTTGAGGATGAAAGTCATGCCTTCGAGTACGTCCGACCTATAGTCGATTCGGGCTTCGCTACATTCTCTTGGTGCGACCTGGTGCCCGCCGCCGCGAGCTACTTCGATGCGCCATCGGTTCGATCCCTTGGCTCCTACCTCCGGGGGTTTTGGATCTGGACTCACCTCCCCTGGCCCTACGAGTGGGGGATTTGATGTATATATGTGTATTTATGCAGTTTGCCGGTGGGTTTATTTGCTGCGATGGTTTTCCCTCCCTAAGGGGGTTTTAATCCGGGTAGCAGCGGGCTTCGCACCCGTGTAATTTGGGTCCCATAGGTCGATTGGCCTCCGCGGACGATAAAAGAACCTTCCTTCCTTCCTTCCATTACCAGCAATAACCTCGCACAACAATTAATGTTCTTAATAATTATAGCCTCAAGCCAATATATAATAATAATAATCAAGTTTGTTTAACTGACAATCCACACTTCTACTCTCGCCTTCCTGAAGCTTGGCTACTCTCCGGGGCATCTCGCACTTCTGCTTACACCATCAACCACGGGGTTAATCACACGGGCTAAGTGGGGACCGGGGATCTATGACATGTCTAGCATCAACAACACAAAGCATTAAACTAGAAATAATAACTTAGCCTTACCATAGCCTCGCCCCTGCAATCCAAGTTACTAGTCCAACAAGCACATCCACAATGCATAAGTATACCATGAGTATCCACTATAAGTACGACCATTGCAACATAATTCCAACGTTCAAGACCACATATATAATAGCTAAGCAATTATAGCATTAAACATTGCAACCAATATTCCTCTGGGTGTGAGCAAGGTCAACTCGGCTGATCAGGCCAGTGACATAGAGGCGGGGTAACCACGTGTGTACACACCCATCCACGCTGCGTCCAGCATTGGAGGACCACTTGACTATGCAAGACGTTGTACCCTAAGGTACCAACGCCCGATGTTCCAATAACCATTTACATAGCATTGTGCAATAACTGTGAGTCTAGACCATCGCACCTAGACTCCGGCCCCAGAGGTCTATATCAAAGAATTATACCATAGGTAACCATTTACAATTCATTATCATTATGACACATGCCTTAACAAGCTCAACATCAAGCAAATTCCATAGTACCCACTTTATGCCGCAAGAAAGAATCCAACCATGATTCAATATTTATTCTGTCCATTACAAGGCATAATGCAAAATGCAACCATCCCAAATAAATTTAAAATAAAACATTCTTTATCATTTCCCAATATTCCCTAAGTAAATAAGTCTATTCATTTAGATTCATAATCCTAATAACGGTTTATTCAATGACTCTAGTTAGTATCATGCCTTCCGTCACAAACTTTTATTCTCGCTCATAACTCCTTTGCCTTGTATCTCTCGCTTAATTCCCCTAGCCTAGCTCATCCCTAACTAATCTTTTCTTAACCTTATTAACTTATAACCTTAGCCTCTTTGGCTAAATGTTTTGACATTTTATCATTTACTTCTTGTTTTTTTTTTTTTTTTGTTATAATGAACACGGCAAATTTCGGCCTCCGAACCATCGGATCGACTCTAACCCTCCAAATCATCCAAATTTGGTTTCTAAAGGTGTTTCCATCTATTTCGATCTGTTTTGCGGGCAAATCCAAAAGTTTTGGTCGATTCATTTGGCCACCAAAATCAAATTATTTCTTTGCTAGAACTTGCACGGATCTCTTTGATTCTACTTCCTTTGCCCAAATGCGACCCTCCCTAGGGCCCAAATCAACTTTGTTCCGGGCTATTTCATGCATCTCTAACACTCCAGATTAACAAGTTCTATGTGAAATCCGCGGCATCTTGAGAGTAAAACTCTGCCATCTTTGCGGTTCTGCCTCTTGCAATATTTTTTGGATTCACCTTGATTTCTGGTGTCCTAAGCTTTCTCAACTTTTTTTCTGTAATGGATTAAAAGGTTTACATGATGAAGATTATTGGATCTATTACAAACTAGGTGATCTTCTAACTATTCAAAAAATCTCTATCTCTGAGCCATGCATGCTTGTTTATAATCACGCCAATATCATTGCAATTCTAGATCTATACCGGAGTTCGGAGACAATCCAGTGATAATACTAATGCTAGAAAACCCGGTGTAAGTCTTGATCCCCACACGGAAATCCGCTGCTTCTCACTCCAACCGCTCCCAGTCTTTGCTCCCCAACTTTCTTTGCTTGTGTCCAGTACAATCTATAGCCTTCTAAAATGTTCCACCATCCACATGCATCAGATATTCCACATATTTGTTATTAACTTCTAGCATATTTTGCGGTATAATCTCTTGTATCTGGTATTAACTTTAAATGGTATTTTAATTTGTGTTCCCTTGCATCCATAACTAATGTCCCACAGCATGCCTCAAATCCGTTGAATTAGGTCTCTCCTCCAAAATTCTAACCCATGTCCTCATGAGCATCTCCAAAACTCCACGAAGAATCAATTGGCATCTTTCCGCATGGCATCTTCCTCGAGAACAACATGCCAGACTAAAATCTACATATTGTTCTTACTCGTAAGCAGGCAGATTCTCCTCGCAAAATACGCTTCGGTCGGGGGTAAAAGTTCGCCACCCTTGCTAAATCATCGTCCCCAACATATGCTGAGAAAAGTTATATGTAACTTTTCAAATCTGAGTAACTCCAACGTAAGCCACCCTTCCAATCGTTCCAAAATCTCACTACGGACCCATGCACAAGGCCCATTTTCACTTTTAAGTGCAGTGACTACTGGCAGGATTAATTCTCCAAGGACACATAATCCGTTTGGAATTCAAATTAAGCTTCGTCTTGTGTGTATTTGTTTTGTCTGTGCCGATAAGGATTACGGCGAGTCTCGCCAGTTAATTAATCCATGTCCTCTGCTACCTCATTAAAAGTTGCTTCAACATTGCATTGAGGATCTCTTTCCGATTAAGAGGACTTAGCGACATTCCTTACTATACATTGCTCGATTGATAAAGATGCGGCGTCGCGTGCGTGCGTCGCATGCGTATTTTAAAAATCGTTTTCAACCATCGTACCTTCACGTGCGTTTGGAGTATTTTTTAAAAATCAAACTTGATTGTTTTAGTAGAGATAGAAAGCGTTGAGTAGACATAGGCTGATGTGGGTGAGTTGGTTGTATTTGGTTTCTGTGCCTGGGGCCGGGTTCAGTTCTGAGATTGGTTCTGTATGACAGTGCATTCGATTATAAATCACGTCTGATGCATTCAAATTGATGTGAATGGATCATTTTCAAAATCATTCGATTCCATTTGATTGGATCTTGATAAGTGTTATTGTATGACTTCCATTATAAGATCCATACTTTGATTTGGGCACATGCATCTGGCTCTCTTCCATTGACATATGCATGAATATTGGCCTTGATCAAGATTTTTTGGGCTTGGCCAGGTGGGCATAGGCTTTGTGTCAGATCGGGTCTTGTGTTTCAAGCCTGTTGGGGATGTCATCATTGGTCATTTGGCCAGATGGAATTTGGTTAATTGATCCAGCATAGGCTTGAGACATTAATAAGGTTAAACAATGAGTCCATGGAATAGCCTCCATTAGATTCCATGGGTTCGATTAGACATTCCATTGACAATCTTATTAGAATTGCATTCCATTCCATGATTTCGATGATTAATTGCATGATTCCTTGGACGGTATGCGGGGTTCCTCCACTTAGGTGCAAGATGTGGATGGTGCTCCAGTTTGGAATATGGAAATCATTCCATGACACTAATGGGGGTTAAAATGATATCTGGATAGGCATCATGATGCATTTTCAACATGATTCGGTTTCCATTCCATAATGATTCCATTTCCATAGTCTTCGATTTGATTGGGTCAAATCCCATCCATGGATGATGATCATTGATTTTGATTTGATGGAACAACTTCTGAATATCTTCATTCCATTCCATTCTGCGACAAGACTCTATAGCTTTCCAGGCATCGATGACTACACTGGAAGGGTATTCATGTCCAAGAATCCTTGCCTAATCAGATATCCTTCAGCTTTTGAAGCTCTCTGACTATGGGTCCAATGCAAAATCATTCTTCTTGCTTTAACAAAGTCAAAGGGCAGCTGATCTTTGCAAATTTTTGGAACAAATTTTAGCATTATCTGCTAATCCCAAGAGCGACCTTATCTCTCCTTCCGTCTTTGGTAGAGGCCAATCCTTAAGCACATAAATCTTAAGAGGATCGGCTCCAATCCCTTTTACGAAATATATATCCAGGTACACCAATCTGGTTTACTAAAGAACACTTAGATAGCTTACCATACAACTTTTCTGCGTGCATAAAATGGCTAATGTCTATTTTTACATGTTCCACATGCTCCTCAATGTCTTGGAATATACAAATACTCATCCAAATGAAGCCAATATAAACTCATCAAAATTCAGGAATATCTCATTCATTAGAAGCATAAAGGCGGTAGGCATTTATCGATTCATGGCGTACGGCAAACATGTCTATAGCGATAATCCTAAATGCGGGTCTTATAATGTCGTATCCTTGATGGGATCGATGATATCCGGATAGTAGATCAATTTTGTAAAATACTTGTCCCAAGCGGTCAAAGAGCTCATCGCTCTAGGCAATGCATATCTATTCTTAATTGCTTGTCACGGTTAAGCATCCCAGGTAATCAATACACAACCTTAATGTCCCATCTTTCTTTTCACAAACAAACGTGCCCAAATAGAGAAACACTGGTAGGATGAACCCTTGTTCCAATAATTCTCTAAGCTGTTTCTTCAATTCACGGCCATCTCTAATGCATAGAGGAAATCTATATGGTGTATGATATAGATTCAGCCCTGGAACAAGTTCTATCTCATGATCTACCATTCTATGTGGAGCAGATTACTGTTAATTCTTTAGGAAACACATTGAAAACTCATCCAACGCTTTCGGATCTAAGGGCAATAGGTTGTTCTTTGCTTAACTCAAGGTACCCAAAATGGATCTAAACAGCAATGCACATCATTCTTATGCAGCCCTTGTCTGTTTCTTAAAACTTTTCAGGGACAAAGAGTGACACTAATGATGAGAGGCAATCTTCGGTACATATTTATCTCATGTAACTATTTGCTTCCCTCGATGATGCAAGCTTTATATAGTCTCAGCCATGACATTCTAGGATAGCATCATACTTCCCTAGGCTCAATACTTCAAAGCTAGTGTGAGACTCAAGATCTCTACTTGGAATTCAAGATTGTTTAACATAGAATAAGAAGTCTTAATTTTGCATCATTACTCCTTGTCGATTAATGGGATAATCATGTTTCAAATCTAATTTCTTTTGCAGGCATTGGGAAATAAAGCAATGTGTACTACCACAATCAATGAAATAGAACAGAACTCCATGAATAATGCACAAATACTCTATTGATGACCACAACTTGGTTATCTACATGCACAGTCACTTTCTGACATTACATGCACATTCTTTCTCACGGGGGCATAGTGATTGGCGACCCCTAACTTCAAGCTGCGGGGGTTGGCTTGTGTTTTCGCAGTCCCCATTATCTCCTCTGGCATCCTCTGCCACCTGTTATTGTCCCAAAACCTCCACGACCACCTATTTTTCATTTTGGGTTTCCTTTGCCTT